>PVKB01001744.1:0-114556 GCA_004027205.1 Ctenodactylus gundi
GTGCCATTTTGGGGCTTGGGGTCTTCCTCTCATCAATGCTATAATAAACGATTGCTGCAGAAGGATCCTGGTGCCCGCGTGCGTTCTTGCTGGCGAGACGATCGCGCGGGCTACAAATAGGCAGTTCTCAGATGAAGAAATGAAATGACCAATAAATACATGAAAAGATGTTCAACATCTTTAGCCAGTGGAGAAATGCAAATCAAAACATCACGAAGACACCATCTGATTCCAGAGAGAATGGCGTATACCGAGAACACAAACAGCAATCAGTGCTGGCAAGGCTGTGGGGAAAAGGAACCCTCTTACACTTCCAACGGGAATGTAAACTGGTACAACCACTATGGGAAGTAGTATGGAAGTCTCTCAAAATACTGGAAATTAATATCCCTTCGATCCAGTGATAGCTCTTCTGGAAATTTTTGCCAAAAGAGTTTAAAAACAACATATAGCAGAAATACAAGTATACCCATGTTCACAGCAGCACAACTAACAGTAGCTAAAATGTGGAAGACACCAAAATACCCATCAAGAGACCAACGGACACACAGATTTCAGTATTTACACACAATGGAATACTATTCATCTATAAAGACAGACAGGTTGGAGGCTTTTGTAGGTAAATGGATGCATGTTGAGACCATTATGAGAAGTGAAGTGAGTCAGAAGGAAAAGGTTAAATATAAAATGATTTCTCCAATAAGAAACCAAGAAAACAATTATTTCAGAGAACTAATTGAGGGGAATAATGGAAATTGGAGGAGAGGGGTAGGGTGGGGGGGGGGCGTAAAAAGGGAGAGGGAAAGGATTTGAAATTTTGCCACAATAGATATATGCAGAAAATGCTCAAGATCAATGTAAACATTATGCATCACATCTATACATATTAACAAAATGGAGGGAAAGACACATATATAAGTGTATGATGGCACACGCAGAGAAATCCTAGGACTGTGGGAGGCAGGAAGATACCAAGTTTGAGTCCAATCTAGTCACATGCCTTAGCCCTTTTCTTGTTGTTGAGACACAATACTAGATACCCACAACTTGAGGAAGGAAAGGTTTATCTGAGCTCACAGTTTCAGAAGGTCTAACTCCCTTCATGGATGGCTGGCAATTGAAGGTCTATTGAGAGAAATAATGCTTATACTATTATAGCCAGAAAACAGAGAATGGTAGAGTTAGTGAGGAAGAGATATCCTTCCAAGTCACACCCTATTGGTCTGTCCTTTTGACCAGGTCCTATGTCTTAGCAACACAGGAATTAATGGATTGGTTCACTGATGTAATTAACCTCCATGATCTAATCTCCTTACAAGCTATTGGAGACAATCCAGATCAAAAGCATAACAACATCCTTTCCTGGTCCCCAAAAGATTCATGTACACCTCATTATGCAAAATACATTTAGCCCAGCCCAATAGTTGTCATAGCCTTAACAGATACAGAACTGTTACAAAGTTTAAGTTCAAAATATTCTCTGAGGTTCAAGGCAAACACATACCTGTAAGCCTCTGTGAAAACCAAAGAAAAGTTAAACACTTTCAACATACATTCCCATTCCAAAAGGGAAGACCAGGAGAATACAAAAGACGAGGACCAAGGAAAGACTGAAACCCAGCGTGGCAAAGATTGTTAAATCCTGTAGCTGTGTATCCTGAACCTGGTGCAAGCTGTGGCAACGTGTGAGCTCCAAAGGCCTTGGGCTGTCCTGGCAGTGCCTGATACATAAGTGATGGCTTCTCTCTTGGGGTGATTCCACTCACTGCCTGTGCCTTTTCTTAGCAGCCATCACAAATTCGTGGTATTTCTAAATACCCAGGGTCTCTAAGGCACTTTTGGCTTCACTCTTACTGCTTCATGCACTGCTCTCTCAGACACACACTGTCTGGCCACCAAGGCTTTCTTCTAAAATCTGGCTGGATGCCTCCATAACCTCATAACTCTTGCTTCTGCATGCCTGTAAAGCCAGCACCATGTAAAGAAAGCCAAGGTCTGCCTCCTGTTAGAGTGGTAGTCAGGTTCCCTTGGTCTATGGCCACAGAGGCCTGAGTTCTTCAAAGGCTCAACTCTGGCAAATACTTACCTCTGGGGCTGAGCAGGATGCTCGGATGCTCTCTTGATTTCAGAGCAGTCTTGGTTTGGCACCCTCAAACTGCTAAAGAGTGGGATCTTTCTGATTTCTGAGACGCCCTCAAGACATCTGTACTAGTATCTTGATGCCAGGTACTTAGCTCTTTTTTGATGCTGATCTTTTCAGCAGTCACATCCTCTTTTGCCAGAACTTTATGGGCACATTCTGGCAAAGCTGGAAAAGTTTTATATTGTTTTTGCTGTGCAGTTTTCATCTGCATAGAGCTGGCTAAAAGCCACAAGCAGTAATCATATGACAATCTGAACACTGGAATGTCTTGAAATTTCCTCCACCAGATTAATTAAGCCACCACCCTTAATCTCAGTTTCAGGCAAAGTTTCATGACTTGGGGCAAAAGATAGAAAACAGTTTTTTACCAGAAGATAAAATAAATGCATGGTTTCTAGAACAATTGCCAGTGGATTCCTCCTTCCAATCTGAAATCACTGTTTTTTCCTATTTTTATGAGACAGGGTCTCCCGCTCTGTAGCCCAGGCTGGTTCTGAACTCACAGGTGTAGCCCACCTGGCCCTGGACTCAGGACAATCCGCCTGCCTCAGCCTCCTGGGTGGTGGGATTACAAGCATGCACTAGCATGCTCAGCTTTATGCGGTGCTGGGGAATTGAACTCAGGGCCGTGTGCTTGCAAGGCAAGTGCTTTAACCTCTGTGCTATTCCTCCAGCCCCTAGAAACCTCTTGAGTTTGGATTTTATTACCTGCATCCTCCCAGCATTCTGGTTTCCTAGTTCAGACCAGAAATCTCCCAATAAGCTTGGTATATAGCTGCTTACTAGCATGCAAGTCAGTCAATGTCTTTTCTAGCCAGCATCTCAAAACCTGTGTAAACTTAGCCCAAAAACCAGTCTTAAAGGTTTCTAAACCACAAGACAAAAATAAATCTACAGCAACAGACCCCCCTCTTCTGGTACCAATTATTATCTTAGTCATTTTCTTGTTGCTGAGACATGATACCAGACACCCACAGCTTAAGGGAGGAAAGGTTTACGGAAGCTTGCTGATGCAGAAGGCCTCAGTCCATTCATGGGTAACAGGCAAAGGCAGAAATTCAGGGTAGAGAGCCTAGCAACAGAAAAGATGTTCATCCCTTGGCAGGCAGGAAACAGAGAGGGAGTAGGGCAGGCCTAGAAAGGCAGACGCATCCTTCCGGGTCATGCTCTCCTATGCAACTCTTCTGACCAGATCTCATCTTTTAATAGCAGAGAAAAATCAATGGAATAATCCACTGGCACAATATACCTCCGTGATCCAGTCATTTTCACATGTGAAGCTTTCGGTGGACACGCCAGACCCAATCAATAACAGCAATTTAGTGACTTCATAAGAGTCTGTCTCAAAAATTTAAAAAGGACTGAGGATATAGCATAAGTACAAAGGCTCTGCATTTGATTCCTATAACCATAGAAAATAGCATGTATGTTACTTTATCATAATGCTTTAAAATATTTTAATAACTGTAGTTCAACTATTGTTTTCCCAGTAAAAACTGAATAATTTAATTTAAATGTTTTTCAACTCCTCCCCCCTCCCACCAGACTGGAGATTCAGCTCAGGGCCTTTGCACTGAGCTACATAACCAGGCTTTTCTATTTTTATTTTAAGACAGGGTCTCAAGGCATTAAGTTGTCCAAGCTGGGTCCTAAACTACAATTCTTCAGCATCAGCCTCATGAACTGCTGAGGTTAGAGGCATGCCCCACCACAAACAAATGGCTTTTAAACATCGTTCTAAGAAGTCCAGACTCCATACCAAAAACTGCCAAAGTTCAGGATAACAAAAAAAGAGCAGCTTATATAGGACGATTATATATGCTCACAGTCTAATTCAAGTTGACAAATCTGGGAATAAATCCCATAGATGCAACGTGTACAACAAATACGCACACATCTGAACAGAGGAATAAATAAACAGCACTGCATTTAGATTCATGGGATCTTGAGTGTTTCTTTTGTAATGTTTTACTGCTTTATAAAGTCAATTTTTAAGTACGTGGTATAACCATGATATCATCAGAGCTATTTTTTTCTTCTGATTTTCTTTCAGAACCAAAACTAGTAGCTTTAGGACACAATGAACCAAAGACACCAAGTTCTATGCTCTGTTTTCCTATACTTCCAGTTGGTCATGTACAGATTTCCTAAAAACAAAGTGAGGCTTCACCAGAGGTGTAAGGTCATTCCATGCATATAAATTTTCTTCATGAAAATAAAGCTACATAATCAAAAGTGACTATAATGTCATTAAAAATTGTCTGAGTGTCTCAAGCAGATTCTGAAGAACTCCAGAATTAACTATTCGGGAGAAAAGCATAAGAACATTAACTTCTGTTAAAAGTACATTTCAATTACAAACAAAGATTTTGCTTATTCTTGGCATGACTTTTTTTAATGAGCTTTTTCGTTCCCCACCCATTTCTTAACAGAATTTCTTCAATTTTTAAAAATTCCATTTCTTTGAAGTATTCTCATACAGAATGGTGAATTAACCAAGCAGATGAAACAATGTGTTCATGCTCTATGGGACATTTACTGTTTCTATTATGGCTCACTGGAGAGACTTAATTTGTGGTCTTCTACCGCTCACTGTATGCTGTTGAGAGACGAAGATAAGCCATGTTACCTGGGATTCCACACGCCTCTATTTCTGTGTGTGCTCATTTGCAAATATAAAGCCCATGCAAAAAGAGTCCTAAAGTAAAAATTGCTTTTGCCTAAGGGTAGGTACATATATATCTTCCTCCAGTGGTCCCCAATCTTTTTGACATGAGAGACCAGTTTAGTTGAAGACCATTCACCTAAGAAATGGAGGAGGGCATACTTATGCTGTGGGCTGTTGGAGGACACCTTTGAAATGGGGCCACCAACAGCAGCAGCAGTAGGAGGAGAGGAGCAGGAACACGGCACCACCTCCTGTCATTTAGAAACTGGCAGGAGTGCACTGACAGGAGGTGGAGCTTTCCTCACTACTCCAGGGCTTCTGAGACCACAGGCTTAATCTCTCTTAATCTGCAATTTTGAAACCAAAGTGATAGCCTTCAATGGTAAATTGTATTACCTATATAATCCTATTCAACTGTCACTAGACAATTGGCTAGAGTACTGAAAAGTGAATTTCCAAAATAAACATTCACAGGTATTTTTTTAAATAATAAATGAAGGTATCCTTTGAGACTCCTTATGGCCTCTTGCAATCCGAGCAGATTTTCATGCTAATTAAAATACATACTCACCTACCTCCTAAAATTATGGTAGAGGTGCCTGCTCTGAAGTACCAGGCCTCCCACTATGGGGCTGGATACCTGTAAGCCTTACTGTACCTCTCTGGGGCTCAGTTTCTACAGATGTACTGCATAAGGTCACTCTGAAAATTAATGTAACAAGAGATACAGAAGTACCTTCTGAACATAAAAGATATTAGAAACATGGCCATTGTTACTATTTTATTCAAAAGATCCAAGCAAAAGAACATGGTAATATAATAGTTCTTATCAGATTGCTACAGCAAGGGACATAAGATTTTGTGTTTAAGATCCAAGTGGATAGAAAATTAGATTGGTATTTGAATATGTGCCTGGTTTTGAAAAGGAACGGGTGGCTGAGCTGGATTAATCATAGGAAACATAGATTTTTTTTTTTTTTACAACAGGAATCAAATAAAAACAATTATTCAATCAAGTAAAAACAAACAAAAAATTTTATATAAAGGATATACCACATATCTACAGTAAGTAGAAAATGTTGCACAATTCTGAACTTTCTGTGGGATGTCGCTCATAGAAAATCTACCCAGTCCAAAGTCATGCCTTCATTTGAACATACCAAACACTAATGGAAAGAAGGCTTAACTTCAGAAACGTATTTTAAACCTGGTTACATCAAAAAGCAGCACCAAAGGATTATTTTTCTTATGAAGGACCAACAAGCAATTTATGTGACTAGAGGGAAAAATGCCAAAAAAATTCTTTATCACAAAATAGCTTCTTGAATCTCTCTACCAACAAGCCTCCTATCCATCCAAGGTGCTATTCTCCCTGCTGATAACAAGCAGTAGAGATAAATATTTTATTTTTTCTATAAAATCTCAAATAATGTTTTCTAAAAATATATAAAACTACTATGCGCCACTGTCAAATAGAGTCCTAGAAGAGGTAAATGACATTTTAAAGGCTGCATGTTAAAATATTTAGAAGAATCTACTTGTCAAGCTCCAATAGTAAAATCTGAAGAGGTTATAAGTGCATCTATCAAATTTTCATCTACCTTGCAGTTGACCTACTGGGATGAGAAAACGTGTCAAAAAAGCCTGGCCCTAAGCTAAGAGAGAGCTGAAGGACTGAGGTTTAAAATTCTGTAGAATAGGGTCTACCTGTAATCCAGCACTGAGATAGCTAAGCAGGACTTTTATGAGTCCAAGGGCAACCTGGGATATATTGCAAGACCTTGTCTCAAAAAAAAAAAAAAAATGTGCACAGTAACAGAATCACAAACAAGTACAAAGATGAAGCAGTAGATTCCACACAGAGACCCTAGTAACGGCACTTGTGCACGGCTAGGCAAGCAGCTACACACTGCTTTAAGCCACGGTTCAGTCTCAGGAACTGAACCTATCTGATGAACATCAAACTCCCACAAGAGAACTGTGATCTCTCACTCCAAATCTAGCAAAAAAGTTACATCAACTCGTAGTAGAAGAAAGGTCAAGACAGCAAAATATGGAGGGGGTTGAGGGGTAAGTTTAATTTAAGGAGCTTCTACAATCCCACACTATTTCACTAACTTTTTAACAAGGAAAATTTGGTTTTCGGAAGCCTCTAGGAACATTTAACTTGAGCTGGAACTGTTAGCTGCTCTGTGTTAGGCTAAAAGCTAAAATCCAGTTTTAGCCAGAGAAGATTTTAGTATTATACCTCAAAAGAGCATTACGTCATGAGAGCAGGCAGTGGTGACAAGCAGTGCAGTAGAGTTAGGGTTCTCCCAACACCCCACGGAAATGCATTAGGAAATGGTGTCTCTGAAAGAGCAAAACTGCTCTCCACATTCCCATGTCCTGTGTGCAGTCTCCTCGATGCATGCCATTAAGCAAATACTGTGAAGAATGCCAGCATTTACTTACTGGCTTTCAAAAAGGGAAAAAAATGCCTCCAAATGTGATGATGTGTCTATGTTTTTTCCTCTTAAGTGTGCTCTGGATGAACACATGATGAATTTAAGGGACTATAAAAAGTGAAGATTTCATGATTATATGTATTTAAACTATCCAACTCAAAAATACATCAAAATAGGCAAAATCAGAAACATTGTTCATCTAGGAGAAAAATGGTAGCTTTTTCTGGATCTATAATTCCAAATTTTAAAAGTGTTAATATTTTTCTTCTTTCCTCATGTGTAGATTTTTAACTCATGTCAAAAACTTTTCTCCTCATCAATTCCTGAAAAAATTCTCCCACCTCTTCAATGAAAGTAGCAATAAATGTAATGACTTCATTTCATTCAAGCCACTTTAGAAAGCTGAATCAAATATCAACTTTCTTACCCAAATTTGCAAGAATGTGAAAGCACACTTGCAAAGGAGTTGCAAGCTGCAATGAGAACATTTCTTTCCCTCCCTCCCTCCCTCCCTCCCTCCCTTCCTTCCTTCCTTTCTTTTCAAACCAACAGTACTCTGGGCTATATACTACGGGCATGCAAGCTCCGAATCCAGGCCCATTAACAGCCTGTGGAGTGGACAGACTAGGCATGGAAAATAAATCAACTCATTGATCTTCTGGAGACACAGGAAACAACAACAAACTTCTCATGTTAAAAAAAGAAGAAAGTCCATGCACCCTCTAGGATTATGTAACAAATTTATTTCTTTAAGTGAAACACTTCAGAAAATTTCATATTGCCTGATAATAGCCATATTTCATATCCTGAGGGATTTTGATTAGGATCAAAAGATCCAGAAGGGAAGATTATACCACAGCTTCTGAATTGTTTGATGGACTCAAATTCTGGAAGTCAAATAGTTTTAAAATCAATGGTTTTTGATCCTAGATAAATTTTGGACCAATACTAATAATAGCCTAGAAAATTGAAATAAAGTATTAGAAATCCACATGGAAAAGTTCTAACAAGGGCATATTTTAGAATAAGCTAGCAAAAGATAGATTGAGAGAATGTGAATAACTTTTTTCAAGTTTCCTATCACAAGGTTCTAAAATTTAAAAAATCTTCTGCATTGAGAAATTATCACATTTAAGCTTCTGTTCATAACTAATCAAGGCTATACATATACTACAGTGTTGGAAACTATTAAAGAAAAACACATTTATTGAAATGTCTCAATCAGATAGATGTATCTTTTAAAGTTATTTTATGAATGTATATCACACACACTACTAGAGTGATATAGGTTTCTATCTTTTCATTATATTTTTCTTTTTCCAACAATATAAAAATGGAAAGTCTTCAGATTAAAAAGTGACAGAACATGAAAAACATTGTTGCAGCAAGTGAATTCTTCACAAGGTTCATTCCTAAAGGCAGTGATCACTATCACTCTCTATCTAATGACATTTTTTGAGCACTACTTTAATTTTGACAAAACCTAAGGAAATGTCTGATTTGCAAACTAAGTCGTTATTGAGCCAGTGCATTCGGGTTTTTTTTTTTTCCTAACTTTTCAAGGACTAATATTTCACGACATTCTCAACTCAGAAGCCAGAGGTCCTTCTATCACAGAGCAGGGTTCGACAGCAAGACCTGAGTTGTGTAGGAGAAAAGGAGAAGACAAGTACAATACGGAGAGAGTGGAAGATGTGCAGCTATAGATCTCCGTTCGGGAGAGCAACATTAGGAAAATGTGCGCAAGAGGGGATCTAGAAACAAACTGTCCTAGGAACCATTCTTTGGAAAAGTACAAACGCGTACACTGCCTGGAAGCCACCGGCCAGATGATCTGCTCCAATGGTCTAGAGGTGAGCCCTATAGCAGTTATTAGAGGAGAAAAGCAGAGACCAGGGAGCATATTCAGAGCATCCCCAGCAGGATGGAAGGGAAGAGGACAGCACCCAGCACAACTAACTCTCTCAAAGTCATGGCCTACATCTGAAGGGGGGTAAGCCTATGCTAGTGTGAACTCCACTGCTCCCCCAAGTCTGGCTTTTCTGTAAGGATTCCATAGAAACATGGCACAAAAATGTAGATAATTATTTCCCTCTATGACAGATGACACATTTAACAGAGTAATATACTGTCAGATGTTAGAATTGCAGCAATCAATGTCTCTAAGAACAGATAACCAAAATCCCATATAAACTAAAACAGAAATTCTTAATCAAGGCCAGTGCATTTTTAAAATACAGAATTAGCACCCAACTTTTAGATAAATTAAAAAAAACCTTCCAGCTCTCTCTGGAATTCAGATATGTTAAAAAAACAACTTTTTTTAAAAATGAAAAGTAATAGAAAAACATACAAAAAAAAACCAAAGCTCTTCCACCGCGTGCTCTATTCATTTCAGGAGGGTTAACGCACAAGCCCAGTGGGGAGCACGGTTTTCTATAAATGCTAAAATTACCCTGCCAGGCAGCGTGAGAGGAAAAGCACAACAGAAAAAAAAAAAAACCCACATTCCTATGAGCAGAGAAAAGGTGGCGGAATCTAAATATCAGCTTTTTTTTCTAGACAAAGCTTTCAATAAGATGCCATCCTTACGAAAAATGAAATGTCATCCTGTGGCCTCCAAGCCGCTCCTGTGTCAGCCGTCACAACCCCTATCTTACAGTGCAAAAGTCAGGTCAGCAGACAGACCAGAAACAGCCTATTTTTTCTGCTTCTTGTTGTTCCTCTTAGATCTATTTAGACAGAGTTTATTAGTAACAACTTTTCTGCAGTGCCTCATTATGTCTCCAAAACAAAGAAAAAGAAAAAAATTAGAATAGGAAATTTGGAACTGGAAGAACTCTTTGTTCTACAAATGTCCGATGTCGCACATCAATGGCTGAGGGCCAAGGACAACTCTCAAAGGCCAGCACTCTCTCCTTGGCTGCAAGGCTTCCAGGGCACTGTGCTTCTTGCACCCTCACCACTGCCCATAAAGGCACCTGGCCCTCTGGTTTCCTCCCTATCCTCTAGGGGGTTTACCTCCTCCCCGTGCTAAGGTCCTCTCCATTTACCAGCACAACTGCCTATTCTCAGCCAGCACTTGACTGCAAGGAGTCTGCTCTTAGTTCTTAAGTCACTCTTTGAGGTTACTCTTTTTAAAAAATTTTCCCCATTTTTATTAGCATGCATATGTGATACACAGTGGCTATAATGAACTTCAGATTTTTGTGCATATACACTGCATCAACTTCACATTCCCCTCGACCCACTTTATCATCCTTTCTTCCTTCCCCAATCCTGACTCCCAACATCTCATTCACTGGACTCAATTACTGATACTTAAGGCTTCTCATATTAGAGAAACTTAGTAATAAGGGTCATTCATTCTTAACTGTCAAAAGTAAGATTCCCCAATGGACATTCTCATGGTAATATACTTTATAATTATTCATCTGTTTAACATAACTCTCTTCCTAGACTGAAGAGATTCTCAAACACAGCTCCTGTTCATCAGTATAAGCTTCTATATATAATTGCTCAAGACCTGGAACATGATGAGCAATCATAAAATATTTGTATGCAAATCCAATAAACATTTATAAACATTTACTATATCTCAAAACTGCTCTGAAGAATTTACACATGCTATTCTTTTTACCTGTGCCTAAACTCTATGGGGGAGATACTAGTACTATTTCCTTTGACAGATGTAAACACTGAGGCACTAATTCAAAAACTTCACAAAAGTAATGCAGCTCATAGGTGAAAGACTTGCTTGAAATTATATACAACACGGCAATGGGTACCACTTTTAGTTGTAGCTTTATGAATAATCACACTAACAACACAATCGTTTTGAATAGTGATTAGTGCTTCATTCCACATACAGGCCTGTTATCATACAGGTGCTCCATATTACAGAGCACCATAAGGCTGTTCCATGTGCACTTCAGGTAAGACTTTAACTGGCAACAATAATTTTCACACTACACAAATCTCAACAGCTAACTCAAGTTTGTCATGGTCATATTAAGCTCCATTAAATTGTTTTTTAAGAACACACTAATGTAGAGAATATTAAAAAAATGTTCCATGATACCTGATAACCTAAAGCCTTACCCTTTTTTTAAGCATTTCATTGCAGGGATCTAAATAAAATCTTTTAATAACTCTGCTACTGTTTTCCTTTGAACTATCAGCTGAATCTTTCCTGCAATTCTCTACTGCCTTTTGGTCCTCTCCTTACTATATTTATACTTTTACTCACCATCCTTCTCCCATTTGGAAAAAAGAAACCTTGAAGAATTCAAAGCAAATTCAACAAAATTACAATGGAGAGATACTCTCCCATCCCCAAGGTTTGAAATGATATGGAAAGAATATAATCTATGCAACAATTTTACTGTTTAAATGGCAGTAGTTTGTCTCATGAAGAACTCAATTTCTATCTCTCCTGAGGCACTTAACAAGTAATAATTCATGGTTCCTTCTGATACTTGATTTTAGATATGACTTTCATTTTACAAGTGGCAAATATTATTAGATAACTAAAGATTAAATTCCTTGTCTGTTTCATAGCCTGTAGCAGTACAAGAACAAACCCCCATCTGGTGTTCTGTTCTTTGCATAGAAACAATGTAGACAATCTTAAGTGAGACATGGCCAAGTTAACACTAACCCTTAGCCTCATAATACATGTGAAGGTCTACACATAATAAGCGTGTACACAGACACACGCCCACACCCACCAACACATAAATACAAACACCCAAAATACTCTAAATGAGAAAAGAATGTTCCTGAATCGTTAAATGCAGTGATGAATGGTGAGAACTTGACTTAAACGATAAATAATTTAAAACTAGAGGTGCTTGTTCAAGAAAATACACACAAGGAAAACTACAGCTCTCATCATTGCTTGACAGCAAGCCATAAACAATGGCCAGAAACATTAATATTAATGGTAGGGGCCCTAATGTTTGGTGCTGTATTTTATTATAACTCCAAAATCTGAGTATTTCTCATTATAAACAACTACATCATTTATTCCACTGAATAGACCTATGTTCCTTTTGTCATTTCTGTGTTTTGCTACTGGTTAAATGCTTGACAAAGTTACCTGCTTAGTGCTTTATTCCACGTGCACTTTCCTGCACTCAAGGAAGCAGATCTAAGCAGTGTGAGGTTCTGAGCCAAGCATGACACCACAGTAATATTAAGATAAAATGTCAAGTCAGCAGACAAATGCTGAGGGAAGAAAGCACGGAAGGAAGACGTTTTGTGTGCAGCATCTGAAGGTACCCCGTCACTCACAAACAGGCAGCAACCAGAGATCTGTGCCTGCAAATGACTACAGGAGAAGCCAAGTCCCTTCTAACATCATCCCTAGAGAAGAACCACACTGAAAGGCTGTGTGGAAGATCCAGAGAGGGTTGTGGGTACCCTTAAGAAGGCACCTTCACCTCTGGTGCTTTATTTTAATCACATTAAATAGTAACAATGCTGGACAGGGCTTTCTGTATAACTTCTCCTGAACCTATCTGCTAGAGATTTTTAAAATGGAACTCAAGAGACACACATTTTTCTTATGAGAACTTTTGGTCTGATATCCTCAGTACCATTTTGGTGGGCTAAATTAGAAGGAAACCTAAATGTACATTCTAAGAAATCCATTCATTTAAATCTTTCCAAAAGTATGAACTCAGGTTCCAGAAAAAACTTTAGGGAAACATGCCTGGAGGAATGACTATCAGGAAAAGGAGGCTTTGTGAATCTTTTCTTCATGACTATTCCTAGAGCCACCATGCCTTTCACAGGGTCAAAGACCAAGCCTTGTCAGAAAAGTGTTGATGTCTAAACATCATCCAATAAAATACTGTTCTATAAGCTCCTGTTAGTCAGCAGTTAACGCTCATGGTTTCTACGCCCTTAGAATTTCTAAAGGAATACAAGAGTAACCCTTGTGAATTTGCCCTTTCCTTCTAGTTTTTCAGGTTACATATCTGTTTCCCTGCTAAAACTTGGGCTTCCTTCTCCTGTCTGTCTCTCTAAACTTACTCACTTCCAAGGCTGCAGACACCTGTTTCTCAGACTCTGGAGCCTCACACCCTCACATATTTTTTCAATCAGCATGAACGGGCCTGTCCCACATTTCCCCATGCAGTGCAGTTACTCTGCTCTCCAGATCCCTTCATTATCCCCGCAGGCCCTAGGCCCATGGGGTGTTTTATGTTTTTCAACAGAAATGCCAGGTGTGATTCTGGCATTTAGGGTTGCCAGCATCTCTAAGATGGAAGAATGCCAAGATCACAGTACTGAAAACACTTTAGTCAATGGACGATTGCCACCTGTGAGATCTGCTGATTTCCTCTGCGTTTTCGCTCACTTACATGAAGACAAGACCACAAGTTTCCCTCTGCTGTTGTTTATTTGCAACGAGTTTGGTATGCTGTACCAAGCACAGGTAGAAATGCTTCTCTAGTTATTTAAACTCTTTGTGCACCATCCTTGCCAAATCATAAAATTAGAAAATTGAATTCAGTCAGAATGAGTCCTTCCCTTAGTACTTCAGCCACCTCCTTATTTTTCAATTTCCTTCCCTCAAATTCTTGGCCCAGGTCCCAAAGTCCATCACACATCGATGTGTCACCTTGGAACATAAAAGAGATTCAGAAAAGAATAAACAATAAAACCTCAGGTTTACTGGCAGTACTAAGTGAATCAATCTCTCTACACGTACACTTTTCTTAGAGGAAGATCACTTACTCAACCTTTCTCTTCACCAGCCTGATGAGAATCTATAAATATCTTAAGAGGTTAATGTGGAAGACTTACATTAATCTTTGTCACACACCTGAAATTTACTCAGTTAGTTCATTACATGAGTGAATCATCTATTTATTAATCAAGTCAACCAAAACTCAAAATACTTGCTAACAGCCTTCTTTTATAGCCTACTGATCTACACAATATTTTTGTTTACAAATCCCCAAAAGTATTTTGTAAAACTGCATCTGTACTTGCATGTTAAAGCTAAAATTTAAATTTATGTTATTTTAAGGACAAATAGATGCAAATCCTATTATTTACCACCACAGAATTCCAAACTATAAGTATGTGTGTCTTAAATACATTTTTGCCAAACAGCAGGACTGCAGATTTAGGCCTATGTATGTGAAATGTCTGCCCCATAGACACATCACATACACCCTAATAGACAAGGGTAGTATCATTATCAAACCTATCTGCCAAAACAGATATATTTTCTATCAGAAAAAAGTCCAAATTCATTTTTCAAATCAAGTTCTTATATTAACATACATTGCCCTATCAAACATCATTATTCTGAATTTAAAGAAAAATAATAATCAATGCTATAATTAAGAAAAGGCCAGTCTCAACAATACAATGGCTAACATACAATAGAAATTCATTCCTTACTCACATGACAACACTGGGCTGGGAAGCAGTTCAGTAACGTAGCTCCCCTTCACATCATTTGGGGACCTAAGATGACAAAGTATTCTACTCTCAACATCTAAGATTTTTCTGTAGGTTAAATCTATTCCAGAAGGCAGGAAGGAAGGAAAAAAAATGTAGAAGGGATTCAGTAGTGAAACCTGCCAGTGACATTCCACTTTTGCTACTATATCTCTGGTGTCGTTTCTACCTACAAGAAAGGCCAGGTAACATGGTAGAGCTATGGACTAAGGGAGACAAGAAGATCATCAATGAGCACCTAGTAGGTCAAGAAAACAGATTTTGCAATAAATATACGGCACACATAAAGAAACGTATTATTCTCTTCAGTTTTATTAACTCATCTACCTTTACTTTGCTTTTTAAAGACTTTCTCTCAAGACCAGTCTTCTTATTTATCTACTCAGGAGTAATATTTATTCTATTAAGCAAAAGGTATAGTAGGAAATAAGAAGGCGCACCCCCTTGCAAGGAGCATTCTGGTTCAGGTAAACCGTAGAAAATGGTACACACTGGAGTGGAAGGATTGGAAATTAATTACCTCAGAACCAAATTATCAATATGTTGCAATTCTTGTAATCCCTTCACATAATGGTGGAGCACATGGATCTCAGCTTGAGAACCTGTATTGCATGAAGTACTAAAAGACATACATATCCACAGAATCCTATGTACACAGTGTAAGTGCCCTTCAGAGAGGCAAAAATTAAAGTAAATGGTGATGTGTCTAAAGTCGTCTTTGTAGAAGTTGATGTACTTAGTTAGGTCAGTTGTTACTCCAACAAACTCATCAGGCCATTGGCATAAAAGAATCTCTCTGGCTTGTTATTGTCTATTCAATAGAAAAGAATTAACATAGCAGGCCTGAGACTACATTCCCTTGAAAATCTTGCTTGCCAAGCCAGCCATTGGGCAGGCATAAGAAAGGGTAGATTTCAGGGGAGTCCCAGATAAGAGAGGCTCACTGTACCTGTATTAATAATACGGTTTACGCTGAACACCTGCTTTCCTACCTAAGTCTGAGACCTTGGTACATGCTAGACAAAAGAGAAGTTATTTGATCAGCTGAAAACATTTCACACCAGCTAGAAATATGTTTCTATTTATTCATGTTAGATTTTAGGAGATTTGTATGATCCACACTAGAATAAGACTCTCAGAGCTTGTGCCATGCTTCCTCAGAACTCAGCTTTCTTTGCTGATATATAGCTTTTTAATACAACACATCTCAGCGGTGAATACAACTATATGCAAAGGTATGTGAGTTTCCTTAGTGACTCATCAAACTGAGGTGATCTTGTAAGCATCCAACACAAATTACATTTGACAACAATAGAATAATGTCAGCATACGAATAACAGAGTAACAATGTAAATTTCAATATATCTTAAATTAAAATTCTTTTTCAGATATAAAACCTGTAGGAAAAGTTTAAGACAATTGATATTCAAGGTAATTGGACTATATCTAAAATAACAGACAATAACAAAAATCATACAACCACAGTTCCAGGTCTCAGCTAACAAATAAAACAAGGATTCCCTATAAATTCCTATTTAGGACAGGAAAAAGGAAACTTTTGTGTTCAAAGGGATCACTTAAGGGAACATGAATATGGAATTGTGAACATTAGAAAGAAAAAAATGTGACTGGGATAAAAATAAAATAAAAAAAGACTGGTCAGGGCAGCTGTGTTGAAGACACAGGAAAAAACTCCCAGCCAATGTCTCTGCTATGAGGTAGCCCCAATCCTTTCCTACTGAGGTCACTAGGCAAAAGGTCACATAAAGACTGTTTGAATTTAAAGAACATTCTCTATAATTTTAGACTATTTATCCTTTGATAAAACAGCATACTTAAACTATTTTAGAAAACTCATTTAGCAATCCAGAAGCAAGCAGAATATGACATATTTTGAGCTTTTTTTCTTATCTGTTTATGGAAAAAATGGGGAAAATTTGGGAGGTTGCAATTTTTATTTGACTTTTTTATTAAAACGATCTAGAAAAAATTAATGATATGAATTAAACAGATGTATTAATAACTGTCCTTTAATTATGCTAGATACTTACATGATGGGCCTGAAGGTTTCTGAACACAAATCTAGGCATCTGCTGGCCAAGGCACCTGAGAAACTCAAAAGGAAGGTAACCATTCTGTGATACCGCAACTCAGACATGAAGTGCGTGCAGATGCTTTCCTCTACAAGGTGACAGGACTGTAGGAAATGTGTAGCACAGGCACTATTTTTTGTGTGAACTGACCTTGTTGCATTCCAGAACACCACAAACAGCGATGCAAGGTTCACCCTGAGTAGAGGCACAAAGCTAACAACACAGTTTCAAGGTGTTTACAGAGTCATAGAGATCTATGTGCTCCTGACTGTCCAGAGGTAGTACAGCCAGCAAGGCAACGCACAGTACAGAAGGTCTCCTAATGAGTGGCTGTACGAGCTGAAATTCCGGAACTCGTCTTAGCCTTCATTTTATAAAATGTAAAAAGGGGATAAAGATGATCACTTCAAATACTTTCTGGGAGATTATTAGGTAATACCTAGCACAGAGCATTCAAAAATGAAGCAGAATGTTCAAATCCGCAATTACTGCTGAATAATAAGCTGCTCAATTTCCTATTTTGTTTTTTTAAAGCTGGAGGCAGGGAGAGCTGGCCACACTTCTAACTGCCCAAAGCTCTGCTATGAACCTGCGAAGAAGGTGAATCCCAGAGCCACGCAAATGACATCTCTAATTCACCATACTGTACTCTACTTTGAATACTACTGATCCACATTCCCATAATAAGAGCTCAGTAACAGATTCATTCTCAACATGTGCCAGCGTACTTTCCACATCTGTTATCAAAAGATACTTCCATACTAATCCAAAAAGCAAACTATAAAACATGCGAACAAAAAAAGTCCTAAGAATCCACGGGGAAATGACAGGCAATAAGGGACACTATCTTACAAAAACTCCATCAGTTGATTCAAGCAGAAGCTCAAGCTATGGTGTCCCACACTAGATGTTGACTATTGCCAGCTAGAATAAGAAACACCATAGGAGACTGGATACCTCTCTCCAGGGTCCACTGAGGTGGGCCTTTCACAGTGAAGCCCTCACTGTTTTGTTCTATTATCACTGTCTGGACTAGATCCCAGCCTTTCCTAGAAAATCCAAAATACTGTAAGTTTCAAATGCCCGATGTCAGACATGAATGAATTACAAAGGTAATAGCAAGTGCTATGAGACACATGAATTTCATATTATTGGCCTTATTTCATAATTATGCCCTGAATTATCTGTTTGTCATTCATCTCAGTTTCTTTACAGACATCTGAATTTTGAATAAAAAGTTTTAAATTATGCCTAGCATAAAGTATCATGACAACAAGAAATCTTTTTTTAATCTGCTGCTTTTGCTATTTTCCATCACTACACCATGAGCAGGGCCTGGAAAAGGGGCTGGAATCACAGGAGCATGCAGCACTGTTGCCGGTGACAAGAACAGCACCTGGGACGGCACTGGACAGAACCCTTGGCCCACGCCTTTGTATGCGGAATGTCACCTCTACTCCCTAAGCTCTGTTGCTACTGTTTCTTTACATGCACGAAGAGAAACAAAGGCTCATGTATTCTGAGATTAGAGCAATAAATTAATGTACTCAAGATTTGTTTGGTTAAAGGAAAATATTTCAAAATGACTAAAAAGTACGTCCAAGACAAAGGGCTCTGCATTTTTCTCCACTAGCTTGTTCCTCCAGATATTTTTTAAATAGACTAGAAGTGAACTAAGGAAGGAAAAAATTCAAAATGAGCAGAGAATGAATTATAAGTAATTTACATCATGCAAAGAGTTATGAAGCTCTGTGATTCCTTTGAGGAAACACTGGCAAAACACCTAATTGCAGAACTATTTAAGTAATTGTGTATAATGTCTACAAGAATCACTGGGATGCTTTCCTCCAGGGTCCACTTGGACCAAAAAAAAAAAAAAAAAAGGAAGAAAAAAAGAAAAACAAACAAACAAACAAACAAAAACCCCACACAGTCCTACTTTTGCTGAATGAAAGAAGAGATACAGCTTACTGCCTTACTTACTTGAAGTCCGTCATTCACCATACATAACAGATTTTGTTCTAGATTTTTTTTGTAATGTTGCACGAAGTCAAACCCAAGGTATTGCACACACCGGGCAAGCAGTCCACCACTGTGTTATACCTCTGGCTCCCTAAAACCTCTTGGAAGTTTCTACATTCATTACAACCAATACAACAAAAACGTTTTTGGTGTAAATTATACATTCTGACATACAGAAACTGCAACAGTGTCCTTGTATCAATACTGGGTTGTCAGGTAGGCCCCATGCACGTCAGTGCTGCTCTATAAAATAAACACAGCAGGCACAAAGCATGAGCAGACAACTGAGTGCACAGCATCTGGTCCTTTAGGGATACTCTCAAGTAACTAAAATTGCAAAGAGTAAATAAATGTCAGAATGTCTGAGATATTGCAAAAATATCTACAGACTTCTTCAAGCCAGTGAGGTGAATTTTAATAAGAGTTTCTCACAAACTTATAAACATCATAGTAAAAAATTATACATAATTTCCTAAAGAATTCATTCTGTTCAAGAGCCAAGAATGGCTTATATAAATTTGCCAATAGTTAAACAACTCAGTTTTTGGGAATGAAGGCCAATAATGATATTCTTCTCTCTAAACTGAGATGGATTACCAATGTCCTGTTTGAAAGCAAAATTAGTTTGCGGTTCTTCAGATAGTCAATATTAAAACATTGTTTCTGATCAAAAAGTGAGGTTTCTGAGACACCTATTAGACGATAGCTTTTCAAAGCACTATGTATTTCTCTGATTGTCAAAGCTTTCTAACAAATAAGACACAAGGCAACAGTGAACTATTTAATCTGATGAGCCTTGAAACGCTAATGATGCCATGCAAGAACACCTTCAAACTTGATTTAAGAGCAATTCCTACGTTCTCATCCAAACACTACCTCTCAGGACTTAACACAGGCATCATTTCCTAGCACTACACATTCAGAATCTTCTGAAACAGAAAACATCACAGAAACCAAGTAATAGGTCTAACCTGAGATAATCATTTTCATAAAAAATACTGAAAACAAATTCTACATCTCTGGGTTCATTTTCAGTTTCTGAGAAGATCAGAAAGTTACCTAACTCAAATCCCCAGTTCTACAAGAGGAAAAGAGAAGAGTAAGAAAGAGTGCTTTACAGTAGAAAATGGTGTGACACATCTCGGATCCTCTGATCCAAACTGCTGGGGAGAAAGGAAACTGAGGCAGGACCAAAAGTCTGAGGCCAGCATGGACAACTTAGTGAGATCCTGTCTCAAAATAAAAATAATCACATCACACGTACACTGGACATATAGACAAAGAAAGCTTCTGGTTGAAAGTGGGCGCTACCATTCAAAAGGAAGAGAAAGAAGAACCTACAATGAAATCGGACAGGTAGCCAAAGAGAAAGAGTGGCATAGCACTGCCGTGAAAATCAAGATGTCATTTCCAGGAGCATAACCTACACTGCGGTAACTGGCATGTGGCAGAGCTAAGATGTGAACCCAGCTTATCTGACTCCAAAGCTCATGACCATTATTATTACACTCAGATGCATTCACACCCTGCAGAAAATGGTGTGCCTGAGGAACATGGATGGAGTGCTACTTTCGCTGTAATTCAGGCGATTCAATTCTGTAAATACAGCCTGAAAACTTCCTATGTGAGAATAACTATGCATGAAAGACTTCATAAGTGCTGACAGATTCTTAAGACCAAAACAAACAAAAAATACAACTACTCTTGGTTATTTTCATAAAACAAGATTTACCTCTATGTGTCAGAGTAGCATACATGTATACTATGCTATCTAAATAATTAATTCTTAATTTTAACACATCATGGTAACGTTCTCTAGTGTCCCAAGTGTTTTCTACACAAAAAAAGTGAAAAAAATCATATTTCTAGCCTGCCCAAGGGCCACAGGCTGCAATCCCACAATTAGGAGGGGCACAGGCAAGAGGACTGCAAGTTTGAGCCCACTCTTTGAAATGTAGTAACTTTGTGAAACCCTGCCTCAAAAATCAAAAGTAAAACCTGGGCTGCAGGTGCAATGCAGAAGACTATGGGTTCCATCCCCAGTACTACAAATAAGTAGATAGAACAAATAAATCTGATGTATTAGCAATGATCACACCCATAAGTTTGATGAAACTCAAGTTGATTTTCATTTTGTATTTATACATGGGATTTTTTTAAAGAATCGTATTAAATACACATTATTTTTATAACTGAAACAGGCCTCTGAAAATAAAATTTAAAATTAAGTCAAAGAAACCCACATGATCTAGACTTTCAAATTCTAGCCTCAAAAAGGGAAATCAATGTTCAGTCTTATCTCCTCCGAGGACACCCTGTAACTTCTAGGTCTCAGGCTGATAACCTGAACTATGAATTTGGCCCGTCGTTTTCTTAGAATACCTCTGGGGAAAAAATATGATTAAAGATGAACATATCTTGCTTGCTTGTTTACTTTCCTCAGTAAAGATGGGCTGTCATTTCCTGCCTGCACAGAAAGTAGCGTTAAAAGGCTGTCATGTCTTATCTCTGCACAATGCACGTTGTGTTGTATGATGCACCACAGCAATTGAGATAGAGGCAACCCAAATCAGCCCTCAGCAAAGAAACAGAAACAGTAGGAAGGTCACAGGTAAGACGTTTGGAAGTCATCACTAGCATAAATGGAGTTCTGAAATTAAATAGTGATCGCCCCTGTCAAGTTGAAAAGCCTAAAAATGCACATATTTTAATTACTACTTATGCCTGAGGAAAAATAAGACACATTGTTGCGTCCTTAATTACAAAAAAAAAATTGGAGAAAAAAAGATGTTTAGAGAAACAGCACATAAATATTTAAGTTCTCTTGCTTTCTTTCTAAAAATATGTGGATTGTGTATTTCCCTCTAAGTTGACCTGCCAACTATAGTGTTCTAAAATGTTCACATTATCCATCAAAAAATATTTTTCAGTAAAATGGCTCCATTTAATTACCAAAGACAGTATAAATTGATTCAACTTTTATACAAAAAATTATAAATATATTTTAGGCCATAAAAATGTTTATTACCCAATAAAACCATTACTGGGAATCTATAAAAAGATCAAAACCAAAGAGTAAAGCTCTATGTATAAAAAGATATTGCAGGCTCTGATATAAGAGACCCAGACCACAACTATCTCATGGAACTTCAGAAGAAAGACAGAGTGAAAGAGGGAGACAGGGTAGGAGGATGGACAAAAGGAGAGCGGGAAAGCCCTTGTCACTTTGACAAGAAACTTATGTGCACAAAATGCTCAACTCCATTGTAAACCTTAAATTTTGCACTTGTACACATCAATAAAATGGGGAAAAAATTGACTTAGAATGTTCCCTCTTTGGCCCTACAGGGAGTTCAGGGGTACTCTTCACAGGACAAGATCTTTTGCCTTGGCACCGTTTGATTGGTAAAGGGTGGAATCTTGCTGATTTCTGAGTCACTGTGAAGACCTCCTTATGGTCCTGATTCCAACTTCTTGGCTTTTGTTTAATGTTATTCTTTTGAACAACCACATGCCTTTTCACTCCAGACTGCAAGCTTTTACATCTGTTCTCTCTGCCATTGTCTCCTGTCTTTCACTATAAAGCTGGCTAAAAGGCGCAAACAGTAGCCATGTAACAGGTTTAACATCAGTCTGTCTTGAGATTTCCTCCACCACAGTAAGCAGTCCACCAGCCTTAATTTCAGTCTCAGGGAAAGTCTCTGGACAAGGGCAAAACGCCGACAAACTTCTTGCCAGAGTGCAGCACACGTGGTCTTCAGGCCACTTGCTGATACAGTCCTCCTTCCCATCTGAAATTTCTTGAGCCTGGCCTTTCCAATCCACACTTCTATCAGCATTTTGGTCTTCTGAGCTCCGACACTCAAAGGCTTCTCGAGCTTGCATCCCCAAACTTTTCCAAATTACTTCTGCAAACCAGTTCCAAAGACTTCCAAGCCACATCCTCAGGTAAAGTACAGCATCGACCCTACTCCTCTGGTACCAATTACTATCTTAGTTACCTTTTCATTGCTGTGACTCAATACCCGACACCCACAAACTTAGGAAAGGAAAGGTTTATTTTAGCTCACAGTCACAAAGGTCACAGTCCACTCAGGGGCGGCCGGCAGAGAGAGAGGTGGAGGCAGCTTCCCCGGAAAAACATAACAAACAGAAAGGCAAGCTGAGGCTAGCTGAAACTAGTCCCAGTCCTCCAGGAAGGCAGGTGCAGCTTATGTATCCTTTCAGGTCTCTGCCCAGTAACCAGTCCCTCCTGCATCCAGGTGTGGCCACTACACACCGTTAATCGTAACTCACACACCTTTACTCTTAACTGTAATACAACCCTCCAGACCAGACCCCAGTCCACCAACATTACATGGCTCCATAGACAATCCAGAACGTTAAAACACATGAGACTTTTGGGGGGACACTCCAGATCCTAACCACGACACATGTACATGCTAGGCGAGCACTTAAACCACTGAGCTACTGTCCCAGATGAGAAGTCCCATATCTACATCCTTCCACAATGTAAATTCCTTGAGAGAGGATGACTTGCTCACATATAAGTAGTTATTGAAGAAAAGATTACGAGGTGAACCTGGGCATGGTGGCACATGCCTGTAATCCCAGCACTCAGGGGGCTGAGACAGGAGAATTGTCATGAGCCCAAGGACAGCCTGGGCTCTATAGTGAATTCAGGACCAGCCTGGACTACAGAGGAAGACCCTGTTAAAAAAAAAAAAAAGATTAAGAGGTGAATGAAAAATAACTCTTTCATCCCTGACTGTACTCAAAATCTTTATAATCATGACATTCTGCAATCCTTAAGTGATGTAATGAAAATGATTTCAACACATTTCAACCATAAGGTTGTGATAGAGATCATCCAAACGGATCCCCATAATAATACAAAACCCTAAACGATCACTGTCCCCAGGATGAAAGGTGCAAGGCGTTGCCACCAGAAACCAGGAAGACAGCTGGGAAGGCCTGCACACTGCTGCTGCCACCGCCACGGCCATTTCCAACTACAGAGGCTGACACAACATCTCACATCACCTAGAGCTCTTAGAGTTGAATACGGGTCAACAATCACTAAACACGTAAAGTGGCACTCATTAAAATAAATCATACAAAATGGCCAGCACACTACAGGTGGCTGTGACACCACCACTGCTTTCATAAATAAAAAACAAAAATTAAACTTTCACAGTAAAATATTTCACCATACTAGATTGCAAGTTTTGACATAGTCAATTCATCATTTTGAAAATCAGATGATGCTTAGTTTGCTTTGGTCAGAAAGCTCATTATTCTACTAAAATTACACCTTTGCCAGAGTGCAAGGATTCTTTTTCCTGAAAATGCCTGCTATTTTGTAAAAATATTTCATGACAACATTTATTTGGTTTTTCCTAAGCAAGTAAATGTTAAAAACTGATGACTTTTTAAATGAATTATGAGCAACGCATTGACTCCAGGAAAAACAAACAAACAAACAAAACTTTTTAATTTAATTCAATCTCTATTCCAATAAAGAAAAGTGGTCAATTTGACTATTTTGTCTACTTATATAAGTAAAATAGTTTGTGTCTAAAGAAGAATATTTTATATTCTCAACAGAAAAAATATTGTCAGTTAAATCCTAAGAGATTTCTCAAAGGTTTTAAACTAAAACAAACAAGAAGAAATTCTAAAATAAATGTTTCTATGTTCTTATATGGTTTTTATTGCAAACCCTCCTTTTATTTTGGCCACACATTATGCCACTAAATATGCCATTGAAGCCATTATTTTATTGGCTGTAGGACACATTTATTTTTTATGAGAACACTGAACTTCCTGATCATTTATTTGCAAATCATACTATTTCATTTGTACAGGATTTGTTTTCATCTTTTATTTGTTTTGCTGTATGAAAGAACATAAACAAAACTTCCAGAACTGACATGGCCCTACTTGACTATTATAGTTTACGCAGTAAAAGAAGCAAAAGACAGAATATTATTGCTAACCAAACTGACATCCAGAAAAGCAGCAGTTGTTCACTGCCCCCGGGTGTAAAAGTAATTGAACATCACATACCTCTAGTCCCTGGGACCCGAGGAGCACTCCTGCTAAATAGTGACAATATCCAGGAGCAGTAGAATTCTGGTATACTCACAAATACCTCCTCCTAAGCCCTGTGCCTGCATCTTTACTATTGATGAGTTCTGGGCATGATGTGATCAGTCACAGAGTTCGGGCCAAGATCCTGGCCTGATTCTGTGTCTTTCTCTAAATCCTAAATTTTCACCAAATCATTCCATATGGAAGCTATATCAGGAGCTGACTGAAAAGTATAAGCCATTGTAAAATAATTTCTCATTCTATGAACTGTCACATTAAAAGCAATTGGTTTATTTTTAAATGAACAACTTACCCATTTAAAATATGATCACATCATGCATTTACCATTCAGAAAATACTGTTTCACTATGTTACACAGATTTTCCAAATGTTGGCACATTTCCATTACAAAACATTTTCAAAATACCATATTCATATGTGACCACTGATCTCACACATTTTCTCTTTCAATACCAAAAAAAAACCCATCAAGCTCACTATGATAAAGATAAGCTTTCTGCAACATTTTTTTTTTTTAAAGAGACAGGTTATCCCTCTGTAGTCGAGCCTGGCATTGGACTCATGGCAATTCTCCTGCCCCAGTGCTGAAATTACAGGCATGCATGACCATGCCTAACTTTGTGTGGTGTTGGGGAACTGAAGTCAGGGGCTTGCACTTACAAGGGAAGCATTTTAACTGCTGTGCCATTCCTCCAGCCCATGAAACACTTACTTTCTAAATAAATGGAAAAAAAAAAGAGGGCTGGGGTCATAGCTCAGTGGTTAAGCACTAGCTTAGCAAGCACAAGGTCCTGAGTGTGATTCCACAGCACTACACAAACTGGGAGTAGTGGCACATGCCTGTAATCGTAGCACACAGGAGGCTAAGGCAGGAAGATTTCTGTGTTTGAGGCCAGCTTGGGTTTTATGAGTTCATGACCATTCTGGACAGTGAGACCCCATCTCAATAAATGAACAAACAAACAAATAAATAAATACAATGTTTCTCTAAGTAAACTCAAATTGTATCCTGGATTACAAATGCTGCTATTCATTTCTTTAGAGAATATCTATCAAATAAATCGACATAATGATTGTCAGTCACACTCTGTAAATCAGGTGTTATATTAAAAAGCCTATCAGTACATCTCCCAATTCAAACTTTCATAAAATTTCTTTGCCACAGTTGCAGTATAACAGGAGACAGCAGACATTCTTTTGAGTATTTTCTAATTGAAAAGCAGGTATTCTAGAGTTGAAAATTAATATCATTAATAATTTTATGACATAATTTGAAAGGCGTAGGGGAAAGTAGCTTTTTTAAAAACAAGTATGGGACAATAAGGAACACACTCCCTACCAGTATAATTTGATGCCACAATCTGAATGGTGATAAAGTGCCAGCTGCTTTTCCGACAGTGAACCACAACAGGCTTGTACAAGCTCCTCAGCACTGATTTAAATGTCATAAATTCTGAAAGCTGGTGAACTTCACTTTAGTAATAGAAAATTGGACAGGGTAAGCACATATCCATTATCAAATTGCACTAATGTGATAAATCAGGGCTTCCTTGGCCCCTCTTGCAAGACAGTCATTTGGCAAATATTTTCTAGCACATCCCTAGCCACACCAGCTGAATTTGCATCATCAGTACAACAGTCAATGCCTAGAGATGTGTGAAAAATGCTTGCAAGGAGGTCTTTAGATCACATTTTGAGAACCACTAATTCACTAGAAACACAGACTTAACTGCAGTAGCAAAGCCATAGGGTCAGGACACCACAGCAGAGAATTGCCTAGTGGATTCTCAGTACTTTCGGAGAGGTTGTTCATTTCCTCTACAACAGGAATGGATATTTATGATATCATTCACAGGCAATACAAAATTATAATTAACTTTTTAAAATAGCCTGCTACATTTAGGAAAACAATTAATTCAACCTTAATGTGATGACTGAAACCGCTTCTCTTTGGTGAGGCCTTGGCCAGGCTGGACCAATGAATTTGCAGACGATATATGCCCCTCTTGGGCTAGATATTCCCTACCCCATTATGTAAAATGGCAGAAAGAAAACAAGAAATAGATGAGAGAAGACCCTTGTTAAAATTTTTAAAAAGAGTTCTCATGAGTCACAATTATTTTCAGGCACCAAACCACTGAAGGGCTCCCAGTTAGTTGCCCCAGCCAAGGCAGCAGAGGCACCACCACAGGCTGATGTTTAGCAGACTTACCTTGAACAAAATCACTTTTCAAGATGCAATGTTCAAAATGAAACAATGCCTATATTGACTTAAAAAGCTGTTTTAGAGACTATCAACCCATTTATTGTATGGTTTGTAGCAAGCAATAACTACAGAAGTTGTTGAAATCTCAGATACACCGAGAGTCCACTCTTTTACAATAATGACTGTACCATTCCAAAAACATTAACCTCTCTGCTTTCAATCACCACTCACAATGTAAAATCATATGAACTGTTTAGAGACCTCTAAAAGCTGCCTCAGTCATTTGTTACTATTGACCCGGCCCATGCTGGTGACCCCATCTCTGCAACTCTGACCCCAATTCACTTACTAATTAAAAGATTTGTCAGCAATTACAGCTCACATGGGCAAGATCAGGAAAAAATGAACTATCTGTAATACAAAAAAATTACTCTCATAATACTCTCTAATCATGAATTATTTGAAGAACTAATTATCTAATAATGTTCATAAAATTAGTCCCAGGAAAAATGAGTTTAAAACTGAAAATTTAAGAGCATTATTACATTTCTTTTTGCCTCAGTTTTTCTTCCGACAGATATAGAAAAATCCATAGTAACAAGATAACACTTCATTCATTTACACATTTCTCTCCTATAGACATCTTCAGCCTTCAGAAAGTAGATTATTTGTAGTCATGCCCATCTGACATTTTCCATTTTACTCAAAACATTTTATGGTTTGGTATTACAGCAATATACAAATATGACAGTTTGCAATGGAGTCTAGTCTCCGTAGCAAATCATTCTGACGGTTAAGTACTATACAGACACTAATGTTCTTTAGTTTTCTATACTACACATATTTAAAAAATAATGCTATGAAGTTGTTGTGTATGTTGGAATTCTAAAAAATATTACTCTAATGTCTTATAAAACTTTATATTGTACTTATCAACTAATACGAGATCAAACACAATTATATCATTTGTACTATATTCTTCCTCTGTGCTTAAATACATGTGCTCATTATGATCAATGTTTATTTTACTATTTGCTGAGAATTTCACTGACTTTATAAATAACTGAGTATGTGAATAAATCTGTACATGAGTAAATATAGAACATAATGACTTTACAACACTATTTTTCTTTCAACATGATTAAAGAAAATCAATATGCCTTTACCATTTCAATATGTAAGAGTAATCAATGTCTTTACATTTCCAAAATGCATTAAATGCATTAAAAAAGAAAATGAAGTTTGGCGACAAACACTGCCAGAACATTACCTAAACAGAATTCCAAGTAATGTTACAGAATAAGAGGCAAACTTTTAACTCTTTCAGTAAATCTACATTTAGTATTGAGTACATCTGATAACATGTGTCAGGTCACAAGAGAAAATGTGCTTTACTCTTCTAAGAAAGGGGAAGCTAGATTATATTTTTTCCCCTTGATTCAACTCCTCAGATGGAAAACCACAGTGAAACCACTCTATTTCCACAGCTGATGTACCTTTCAAAATTATAATCCTTGGCTTTCAAGTTCACTACTATTGGCCTTCACGTACAAATTCTAAAGTGTACAGAGGCTTCTAAGCCTAATAGTATGGTCTCAGCCGGATTCTGGCCAGCTTGCAGCTCACTCGCCAACACAGTGGAAATTCCTTTCCAACATAATGTTATTCACTCAGAGAACACTTGTGCAGGGTGCAGTTCCCTTATCAAATATGAATCAGAGGTCATTAGATGCCCAGGGGCAACTTCAGCTATTCCAAAATTAATTTCTTCATCTATTTGGCTGCAGAACTAGGATTCCAAACACAAAAATCTTAGGAGTGCCTAGAGATTCAGGGACAGATTTGCAACAATGTGAGGAAAGATGTGCTCCCGATCAATGAGCAACACCACTTGTTCATGCAAAAGCAGCGGTCAAACCAAACATGCTACACCACCATTCTACCTGTAGAACTTTACCTCTAAATAGGATGAATGCTGAGAACTAAGGAATGCTTTAGAGTTTACAATACCTTTCCAAGATTTCTTACAAACCCATAAACCTGTTTTTTCTGGATTTTTTTACACAAAATCCACAAATATTTGATAAATTTAATCTGTGAGAAGCAATCAAAAGCATGCAAAAAAACATGTGTGGCACGTATATAAGAAACACCAGAAATCCATGCTTATTCCATGCTTGTTATTTTTAATGTCCTTACCTTAAAAATTTATAACCAAACGTAAATATTTTATGGTAATTTTCTGAATAACCATATGGTCTTCTTCCTGTGTGGTCATACTATACAAATATAACCTTCTCTAATATATTTGTCTTCTTTTATGTTGTTATAGGTATTGTTATTGCAAAACATTCTTAGTGTTTCATATCATTTTTCTGTTTTCATCTTACTACAATCTTATTTCTCTGCCAGAGTTCTCAGTTATGACTATGGACTAGCAATCATACCAGCAATGGAAACGGAACCAAAAAAAAGAATGAGTGTGAGGGCTGTCTGAGTGTCTGCCTACCAAGCCCCACACTCTGGTTTCCAGTCCCAGCACCACATAAACTGGGCTTGGTGGCACACACCTGTAATCCCAGCACTGAGGAGGCTGAGGCAGGAGGATTGCCATGAGTCCAAGGCCAGTCTGGGCAACATACTGAGTTCAGGATCAGCACGTTCTACAGAATGAAACCCTGTCTCAAAAAAGAGTAACGCCATCATTAACAAACAGGATCTTGTCAAATTAAAAAGTTTCTACACAGTTAAGGAAACTATCAACATTGTAAAAAGAGAACCAACAGACTGGGAAAAAATATTCACCACCGACATCTCAGAAAGGAAGCTCATAACTAGAATATACAGGGAGCTGAAGAAAAGTAAGCCTACCAAAATAAAGGATCCTATTGAAAAGCGGGCAAATGAAATGAAGGGACAGTTCACTCACGAAGAAGTTCAAATGGCCAATAGATACACGAAAAGATGTTCAACATCCCTAGCCATAAGAGAAATGCAAATCAAAACAGTGCTAAGATACCATCTCACTCCAGAAAGAATGGCCTATATCAGCAAGTCAAATAGTAATCAGTGCTGGTGAGGCTGTGGGATGAAAGGAACCCTCCTGCACTGCTGGTGGGAATGTAAATTCATACAACCATTTTGGAAAGCAGTATGGAGATCTATCAAAAGACTAGAAAGAAATATTCCTTTCAATCCAGCAGTATAGAGATCTCTCAAAAGACAAGAAACAAATATCCCCTTCGATCCAGCAACACCCCTCCTGGGAATACTCCCAAGAGTTAAAAACCACATATAACAGAGAAACATGTGTACCCATGTTCATAGCAGCACAACTAACAATAGCTAGAATATGAAAGTCACCAAAATACCCATCAACAGACCAGTGGACACACAAACTGTGATATTTTTACACAATGGAATACTATGCATCTACAAAGTCCAACAGTGTGGAGGCTTTTACAGGCAAATGGAAGAAACTTGAGAACATCATGCTTAGTGAAGTGAGTCAGAAGCAGAAGGTGAAACATCAAATGGTCTCTCTGATATGAGAGTCCCAGAGCACAACTCCTATGGAACATAAGATGAAAAACAAAGTGAACCAGGGGGTTAGGGTGGGGAAGGATTGAGGGGTGGGTAGGCCGAGGGACAGGGACAAAAGGAGAGTGGGAAAGTCCTTGTCATCTTGACAAGATACGTAGGTGCACAAAATGCCAAACTTCACTGTAAACCTTAAATTTTGCGCTTATACATATCAACAAAATGGAGGGGGAAAAGAATGTGAGTAAGCTCTAAAAACTATACTCTGTGTGGACAATTTTGGTTCCCTTTGTCTCTAGGCACTACAATAACCTGAGACTTCAAATCCCTAGATTCTTCAGCACATTCACATGGCGTACAGGGAATGTCCTCATAGACCTCCTAACTCTGTTGAGTCGGGTCCAAATGTTCTGATATTCTCTGGTAGAACAAACAAGAATGTAGGACATAGAGGAGGAAAATAGTAAAGGAAATGCTGCAAAGATAACTTTCTCCATATGGAAATTTAATGTAGAAGCAAATTAATTGATGGTTAATAAGTTAAAATACTACATAATCCAAAATGTTCATCACAAACCAGAGAAATGTTTAAGCTGACAAAAAAAAAAAAAACCCGACTATGATATAACCACTCCAAGCCCACTGAGGTAACTGTGAACCATTTCATCTTTGTATTAATAACAGCATGATTCTGGTTAATAATCTGGTCCTATTAGATGGTAGCCTATTTAGGATGGGGGAAAACTACTTAACACACTCTGAAATAATTACACAAAAATCTAATATTGTCAAAGAAAAAGAAACAAGGTAAAAACTTTGCATAAAGACCCGTACAACCAAATACACTTTTTGCGTTAGTATATTTTTAGTTAAAAAAATTGAAATGAATACTGTTGTCCATTTAGCTATATGATGAGGAGAAACTGCACCTGTGCTATCAGCAGGCAGGTAGACAGTTGGAGCTAGTGGACCCTCAACAAGCAGATACAATTTTAGGATCAACACAATCCACTGACATGCAGAGAAAAGGTTTTTTCCCATCTGTTCACTTGTTGAAACTGGTCATTACATGTGTGAGGCAAAATCTGCTCATAAAGTAAATAAATTCTTTCTCGTATTCTTCACAAAATTGCACACATAATTTTACAAAGGACTGCCTTCAAAAGTTGATGTTGGGACCTCTGAATAAAGAAAAGGCTAAGGATAACATTAACAAAATAATTCTTTATAAATCCCAGTATTACATACTCTACAAAGATGCTAAAGATGAGTATTTTTAGTACACTAGAGTGCATTTTAAACTCACGTTTACCTGTTGGTCATTCTTTACACCTCTTGCAGTTATTAGCTGTTACTACTGTTGCATATTATTTATAGAGAAAAACACTAACTTGTTCCAAGGGAAAGCAGCTCTTCTAATATGAATAAATAAAAATCTGAACTGAAATACTGCTGTTAGAAATTCAGTACTCTGAATGTATCTCAAGCAGTACTTTTTTTGCCCGACTTCCGTACCTGGGACTACTGCACACCTCTGTGCAATACACACACTCATATGACTTAGGGACACCTAGTGGGCTGGGACCTGGTAAGGTAATGGAGAAAGGAAGGGGCAGCGTAATTGCCACATGGTAAGAACCTGGTGTCGTGGCACCATCTAGTGGCCACTGGAAGAAGGCTCAGCGTCTCCCTGGCCGCTGCTTCAGGCAGCAGCTTCTGGTGCAGCCCAGTTTTCAATCCCCAACTGACCTAAAGTCCAAATGTCCAGTCAAAGCTACAACTGCTACAGGAGTGCTTCACAGGATCTCCAAAGTACTGCAAGGCTCTCGAGACCATGCGTATATCCCAAATGGCTTGTTTTAAAGGTATATGCAGAGGTCTGTGTCAATTCACTTAACTTGCATTTTAAGGAGAAATCATGAAAAAGTTGAACCCCTTGTGATTGTGTGATCACACCCTTCCAGTCGCAATTATTTTAACCTACAGTGAAAAGTCACTTTTTTGGCTTTTATTCATTTCATACATATGTACCCAGTGACATCTACATGCATGTATACATATCACAGAATCTTAAACTTTAGTGAAACTTCATTAAAATTCAATTCGGAACAGGTGATGTTAAAATGCTAAATTATATAAACTAGAATTATACAGTAGCTTATAATGAGAACTTGTGGCCAAAAACCTGATTACTTTTTCTTGAAAAACTCAAATAATTTATCAAAAACTGATCTAAGATTAATTTTAAAACATTTAATATTTCCTGCTGTCTCCACTTTGTATCTACCAACATACATATTCTCTACCTAGAAATGGAAAAAAATGTTTTTTTACAGGTTTATAATGTTCCCTCAGATCAGTGACTTCTCAAACGGGGGTGGATATGGTTGTTGGGAAATGGTAAAATCCTGTGACACACACACCACTCTCACACAACAAATGACCTATCTAAACAGCAGCACAAAGATTGAGAAATCCTAAGCAAGAGGCCTGGAACTATATCTTATTCGAAAGACATAAATAATGTTTGTTAATACAGATAAATGCTAGCAAAATGAATTGACTTTCTAATTCCTATCTAACCATTTGTGTGAATTATAAAGTGGAGTCGAGAAAAGGGATTCCTCCAACTCCATAAAAAAAGACTAAAACTCACAGTAGTGGACACACATGGCTTCACAAGAGAGGCACAGTGAAATTACGTGCTCGAACTTAGCATCACCTGAATGAAGCCGCCTGGAAAACTTTTGCTCTAGTTTCTTGTTGGCCATGCATTTTCTAGTTACCAGGGAAACTTCAACATCTACTAATTTCAGGACAATATAAGCTTTGCCCTATGAATGGAGAAATAGCATCCCTGACATGCACAAAAGTGATCACTTTGTAGATTTTATTATTAAAGCCAGTCTGAGTCTGATCATCCTGAGACACTGGTGAAGACAAAGACACAGACTGTCCTTTTAGAAGATTCTTGGTGAAAATGTCCCACAGACTTGTGGTAATTTGTAAGTATTCTGATAAGTATGACTTCAAAAATGTACACAAACATAAAATTATATTTAAAAAAGAAAAATATCGCATCTATAACTTCATATTTTTACATAAATGTGTATCAAAGATGCCTGCATATGACAGTGAGCATTTTTTCCACTATCACTTAAATTTACTTTAAATGATCTTCAATTCAGTCAAGCCATAATCTTTGAAAAGGTATCGCTTAAAGATGGGGACATGCTATGAAAAATGTGACATCAAAAACCAAGATAATGCATAGCACTGTAATGGCAAAAATAAGCTTCACCATGGTCAGGTGTCATCACCAAATGGCTAGATCTAGCATTTGGATGAGACCGAAATAACCCAGATCATCCTTCCCAGCTGACTGCCCTTACTTCCTTCAGGACAGGGATGAGTGATAGGAAACCAATGAGGAAGCCTGCAGTAGGAAAACCCAAACAGGCTCTGCTGTAGGGCAGCACCTAGAAGAGCATGACCACTTGCTCCAAGATGCCCTGCGCTAGTAACAAGAGAGATGGTCAAAGCTCATTTTATAATGCAGTGTTTAAACAGCTACATGTAAATGTCACTTTTATAATCAGAAGAAATCAGGATAATTATAACAGTATCTATTACACTAGAGATTAATTTTTAACGTGGTGATTTAATCTTTTTTTAATACTCTGCCTTATAGTCCTAATTCTTAAAGTTTTCTTCTACAAGGTCATGGAAACTACAACTACCACATCCTGAGTATCCTAACCCGACATTCTTATTATCCAACAGCACACTCTGGTTCTATGAAAGTCACACATTTTCGATAAAAGTAAAATTCTTGATTAAACTTTATGGGCAAAAATAGCGCTCACTTGCCTATCTGTAAGAACACACCATGGTGAGTTAAATTCCTAAGAAAAGGGCCCAAAAACAACAACCCACCTCTCCAACTTTTAAGAGTGTTGAAAGGAAACAAGTTAATGGTCACAAAGGGAGAATTTCACTGTCAGTGCACGTAGTGTCCATAGTCAGAAGACTACAGATTAAATACAAAGCAATTTTAGAGTATCTATTCTACCAGTAAAACATGTACATGTTAAGGTAATGCAGTTTAGCTCAAGAAAAGTTCACATTAACCCAGAAAATGTTTTCACTCTTTCCCTCATTTCAAACAAAATTTGAGGATGGTAAATAATACAAGTTTGCAATATAACAGAAAAAGAATTTACATGGATAAATAAATTTAGCATTCAAGAGAATAATTGGAGAATAAAATGAAACTAAGAGAAAAGTTATCATGAGAATGTACTAGAAACAAATTAGAAAGTGAAATTAACATTAAAGTATGAGGTACATAAGAAGCTTTACCACTTACCAACTTTAACCTCTGCAAGGGTATTCTGCCTACGTCTATTTGTGTCCTTTCTGGGACGTTATTGAATCGGACTTCTGGGACTGCCACAGCACACATGACATGGGCCCACCTACAGGAAAGGGGACAGATATGAATAAAGGCTCCCTAAACTTAGATCCTTCACACTTCACCTGGTGGTGACAATCTCACAGACCCGAGATACTCAGATGACAAAGAAAGTCATCTTAATCTACAGTCTTAATCTCCTAGATGACACCTAGAAAGACAAAGTACCACACACACATTAAATATCAAGCACAGTAACATAAAGAACCGTATAAAGATCAGGGATGCAGTCCTATTCACAAACATACATTTCTCTTCATGTGATTTGCAAAATACTGAAATGTAGCTTCCTAGTTCACTGGAGGCTAAAAACATGTGCCTAAGGCAGTTAAACTACTCAACATGTGACAAAAGAATAGCCCAAGTAATGAAAAGACCTTAGCCAGGTACTGCATACATTCTTTCACATAAAAATATATGTATCTTTCACCAAACAAGTTCAAGTATCAAATTTTCTCTGTAAAAATACTGATTAAGTTTTTTAACTAAACTGTTTCTCACCGAAACCTTTTCATAATCAAAAGAAACTGTAGTGACAAGAAGTGAAATTTAGCTTGTTTTCTATTCTCCTACCTAAAATCTAATATTACCTTTCACATTATGTATTAGTGAAGAAAATGGATATTTATCCTATTAATGCAATTGTTTCATAACCAAATACAAATTCAAGGCATTGAATCATTAGTGAATAGATCTTGAAAGAACTATCAAACTGCTAATCTAGATTAACCAAAGCATACTTATCTCAAACACTGGACTCCACCCTCCTATCTTTCAGGACCACAAGATGGGAAGAAAACCACCAAGCCCACCAGGGCATTCTTCCCCATTTAAAACAGCATGCACTACAAAGCATTACTTCCTTTTGACTCAGCTCAATTGCAGGAAGAGAAGTGCCTATCATACCTGTGTTTATAGGAGCCACCTAAACCATTCGTTAGTCTGCACAAACATTTAAGAACTGGTGAGGAGATTCAAATATAGTGCCTACCGCATCAGCTAGGGTGCGAAAGGTAACTAAAACAGCATAAAAATAGCTATTTTGACTAAACGTTCTAAGTGTAGAGCTGATAAGTGTCTGCCTTACCATGTGCACACACACATAATTTTGTTAACTCTTCGTTATACTGCACCAGGAATCTAATGCCAGCGCACACAGGGCAGTGCGGGAGATAATCCAGTAGACATACTCTGGCACACCATGGTAACCAGAATACCTGCCTCATATGCACATGCATTTCTCAAGTTAGAATGAAAGCCAGATATGTATGCAAAATTATCTCAACTTTTCAACTTTGAGTGAAATATACAAAAAGGTATACGGATAAAATATATCTCAGACCTACACCTAGCTTTTAAGTATCAACTTACAATTTCTGATGAGACTATTTCTATATGCTTCTATGATTAATAACCCTATAATATCTTCTTAGACTATTTCTATTACACAATTATTAAAATTTTTAAAAATCATGTACAAAATAAGCAGGAAAGGTATACTATTTTTCGTTAACATTCACTGTGATTCTCTTTCAAGAATCTCTTCACAGTTTCCACCTGTTCCCTTTAATTTCGGTATTTTCTCAGTACCTTTTCTAAATTTGTATGTAGTACATTCTTGTTAATTTGCTAGTATTAAAAGTTAATGGCTTTATTCTACTGTAACTTAATTAGTGAAAGATAAACAATATCACTGCTGTCAAGTATACTCATCCATGAGACTAGCATGATTCATCATCTCAGGCATTAGGATTATGAAGGTACATGGACAATATGGACTACCTTCATCTTAAAACTTGTATCATTGAAAAGAGGAAGGGGACTTTTAGGGAAACAAACACAGACAACAGAAGCAAACCCTGGAATATACTTGGCCAGCACAGGTAAGAATGCTGCCCATACTGTTCTATGAAGCACAGACCCCCAATCTCAGCTCTGAAAAGCAAAAGCTTTAAAACCATACAAAGAAGTAAGCAAAGCAAAATGGCACACAGAGACTCTGGAAAGAAGAAAAGATAAATTCAATAAGATTAATGCCCTACTTACTTATTATTATTAGTTTGCTTAAGAGCACCTCCTCTCAAATTGCAGAGACAGCATTCCTAGTAGGGAAAAAAAATGGTACAAATTGAACTCCACATACTAAACATTATTACCACCCATCTAAACCATGCTAGAAACTTTTATTTTTAAAACTCAAATTTTCAGAAGTTTTAGAAAGGTATGACAAGTTCAAGAAGGGAAAGTAACAGAGAGAAAGAGCAAGGGTATATCTTCAAATGTTCTGGGTATATATGTCCTCTAGAAAGGACAGCTGTCACCTTGGAAAAGCTGTGATACAAACAACTTAGTGGCCTAAAATATGCATATTACATAATTCTGCAGCACAGAATATACATACACTATATTCCCTGTGCTCTGGAGTTTCACTCATGAATACAGAATGGCATGGCATAAAAATAAAGTTTGAACCAGTTTTTTTTATGGGTAAACATGAGAGGACCTACTTTGAAAGGACATTGTGTTCATTATTGCACCATAATGGTGCTGAAAAACTGCCTTGATCCTTGAAGGTTATCCACTAAAACAAAGCACAGTCATGACACATTTGCTTCCACTGTTCCATGGAAATTCATCCTTTAGTACTTCATATATTCTGGCTTTTCCTACTGTGAGGTAACACTCACTGCTACAAATACGGGGGTTCATTAACTTCTCACTACATTTCCACAAAAACCTGTAATCCGAACATTCAGGAGGCTGAGGCAGGAGGACTGCAGCATCTGAGCCTAGTCTAGGCTACATAGTGAGCACATGACTATAGAGTAAGACCTTATCTCAAAAAAGGACATTAAAAACATCTAGGAAAAAGCAGACCAAGAAGCTTAGTCTTTACACAATTACTAGTGACTATCTTCTGTTGATCTAGAAACTCCTTATATTTCATAACGTTTCTTAATGTCAAGCTTCTCCTCTCATTAACTGAATTAATACTTTGTTTTCAAAATACAGATTTTTTTCCCTCCAAAGTCTATACATGAAATTTCTCTGCCCTGTCCTCCAAGATGCTATCCTTCGACTAATTTTGATAGGTTTGCTCTTACAAGAAATTCCTCTATCAATAATTGGGTGATAAACTTCATAGCTGTTTCATTTTATAAGCAAAACAATTGTGTTAAAAAATAAATGGAAAAAATCTTTTCATCAGTGAAACTCTTAACAGACAATAAAAACTGCAAACACCCAGAAATTTTTCATGTTTTTGAGTCTGGAACATCTCTAAGTTTGCATGCAACTTGCTGAGTGGCTATGAAAGATTTATACTAGCAATAGATGTCTTGAGTATATTAACAGAAATTCATTATAATACCAGAAAAAGGAGATGGTGTTCAATGGTGGATTTTTCTCTACTCATGCCTTAGCACATATTCTGAAAAATTTTGAAATCAATGGTTTTAATGGACACCAAAAAAAGCAATCCAAATATTAGAAGTGAGAAATACATTAATTCACTTTATAAAGAATTATCAGTTGGGGGCTCAGCGGTTAGAGCCCTTGCCTAGCAAGCTCAAGACCCTAGGTTGGATTCCCCAGCATCATATAATCCAGGTGTGGTGGCACACACCTATAATTCCAGCACTCTGGAGGCAGAGGTAGAAGAATTGCTGTGAGTTTAAGGCAAGCCTGGGCTATGTAGTTAGTTTATAATAGCCTGAACAATAGAACAAGACCTAGTCTCAAATTTATCAATTCTAGTGATTTTTTTCCAATGATTCAACATAGTTTTGACAGAGAGAGGGACAACAAAAATGAAAATAACTGCAGGTCAAGGCTCTTACTGCATCTACGAGGATGTTAGTCCTGGCACACAACATGTAAGAGGTGGGCTGTGGACTAAGGAGAGGCAGAATGAGAAGTAAATGCCTCATGACTAAAACTGGCAGTGAGAAGAAGCTTAATGGCGAGCTACAGTTTAGATCTAAAATGCCCTCCAAAGGTCTCACATGCCTGGAATGTGCCTGAATCATGGGGTGCTACAGTCATCAGGGATTAAATGACTGATGGATTCACAGATGCAGATACTGTTAAGAGGTGGTGAGGGTTGGTGTGAAGATATAGGTCATTCAGGGCACAACTGTGAAGATCCCAGATCCATCCCTCATTCTCTGCTGCTTCCCGGATGCCATGATGCAAGTACACTTCCTCCACCGCCAAAGGATAAAAAGGTACATATATTCCGGAGCACTAGATTAGTAAGAGAAAAATAATTCCTCTGGAATAGAACATGTAGACTTGAGATTTTAAGTTGAGAAGAACCCCCTCAGACATAAAGCTCAGTCCTTACACAATTACTAGTGACTCCCCTCACAAAATATATGAGTATCTCCAAGTCCTCAGTACAAGTGACCTCTTAGTAACACTCTACACCACTGGGCTTCCTGGAACACCTTCTCCCTATGGTTTCATGACCCTTATCCAGCTCTTGGTCCTTCTCTTTAAGCCTTGACACTCGAATTCCTTTAACAAGCTTCTCATCTGCTCCAAACCCTGGAATTTCTACAATGGATCCTATCACTTTTCTTTCCACAAAGACTTGAAGGACACCTGAAACATTATTATCCCAAACAGTTTCTGTAGGCAAATGATTCATATGAACAGGACCAGACTCAGCAGACACTGTTCTTCTCCAGCCTCAAAATGCAGGACACTCCATGCAGGAACTCCACAGGGACCTCTGTGAGATGAGAGTCTTTCTGGCTAAACACACTGTAACCAACTTTCTCCACTCCTTGTTAATTATTCTAAAATCTTCTGGGAATATCAACCTAATTATTAGTTCTTTACACAAGGCTTTTCCTAGTCCTGTGGTTTACCTACTTCTCTTACACATTTCCACCTGAACATTTTGGAGACACTGTTCTTTTACCACTTTTTGTAATTATTTGTTTAACTCTATCTGCTGGCCTCCCTAAGCCACAAGTTCAGTGAGTACAGTAGGGCTGAGACTATAGCTCAGTTAAAGCACTTGCCCAGTCTGTGCAAGGCACTGGGTCTGGTTTCCCATGTACCACAGGTGTGGTGGCACATGACTATAATCCCACCACTCAACAGGCTGAGGCAGGAAGATTGCTCTGTCACGTCAAGGCCAGCTTGGGCTACATAGTAAGCACAGGACCAGCCTGGACTACAGAGTGAGACTCTGTCTCAAAAAATGTACTGCATGAATATTTATCAGGTTAATTACTCATACTCTCTTGTGATACTCAAGACAAAGTACAAACTCAATGTGAATTAGATAAATAAATATCAAATGGGGAACAGAGACTGAAAAAAATCTTAAAAATTACTAAAGCATTAAAAATTGAAAAAAAACATTAAACGAAATGAACAGCACATGAAGTGACATTTCATTAATTTAATAAAGAATGATCTGACATGGAACTCGTTTTGCAATGATTTACTTTAGAAATCACCTACTGGTAAAAAAAAACAAAGGAATCATGGTCAGGAATTTTATAAGTTATTTATATAATTTGATGGTTTCTGTTTGTTTCTACTTAAAAAATAAGTAGTAAACAATAGCCATGTCACATCACAACATTACTTAATGGTCCTCACAGCAGCAAAGTATTTAATCAGAGAAAAACAAAGATTTGTACTTGACCTGATCCACTTAAGAGTTTCATGAAATGCCTATGTTCAAAGCCTAGTAGGTGAAACCAGGTGCACCACTGACAGAGAACAGAACTGATAACTAAAAATTAGTAATTGGCCATTATCTGAAAAATCAATTTGGGGGTTCTGTTTGTTTTTAATTTTTAGAGTCTTGCTCTGTAGTTCAGGCTGGTTGTGAACTCACTATGTAGCCCAGGAGAGCCTCAAAAACACATCAATCTTCCTGACTCGGTCTCCCAAATTTTAGGATTACAGGCATATCCATCAGTCCTGGTTTATGTGGCTCTAAGGAATCCATCCCAGAGCCTTGTACTTGCTAGGCAATTACTCTACACACTGGACAATGCTCCCAGCACTGAAAATCAGTTTCTAAACAATCTGTGCAATGCCCAATAAATGTGAAATGATTGTAGCAAAAACACTACTACCCACAACACACATCTTTAGCTCTTTTGATAGAAGAAATTTAAGGAGATGATAGGAAGGAATCCTTTAACAAGCTGACTCACTAAATAAGGTACCAAACTACTTTGCTATAAAGAATGACAAATTTGAGTCATTTGTAAGAAAACAGATGTATCTGAGACCGCTATGTTCAGTGAAATGAACCAGACCCAGAAAGCTAAATATCATGGTTTCTCTAATACAAGAAAGCCAACCATTAAAAAAAAAAAAAGTAAGAGGGGCGGGAATGGCACAGTGTTTAAAGCATTTGCCTGACAGGTGCAAGACCCTGAGTTCCATAACCCAGCACTACATAACAGACGGGCATGGTGGTACACAACTCTAATCCCAACACATGGGAGGCCGAAGCAGGCAGGAGGACTGCCATGAGTACAAAGCTAGCCTCAGCAACATAGTGAGTTCAGGACCAGCCTGAGCTACAGTGGAAGATCCTGCCTTTACCAAAAAAAAGTAAGAGATAATGCAAGGAAGTAAGAAGATGGACTATGGGGAGAGGAATAGGGAAAGTTGGGGGTGAGAGAATGAAAAGGAAAGAGGGATGCAATATACAAATAAAAAAGGGCTAGAGGAATGGCACAGCAGTTAAAGCAACTACCTTTCAAGCGCAAGGCCCTGTGTTCGATTCCCCAGCAGAATATAACGCTGGGCCTGGTGGTGCACACCTGTAATCCCAGCACTCAAGAGGCTAAGATGGGTGAATTTTCCTGAGTCCAAGGCCAGGCTGGGTTACACCAGTGAGTTCAGGACCACCCTGAGCTACACAATGAGAACCTGTCTCAAAAAAAAGGGGAGGGAGCTTGGGAGGAAAGAAAAGAAATACATAAATAAATTAGAAAACAAGTGGTCAAGATGGTGGCTGAGTAACAGCACTGCACAAAGTCTCCCCATTAACTCACTTAAAAAGTCAAGAAGATAGTTAGAAAAAGTGTGTTTGGTGTAGCTAGGAAAGACAGAAGCATCCCCAGAAACTGAAAGGCGACCAGTGGGAGGCCAGAAACTCAGAAGGATCATCAAAACCGGAGGGGGGAAAAACAATAAATCCCCGCAGTCCAGTAAGCTGCCGCGGCCAGCAGCAAATGGCAGGCAGCAGCGGACGGAGGAAAGCTCATGGGGACCTGAACATCTGACTGAACTGAACGGAGCTGGAGAGGACGGAGCACACAACAACAGGACCCGCTGTGGGCAGGTCAGAAGCAGCTGACTTGGCGCAGCCCGAGCTGCAGGCACCCACAGATCACAAACAAGGTCCAGAGGCCAGACTGCAGGTGGCCACAGAAGCACCAACCCTCGGGTGTTTGTACTATAAACACAGTGTGCACCAACCCCCCTAGAAAAGATCCCGGAATCCCATATCAGAAACGGGACTCAACAGCCTTCCCAGGCAGTGACATCAACAGGAGCCATTCACTTTTCCTGTGCACCAGAGACAGTCAGAGGTAGCAGTACCATGGGAAAACGTGGTAACAAATCTTATACAAAAAGATCTGATTCCCCAGGGGAGGGTGCACGGGGTGCTGAAATTGCAGGACCCAAAGAAAAGGACAAAAATGATGGTAATTTCTGGGCCCAGATAATCAGTGAATTAAAACAGAAATTGAAGGAGGAGTTAAACCGGGAAGCAAAGAAGGAAATAAATCAGACAGCGCAAGAACTACAAGATCACTTAGCTAAGCATAAAGCAAGCTTTGAAAAGGAATTAGAGGACACCAAAGAAGAATTGGGGAAGCGTAGGCACACATCTCCTAGAAAAAGACCTGACACCCCAGGAGATGATGTCAGGGTAAATAAAGATGAATATGGCAAAAATGATGGCAACTTCTGGGCCCAGAAATTCAGTGAATTAAAACAGGAATTAAAGCAGGAAATTAAACAGACAGCAGAAGAGCTACACCAATACATAGATAAGCAAAAAGCAAGCCTTCAAAAGCAACTAGAGGAGATCAGAGAAGAAATATACCAGAAGATAATGAAGACAAAAGAAGAAATTAGAGAACACAACAGAGATATAGAAAAATTGAATGCAGATATTCAGGAAATGAAAAACACACAGGAAATAATAAGCAACCACTTTAAACAACTTCAGAATAGTATGTCAGACCTAGAAAACAAAGTGACTAAGCTGCAACATACAGGCCATGAAGAATACACAGTAAATAAAGGAAGCGAGTCATTACAACGACTGATAGATGATTCAAAGAGAAATAACCTCAGAATTATAGGAATCGAGGAGAAGACTGAGGACAAAAGGCTTAAAGGACATGATTAATGAAATAATGGAAGAAAATTTCCCAAATCTAAGAAGAGAAATGAACATGGAACTTTTGCAGGCATATAGAACACCAAACAACTTTGATCAGAAGTGACCCTCATCGTGACACATCATAATTAAAATTCTAGAAACCCAACACAAAGAGAAAATACTAAAAGCGGAAAGAGAAAAACAGAAGGTGACCTACAAAGATAAACCCATCAGGATAACGACAGATTTTTCAATCCAAACTCTAAAAGCTAGAAAATCATGGAGCAATATTATCCAAGCACTAAAAAAACATAAATGCCAGCCAAGACTGCTATATCCAGCAAAATTATCTTTTAACTTAAAGGGAGAACTTAAAACTTTCCATGACAGAGACAGCTTAAAGGAATTTGTAGCCACTGAGCCAGTACTGCAGAAAATACTTAAAGGAAATTTGGACAGTGAAAGGGAGACCAGGGACACCAATGACCCCAGAGAAAAAGTGACAACAGCTAGAAGAGAAGGAGCTGAGAAAAAAGTAGGTTAGTAATCAGTGAAATATGAGTAAATAAGATATGAAAGTTGGAAATTAAGAAATAACTAGATTTGCCTACATGTCTGACGCTTTAAGTATATTTACGTGGTATAGATTTAAGTTCACTGAATGTAGCAATGTGATATAGTTTTAACTTTGTTTTGTTGTAGCAATTCATTTATTAGGTCACTAATGAAAGTTTATCCTAAGGAAACTGACTGATGTAAAGATAACCTTGTGAATGTACAAATATGCACCTTCCAGTATTCAGATAAGGCAATTGAATTTTATTTATTATTTTTTCTTCTTTCCCAAATTAACTATCCTTTTGAACTACATGCTTATAATTATTTTCTAGTGTTAACTGGTGGGTAAGGCCAGGTTTAACAATAACAACAAGGATGTAGGAAAATATGGGGGAAAAAAAACTTGTGGTGAATATCCCAATGAAGGGATTGGTTGGATTCAGAGAGGAGATATCAAGATTTGACTACTGCGAACCCATTAGAGGAATAGGAAGCTGGGGTAGAGTGGTGACTTGAGTGAAATGACTTAGGTGTGGAAGATTAATATGTTAATGTGATTAATATGGTTTCTCGGACTTGGAAAACCCAGAACACAGCCATTCTTCGAAACTATATGAAGTGATAGCCGGAGCCAGGGGAAGGGACAGGGAGGGGGTGGGAGGGTAGAAGATGGGAAGGGATTGTGAAGTCGATGTGATACATAGATGTACGTAACACCCAAATTCATTGTAAATACTATGTATTACATTTGTATATTAATAAAAATAGTGGTGGGAAAAACGGGCTGGGGACATAGATAACTCAACCTTTAAAATGGAATAAAGAAACCAGAAAAATGTTCCATCTCTACCTAAAAAAATACATAAATAAATTAGAAAACAAAATAGAATGTAATATAGTAATAAAGTTTAAAATGCCCATGACAATGAGTAAGTTAGGTACCAATAATATGGACCAGAAAAGAGAGAATGTCTATTAAAGCCCTGCTACCTTCTAGACATAATGCCAACAATCCCATATACTTTAATTCTTTTCCTTAATATAAATTTATGGATTCATATTTCATGTTTTGGGTTTGAATATCCTCCAAAGTCTCATGTGAAAGAATGCTGTGGCTTATGTATGGACTCCACTTGCTTTTAGGGGGCAAGGCTTGGTCAGGAGGGGCAGATCACCGAGGGCGTGGCCTGGAAGGGTGCAGTCTTGCCCCAGCTTCTCCCTAACCCTTGATCATTCCGCTGGTGATGCTTTGAGCAGCCTTCTCCACCACACCCTTCGCCATACTGCCAGCTGATCATGAACACACTGAGACCTGTGAAATATGAGCTGAAGTAAGTTTCTTCTAAAATGCGGGTATTAGGTATTATAATCCAACCAGCAATCAGCAATCAGGTACCATGTTACTTCCCAGCAATGAGAAAGTCATTAACACAGGTACCAAACATTCTCTAGAAATGGTAAATAGAGTTTAGACTTCGCATAACTATAGAGTTACTGCAACCTCGTAACTCTAGGACTGAAGAGAGCATCAAATAAGCATGCTTGTATTCCAGGTACAACGCTGTTTACAAAAATAGGCAGTGGGCTGACTTGCAACATAGGTTAATGCTTCTAACAGTTGATCCAGCAAAGGGAGGGACTGGATTCGAATATAAGCCTGACCAGTGCAAATGCCATGATTTTTTTTCCACTTTAGCATCTTCTGCATCTGAGCATATGGCTAGGCATAAAATTGCAAAGCAGAGTACCAAAATGAACAAGGCACAGTATCAACCTGGCGAAGCTCAGAGCTGAAAGGGGGAAAGAGCCACACTTACCTGAACAGAAGACAATGATAAAAGAAAAAAATCGAATCACTTATTCCTAATTTCCATAAAGGACCAAATATTCCCTTTTAAAGCATAAACTCAAACAAATAAATTGTGCTGCCAAGTAGCACATAAAAATTTGTGCTCCCATTTGTTTTAGCAATCTAGCTAATAAAATTTCTCATTAATATGAGATCATTAAGTTTACCCACACATACCCTTCCAAATGATGACACCATTTAAAACAAAGCAATGTTTGAGCTATTCTATGCAATATACCCCAGGCTACACAAATCAAGGCAAATGACAGGAAGGAGAGTGAGCCTGTACATCTAAGCCATATCCAGTATTTAACGGAGGGAAGACAACGAACCTTGAACCATACTTCTGCTTTTTATTAGTGAGATGACTATGGACCACTTATGTAATCACTGTGTCTCAAACACTTAACAGTAAAGACAAGAAAAATCCTGCCCTAAATGAACTAATACACGGGAAGTATTTCAACATGTCTTATATTTACACAAGAGGAATAAGGGTTAAGTATATAAACACTGATTGTGCTTCTAAACAACAAAGACAACATCACCAGTATAGATTTGGGGGTAATTGTTTAAAAAAAGAAAGGAAAACAAAACAACATGAACCTTGTAAAATGTGGTTAATAATTCCTATAAAATACACAAAGCAAGAAAAAGAAGTGAAAAGGAAAGAAAGCTCTTTAGGAACCCCAAACTCAGGTTGCCACAAAGAAAAGCTCTATAAAGTCTTTGATAGTTCTAAAAGTTGCTGTCTTTTTTTTAAGTTGCTGGGACAGAATACCCAACATCCACACCTTAAGGGAGGAAAGATTTCTCTTAGCTCACAGTTTCAGAGGGTCTCAGTGCACTTATGGGTGCTCGTGATGGTAGAAACACATAGTGGGGCCAGGGCCAGAGGAAAATTCTTCATGGCTTGGCAGAAGAGCCCCCACCATCAGCTCCTTCCAGCCAGGCCCCACCTCCCAACAGTATACAGTATCCAGACAAATATGAGGCTCTGAGAGAACAATCCAGATCCAAACCACAACGACTGCCAACTCAAGTCTGAAAGGCGGAGAAATCTCCAGAGCACTCCGAGTGCTCAGAAAGCAGAACTAATGTCATCCTCAAAACATCTAAGAAAAAGGTGGACTGAATTACACTAAAGGGAAACAAAGTTCAGATCCAGGTTACATGAAAACTTCTGTCCAAGTCTACACAGACATGAAAATAACATTAGTTTCGGTCACTACAGGTAAGACATTTGGTATAGAGTCAAAACAAAGTACTAGAACCAAAGTACCAAAGCACCAGAAAAAAAGTATAATTAATCATAAAGAAGAAAAAAATAAAAAAGTAAAACAGACATGGACAAGATGCTGTAATTATCACTCAGAAACTTTATATTAAAATCAACATAGTCACAATGCAAGAAAATCTAATCCTAAATATAGAACACATGTTAAAACTACTGAAAAACCAACTGTTAGAAATGAAAAACTCTAACACTAAAAATAGGGAACTCATAAGGTGTAAAAGCAAACTAAAGCTGTTACGGTAAAAGCTTTATGATCTTAAAGACAGGTGAATAGGAAGTACAAGATTGGAAAGAAGAAAAACTGATCTATAAGAACAAACACAGATCTAAGAGAAAATAAAATGTGAATCAAATATTTATAGTTGCTGTTCTAGAAAAACCCTTTTACAGTACAGAAAAGTGGGAAAACTGCCTTTGAATAAAGACAAAATAGAAACACTGTCAGTTAAATAAAAACTTAAGAAAATGTGTCTCTAGATGGCCTTACTACAGAAAATATTTTCAAAAATTTCTAAAGCATGAGCACAATGACATCAGATGGTACTATAAATTATCAGGAAGGAAAGAAAACCATGAAAAATGGTAAATATAAAATAGCTCTCTAGTATCTCCAAAACGCACATACATACTTGTATTCATAGAGATTAAACTAAAATAGTTACACTGTAAGATACAGTATATGAAGAAGTAAAAGAAGAAAAAGTCAAAAAATAAGCATGGGGGTGGGGAGAAAGAAGCACAAGTTCATTGGAGGGGGGTGTGGTCATTTAAAATAAAAATTATAATTCTCAGCAACCATCTGTAACACAGATAACAAGATATAACCTAACACTAGATTAATATAATTAAATATATTCTCAGAAAAAGTTCAAAATCAAACCTCCAAAAAGTACCATTTTCAGAATTCCAGGCAAGGTGGTGGTCAAGTACCATAACTGCTCAATGCCTCCTCTGTACTCACTTAAAGGTTGAAATTATAGTTAAAAACTGCCTGTTCAACTTAGATAGGAGAGGAAGAAGCCCAATAGCAACTGAAAGGAGGCCACTTGGAGGTGGGAGACCTTGAGGACACATCCAAAGGAAAGAAAACGGAAGTGGAGAAAAACACCCTAGGCCAAAAAAGGACAGCCCTGAGCCATCAACACTCATAGAAGGATGAGAGCCCAGCGCCAAGAACCTCACACCCAGGTAAAGCAGATGCCAGAGAAATGGGAAGTGACAGCAGCTCATCCCCCACCCCCAGGACAAGCCTACAGCTAGCACAAACTACAAATACATTGTGAGTGTCCCCTAAAAAGGGGCCTGGGGCTTGCCTAGGAAGCACTTTCACTACTGAGCTGTGATCCCAACCCCTGATTCCACATATAGATCAGTACATGGTACTTGGTAAGCCAGGTCTGGTGGCACAGGCCCACAATCCCTGCAGTCTGGGAAAGTGAGGGAAGAGGATCTAAAGCTCGAGTGCAGTCTATACAACTTAGTCAGTATTGTCCTGAAATCAAGAATCAAAAATTTTAAAAAGGGCCAAGGATACAGCACAAGGTGAAAGCACTGGGTTTCATCTCCAGTACCACAAAACAAATAAATAAGAAAAACACAACAACAACAAAAAAGGGGATTGGCAAGTCTGTTTATCCAACTTCATAAAATATATGTCTGTGATATCTACAAATAAATGTAAGTAATGAAATAAGGAAAATATTAAAAATATATATAATGTTGGTAAATAGATGAATTTAGAATAAAACACAACTTTTTAAATGTTTAAGTAAATAATAAATACTTAAAGGAATAACAAAATTTAAAGATTTTAAAACACAGAATATTAAAAATTAACAAGAGAAAAATCTTTCCAACACACCAGAAATTGTTTTCCAAAAAATAATTCTTAAAACTTTTACTTTTGAAAATTAAACAAAAATTCAAACACTATTTATTGCCTGTAAAGTAAATAAAACACTGCACAGCCTGAAGAATAATGAAAATTAAAATATAAATAATGTTATCTATCTTTAGATTTTTTTCAAATCAGAACGTATTTAGTGTTGGTGCCCATGATTTCTTACAAATGGTCAATTCACTCCTTAAAATCTTAAATTTTTTTTAACCTCTACAGAAAGGAGGATTGTACCAGGACTCTTGCTTCAATAAAGGAAGAAAATATTTACTCACCTATGTGATGAAATTGAATTAGAGATACTTAATTTTATTTGTAAAGAAACTTTAGATCTTGCAACTGAATATAGTCATTGAAGAAAAAGCAAGCTAAATCTTTAAACAATGAGCTGCCAATAATTATCAGATGTAATACTCAGGAACAAAATAATATTCAAGGAAGAAAATAAAGACAAATGAAATGAACATTTATGCTTCCCACGAATGGCAAATCATATGCAAGGTTACTGGTAGGAAATATCTCTAACATAAAAAAAGGTTTGATCATTTTTCTTTAAAAGATAGACGTTCAGAATGTTACAATGTTGGGAATAAAAGATGGTGCTATTTTACGTATTTTCATACTAATAAAATAAAACACACACAAAAACATTGAATCTTTTTTCACTAAATGTATGAAATTCAAAATTAAAGTAACTATGGATGTTGACTCCATTGTCTAGATTTTATTTTTTCAACTTAAGTAAAATTTAAAATGGCTCATCAAAGATATCTCCTGCAGATCTTAAACAAACTGGAAATTTGTTCACTCTATCCTACAGACATACCAAAACTGTTCATTCTTGCAGAATAAAATCAAACTAAACAGCCCGTGTTTGTGGCCATCTTTTTTATGTTTAATGAGTATGTCTTTTTCAGGAACAGTAACAACCAAGAATAAGATGACTCACTATTACAAAGATTTGGATACAGCTAGTTAACCAATGTTCCTTAAAACAAACAAAAAAATACACTAAAGTGCCTTTTACAGCATGATTACTCTAAATGCAATTGTTAGTCATCCCAGGAAATGCTTTCAAAAAGCCACAATGTTATATATTTTTCTTTAGGGCAGCTAAGCTGAATGAAAAATTAAATAAGGTCACATTCTGCACATTATACTTTTCCTGTCTAGGCCACTTTCTGTCACCTAACATCACTGGCAAAATCTTCTTGAACAATTCCTAATAATTTTAAAATTTCTTCTTTCCCTAACAAATTCACCACTGACATAAATCACTCCCTGGTATACCAATTTAGAAGATGAAATGATTTCTTTATTACTAAGTCATTGAACTGCAAAATAGTATGTTTATAATCAGAATCCTGACACAACAATGGAGATCAGAGCACTGTTAAATGCAGCGATTGCAGCTGTTCATTATTGGCTGTAGAAGAGAATGCTGTTCCAACGGCTCTTCTACCCAACACCAGTTAAAGAAACGCCAATACAAACACTTGCAAGCTGTCTCAGCAGAAGCGCTTACTTTAGCAGACCTATCTGTACATGCCACTAAAGTTAATTCTCAATGCCACAGAAAAAACAAAATGGAAGTAGTGCCTCCACATACAAGCACCCTCACTGATCTGACACATTTATAACAAAAATGTAAAACAGAGTTGCAAAAACTAGTGATTATAAAACATGGAAAACCCATTTCTGCACACATGGCTCATTTATCCAAGCTGGAGAAGAGACATGATCTCACATGATAGAGCTCACATGATTTCTGAGCGATCAGGAACCTAAGTGACAAGTTTCCTACAGTTCCCTTGCACGGAAACTTCACAACACCCTATAAATTTTATGTGAGCATGTGAATTCTCTCACATATCTGTGTACATCTGTTTGGCATACAGGAGAAAAGTTACTCATGCAATAAATATTCACTCCACATTGTCTTTAAGCACTGAGTAATCACAGTGAACGGCAATGCTGTCTTCAGAGAACTTACAGTTGGGGGCATGGAGAGAAGGCCAAACTTTTGAATGAGTTGTTCAATTAGCAGTCACAGAACAAATCATAAAGGAAGATGCCAAGGGGCTACCCAGGGAAAGATGAAAAGCCAGGTCCTGTGCTTTTTAACATTGTTTGTTTATCTATTATGAGTCGGAGTCTTGTCCTGTAAGTCCAGGCTGGCTGCGAACTCATTATGTGGTAGTCTAGACTGGACGTTTCAGGGCAATCCTCTGACCCTAGTTTCCCAACAGCTGGGATTATTGGTGTGAGCAACCACACCAAGCTAATTTTCATGTCATGCTAGGAAACTGAACTCAGGGACATGCAGATGCTAAGTAAGCACATCAACCACTGAGTAACTCTGGACTTTTCTAATAGAAAACATCATCAGAAATAAAAGAATCTGCTATGAACTCAGAGGCAATAAAAAAAAGGCAATGGCTTTACAATACTTGACATGGAAAACTACTGAAAGTTTTGAAGAAAGGAAGGAAAAATCTAACGGACACTTTAAATGTTTTACTCCAACTGCCGAGAAGGTGGCAAACTATTTGGAGGACATGAGTAGAGGCCATGAAGTACCAGGCTGCTGACAGAACACAGGAAAAGCAGGACAGAGTAAATAAGACCTCGGTAGTAAAGGGTTTATTTTGAAATTTATTTCAAATGTACAGAAGACAGAATTTACTGTGGAACAGTTGTGGGGTACAAAAGCAAGGAAAGTCAAAAATCTAAATCTCAAACTTCCAGTCTCATTAGCTAGGAGGCCAGAGTTCACAGGCACTGGAAACGAGAAAATTTGTAGAAGATTATGAAAGGAATTTGAAATTAAAAATTTACACAAGATGACTGGCGACTGATGAATTCAGTTCAGAACGGGGTGAGCCAGAAGAATTTAACAGACCTGTAATAAGGGATGCGACGGAGGATGCCGGCTCTGTGGGCGTGCCGCTGAAGGAAAGGGATGTTGATGGCAAAGGCTCAACCACCAACAGCGGCTGCTATGAAAACCCACAAAACGTACGAGGCATGATGAGCTCACAACACAGGTTAGGGAGGGGCAAAAGTCCCAAATTTTGAGCCACAAAAAACTGAAACAGGTCTATTTTGAAAAAAGTGAAGAAAACTCAAGGTGCGTGAAAAGAAGACGCTGCAAAGTAGGAAGAGAAGCAGGAGACAGGGGGATGGGAAAGCAGACTGAAGATGATGCTTCAAACAAGAAGCAGGCAGGAATCAAACTGGCGCTGCTGGTGAGACACACACCAGCAAAACATGGGCAAAGCCAACGGTGGGGTAACTCAAAGAGGAAAGCAAGACAATTCAACTTTTACTGTATAAGGTTACAAAGAAGTAAAGTAGTAGCTCAGCACAGAAGAAAGGTCAAGAGCTACATTGGTATGAAGACGTACAGAAGAGCAGCAAGTGCGCTTAATACTCAGAATCATCTAGAGTGAGGAATGATGGTGACATGACACAGGGGAAGGATTTATGTGAACAATGACCAAATGGATAAAGGGAAGAATGGCTTAAAGCAGGAATGAAGAGAAGGGAGAACAGCACTTGGAATTGAAATACATAAGAGACTGAAAAATACATTATCTGACAAGCAATGGATCATAGAAGAAACCAGAAAAAAATCACAAACTTCCTAAAATCAAACAAAAATAGAAGCACATCACATCAGTCCCTATGTGACACAATGAAAACATTAGTAAGAAGGAAATGTATTGCTACAAATTTATAAATGAAAAAAAAAAGAAAAATCCCTAACAAACAACGCAGCTCAAAGTCCTAGACAAACAAGAACAATCCAAATCCAAAAGCAACAGAAGAAATTGTAAGGACTGGAGCAGAAATCAATAAAACAGAAACTAAAATCAGTGCAAAACATCAAGAAATCAAAGAGTAGGTTCTTCAAAAGAATGACTGACCACTAGCAAAATTCACCAAAAAGAGGAAAGAATAAATTTCTACCACTGCAATTAGAAATGAAAAGATGAAATCAGAACAAATGATTTTAAGAAACTGTTCTGACAACTTCCAGTGAATTGAAGAAACTACAGGAAATGGTTAAGTTCCTGGACACATACAAGATACAGAAATGGAATGAAGAATATAGAGAAACCCAGAATACAGCCAATAACCAGGCATGAAATTGAGGCAGTAATAAAATATCTACCAACAAAGAAAATCCCAGACGTGATGGATTCACCACAGAATTTTAGCAGAACTTCAGGGTAGAGCTTACAAATGCTTCTCAAATTATTCCATTAAATTCAAATAGAAGAGGCTGGATGTATAGCTCAGCAGTAAAAGTGCTTGCCTAAAGAATTCAATTCCCCAGCACCACACAAACTGGGAGTGGTGGGGCATAGCTGTAATCCTACCACGCAGGCAGCTGAGGCAGGAGGACTGCCATGAGTTCAAGGCCTGGGCTACACAGTAACTGCAGGACTAACGTGGACTACAGAGCAAGACCCTGTCTCAAAAACAAACAAATAAATTGAAAGAGAAGAAGCACTATCATAACTGCTTCCTGGAACCTAGTGTAAGCTTGATCCTAAAGCCAAATAAAGAACTAAGGGAGAAAAAAAAAAGTGTAGGCCAGTTTCCTTATTTAACATGGATGCAAAAATCCTTCCTATATACTAAATATACCACAGTATTGAAATATCATACACGATGAACAAGCTGGCATCATCCCAGGGATGCAAGGATACTTCAAAATATGTAAATCAAATAATGTGAAATGCCACATGAACAAACACAATGACAAAGATCATACAATTATCATAAGACATTGAAAAACCTTTGACAAAATTCAACTTCCATTCACAATGAAAACAGACATAGAAGGATGTTACCTCAAACTGAAAAAAGTAACTTATGACAGTCCTACAACCAACATCATCCTAAATAAGAACAGACAACATGTCCCCTAAAATTCAAGAGTAAGACATGAGTGTCTACTCTGACCACTCTTGTTCACCACAGTGCTTGAAAACTTAGCCACAGCCACCAGTCAAGAGAATGGAACACAGAGAATATGCCCTGGAGATTAACAATCCTTATTGGCTTGTCAGAAATGCACAATGCATTTTTGCATGAAATGCCATTCATGCATTTTGGGAAGTGCCAAGAGTCAGTGGTATCTAAGTCATTCCTATGTCTTTTGACAGCTAACAGTTTTAGCTTCATTTTGAGTGATTTGGTTCAGCTTTGGAGATTTGACAAGCTGAAGGCAGTACACCAAAATGTGCATTTTGGGACACATTTTCCTGTTTTACTTCAGTACCGAGAAGAACATAGATCACGCTTATAAAAAGTTGTTTACGTTATATTGTAACAATGCTTTCTAACAATGTCAATGGCCAAGATGGTTCACAAAATTTCGTGTTGAGTCATTTTGATGTCAATGACACCCCTTGTTCAGGGAGACCCAACAAAGTTAATGACGACTACATAAAGTCACTAAGCAATTCAAACCCACATGATCCGACAAGAGAGACTGCAGAAACATTGAACACCCATCATTCAAGTGTTCAAGACCACCTGAAGAAGCTGGGATATGTAAGCAAGCTCAATATTGCTGTTCCTCGTGAAAGCAAATAAGTTCATTTGATGACTGATATAAGTATCTGTAAAATTCTCATTAAAAGAAAGGAAGAAGGAAACAATTCTTTTTTAAAGTGACTGATAACTGATTATGAGAAGTGGATTGTTTAAAAACAATGTGGTATGCAAATGGTTTGGTCCCAATGTAATGCAGACATTTGTTAGAGGAAGATTACCTCTCACTGCAGTGGCATTTTAAATATGTTGTGTTAATTGAGCTCCTACCAAAGAAACAATCGATACATACATGTACTCCCAGCAAACAAATATTTTTTAAAACCCGTTAGTCCAGACATATCCACATCTTGGTAATTGTCAAGGAGCTATGTTCCATCACAACAGGAGACCATATACAAGTTTGGTCACCTGTCAAAAACTACTGGAGCTTACATGGAATGTGTTGCCATGCCCACCATACTTGGGGCCTTGTGCTATCAAACTTCCTCTTCTTTTGTTCTCTTCAAAACGCCTCACATGATATAACATACAATTCAGATGAGACTACAAATTAGGAGATTGTTCAGCTTTTTCCCAATAAAAGCCACGTTCTTCTAAGAATGAGTAATTAAAGAGCTCACTGAAAAACAGTATAAGGTTATCAAAAAAAGGGAAATGCATCGCTGATTGATGCCTGTCCATGTACATTAATGACCTTTGAAACACAGACAAAATATGTCATGACTTCTTCAGTAACCCAGTATTTCAAAATGACATGATCCTTCACATATGAGTTTCCAAAACCTCCACCTAACGTCTCTTAGAACTGATAAACTAATTTATCCAAGTTGTATGGTATAATATCAGTACCCAAAAATCAGTTAACATTCCTGTTCAGCAACAACAAAAACACAGAGAAAGAGATCAGAAAACACACCCATTTATAGCAGCTTCAAAGAAAATTAAATACAAAAAAACCAATCTGACTAAGGAAGTAAAAGACCACTATAATGAAAACTATTCATACTCAGAAAAAAGAAATTTTTTAAAAACATCAGACAATGGATACCTATCCCATTTTCTTGAATAGGCAGAAGGAGTATTGTCAAAATGGCAATGTCACTGAAATTTATATATAGAGTCAATGCTATTGCAACCAAAATACAACTAGAAAAAAAAGATCCTCACATTTATATCGAACTAGAAGAGACCTAGCACACATGATATTGGCACAGAAACAGAGAGGTGGATCAGCAGAACAGAAACGAAGATGCAGAGGCAACTATGAGAACCCTCTGCCACCAGTTCTTCAAACAAGAAGCCAAACTCGAGCTGGAGAAAGACAGCCCCTCTAAAAATGGTGCTAGGAAACTGGCAACCACATGTGGGAGACTATAACAACACTAATTTCTTTCACCATGTGTAAAAAACCAAGACATCAAAATGAATCGAAGACTTACACATTGACAAAAACACTGAATTTGTTAGAATAAAAAATATGCATAAACCATGAAGACACAGAGCCATAGGCCAGGACTTTCTCACGAAAACACTGAATGCACATAAGATAACATCAAGAATCAACAAACAGGATTACATCAAACTAGTAAGTTTCTACAAATCAAAGGAAACAGAGTGAAGACAGGTGGAATGAAATGAGAAACACTTTCCCCGCCTACTCTTCAGACTAAGAACTATTAATTAGAACTGAAAAACACTGGACAGAACCTACCCCAAATAAACCTGATCACACCTTGCGCAAGTAGAATGAATAGTCAGTTCTCAGAAGAAAAATGAATAGCCAATAAACAGATGAAAAATGTGTCACATCTTTAGCCATAAGAAAAAGGCAAATCAAAACTACACTAAGGTTCCATCTAAATCCACTGGCCATGACCAGTATCAACAACCGACCTCCAAAAAAAGACAAAAAAAAAAAAAAAAAAAAAAAAAAAAAAAAAAAAAAAAAAAAAAAAAAAAAAACCTTGGTGACATTTGTATACAAAAAAAGATCTTTCTACATTGTTGATAGCATGCCAAACTGGTACAACTATTAAGGAATTCAATATACAGATTCCTCGAAATACTGAAAATAGATATGCCACTTTACCCAGCTGTACTTCTAGTGGATATTTTCCCCCAAAAGTCAGTCATCATACCACGTTTATGCATGTGTGTACCATGTTTATAGCAGCACGAATTTTAATAGCTAGGACTAGGAAACAGATGATATGCCCATCAACAGAAGAAAGAAAAAGAATATATGGTATATTTATACAATGAAGTACTACTCTGCCATACAGAAAGCTAAATTTGAATTAGACACTAAAGTTTAAATAACATGATTTTTACAATATGAGAAAATTAAACTGGAGAAAAAAGTAAAATACCAAAAAAAGAGAGAGAAAGAGAGATGGAGGAAAACAGGAAGATAGATAAGGTGGAGAGAGAAAGGAAACATGGTGGGGAGGAGATGAGGGAGTAGAACAGGTGAGATAAAGGTAATGTGGTTTATATTTTTTAAAGCTGCAAAATAAAGTACTTCAAAATTTAACTTAAAAATAGAGAAGAGTACAGACAAGAAACATAACATAGGTAAACCTGGAGAAAAATCATTTCTCATGGCTCCCTTTTGTGTGGTGAAACATGGCAAGAGCTTATCAACTGGGAGTGAGGAAAGAGAAAGCGGGAGTTTGACAGAAACATTATGGAATACTCAACAAGAGCAGGTTAGTGAATGCATAATGAGAACTGGGCTTTACAGTGGTCCCTCATAGTTACAACTTCAAAACAACACCTGGAATAATGGGTGTTTCTCTACAAACATAATCAGTTACACAGTAGACAAATACAGTTACATCATTGATTTGCCTTAGTGAAAAAGACTAACAAAAAGTGTATATGCAAAGGAAAAAGCACAGTAGCTAAAAATAGAAGCAGCGACATGAAGAAACGGAGCAACTGGGAAAAGTTGGAGGATCTTTGAAGAAAAATGCCATAGTGAGACTACAGGATTTTGCTACAGTCCAGGAAGAACAGGGTGTGCACTAGAAAGACAAAGAAGCTTTAGTCAGAGTAACAAGCCCAAAATTCAGAGACGAGGATTGAAATGCTACATACAGGCCTTAGAGTATAGCTCTTTGGCAGAGGTGGACACTTAGCACACATGTGGCCAAGACTGATCCCTGGCTTCACAAAACAAGTAAAAAATAATAAAATAAAACAAACAGAAATCCATATACCTAAAGTAATTATGGACAGGAGAAAGTGAAAACAGACAACCCTTTCAAAACACTGTCTTCTACTGAATGCCATATTAAGAAATTAATATTATATATTTCAATAATTACCTCAAATTCAGTAACATGAGTGCAAAATTATACAGCTCAGTAGAGGTTTGATGTCTAAAATTTGTGTCAACAAAGTCCACTCCTTTCTGAAGACTCAAGTAAAGAGTCTGTCGCTGTGACTTCCCCAGTTACTAGAAATCGTGGAAATGTCTTTGCTCTGGACAGCACTCTTCCATCCTAACAGGAAACCACAGCTAGTAATGTTCTCACATATAACCACTCTGATTGCCTTTGTCTCCACATCCCACAGTTAATGACCTCATGATTACACTAGGTTCAACAAGATCATACAGAATAAACGCCCAATGTAAAGTCATCATCTTTTACCATAATTCACTTCCTCATGTCTCAAAATAAAAAAGCTGAGGAGGCTTGATCAACAGTACAACAACAACAACAACAACCAAAAAATAAAAAATAAACATGACTGGATCACAGCAAAGAATGAAGTCATGTCACCAGAAGAAAATGGATAAAACTTTGAAATAGCCAAATATGTTCTGAACCCTCTAAACACACATGAGACAAATTAGCCTCTCCTTCTTTAGTGTGGGTGTTGGGCACTGTACCCAAGAAACAAAAAGACCCTGAGTGGGGCTGGAGGAGTGGCACAGCAGATGAAGCGCTTGCCTTGCGAATGCAAGGCCCCAGCACACATCAACCTGGCGTGGCAGCTTATGCATGTAATCCCAGCACTCCAGAGGATGAGGCATGAGGACTGACATGAGTCCAAGGCCGGCCTGGGTCACACAGTGAGTTCAGAAGAAAGAAGCCTGGGCTACAGAGAGAGATGCTGTCTCCAAAAAAAAAGAAAGGCCAATAGTAAAACATACACTTAACTTTAACAAAAATTTTCTAACGTTTTGCGTTCAAATAAAAACTCAGTGGGCTTATTCCTTCTCCCCAGCATGACCGTTAGGAATAAACAGCAATGTACATGATTTTTTTCATCTTGCCAGTGGATTAATTTTTAGCCTTCATGAAAAATGCCTGTGCTGCAGTTTTCACACGACTCTTCCTGGGGACCCTTTTGCTCGTTGAGATTTGCCTTGCAGCCCAGAGGCCTCCAGGCGGGAAAGCTCCACGTGCAGTACAGTATGTTCGGTTCTTCATAATTTTACTCATTACTCTTCCTGACTTCCATTGTGATCTTGAGTTGAAGCACTAAAGATTAACGAGGGGTTTGTTCTCAATCAAGGAGCTATTTATGAACACAGTTCTATGGCCAGTAAGCTATACAGACTTCTTTTTCTTTCTCTCTATTTCAAAAGGGGAATAGATGTTTATTGAACAAGAGGAAGAAAGAACACCAAAAGAAAAAAAAGAGGATTTGTGACTTTAGCCTGTAAGCAGTTCCCTAACAAAAAGGCTTCCATATCATTGCCTATGCTGTCAGGATAACTCATACCCCCAAAATGATGTTCAAATTTGATTACCACTCGGACTCTGGTAAGCCAAGACTGCAGCAATTCTGGAATAATTTGCCTACTCAGAAGCCAAACTGAGCCAAATGCATGACCTCAGAGAACAGGGTGGGGAGTTCTAACTGGTGGTTCACAGAGGCACTTCCACAGAACAATACGAGGCAGAAAAGCTAGTACTAGGCCACAAATGCCCTCAGCCTACTGCAGAATGCCTTTGGCAAGAACACAGCCTTTCTTATCCAGTAGTTTAGCTCAGACCCTAACCCTAACCCTAATCAAAACAATGCTAAGATACCATCTCACTCCAGAGAGAATGGCCTATATCAACAATTCAAATAGCAATCAGTGCCGGTGAGGCTGTGGGGAGAAAGGAACCCTCCTGCACTGCTGGTGGGAATATAAATTACTACAACCACTTTGGAAAGCAGTATGGAGATCTCTCAAAAGACTTAGAAATAAATATCCCCTTCGATCCAGCGACACCCCTCCTGGGAATATACCCAAAAGAGGCCAAAACAACACATAACAGAGATATATGTATACCCATATTCATAGCAGCACAGCTAGCAATAGCTAAAATATGGAAGTCACCAAAATATGCTTCAACAGATCAATGGATACACAAACTGTGGTATTTATACACAATGGAATACTACACATCTATAAAGTCCAACAGCATGGAGGCTTTTGCGGGCAAATGGAAGAAACTTGAGACCATCATGCTTAATGAAGTGAGTCAGAAGCAGAAAGTGAAACATCGAATGGTCTCTCAGATCACAACATTTATGGAACTTAAAACGAAAAACAAAGTGAAACAAGGGGGTAGGGTGGGAAGGGAAGGAAGGGTGGTTAGGGGGAGGACAAAAGGAGAGTGGGAAAGTCCTTGTCACCTTGACAAGATACGTATGCACACAAAATGCTCAACTTCATTGTAAACCTTAAATTTTGCGCTTATACATATCAATAAAATGGGGGGGGAAATGAACCTAAAAAAGTACTATAATCCATAATTTCACGCATCCTTAAGATTATTGTAGCTGAGAAAAACTGACATATATCAAAGCCAAGTATCAAAGCAATGGTATCTACTTAGAACCATAAATCACATAACCAGAATTTAAGGATAAAAGGGTAATAATGTTTCTTGTTGAATTTTTCTTTCATTACATTTCACTTCAAGGTGTGCATAGATCCATAATGTCAGAATCCAAATTCTGGGCAAGATGGCAGCTGAGTAAGAGTAGAGCTCAATGATTCCCACAAGGCTAATTCAAAAAGGTAAGATACAGTTTAAAAAAAAAAAAAACCTACTCAACTTAGCTAGGAGAGGGAAGAGTTTCAATAACTAAACAAAGGCCACAGAAAAGTTGGAAACACCACAGACACATCGGAAGCTGCATAAAACAGCAGTCCAATAAGGAAGCCATTCCAGGTTTCCCAGGAAAGGCTGTGAGCTACAAAAATCTACAGACTCAGGTAAGTCTACAGCCACCAGCCTCAGACCAAGGTAAGCCTGGACACAGAAGCAACTGGAATTGACTGCTGACCGTACAAACTACAAATGCACTACAAATGCAAGCTTGCCCTTGTAAATACCTCCCAGAGCTTACCAAACAGGCTCTGGAGAATCTGTGTTTGGCAGCCACACTAGCCAATGATGCAGATAGGAGTCATTTTGAAAGAATCCTAACTATGAATTCTTCAGAATAAAAGAAGCCACAGAGAGGCCACACATCAGAAATTCTGGGAACACTCAGTACCTAGGAAGGAAATGGGACTAGAGACAGTTGAAAAGGAGAGAAAGGACATTGACCTACTCAATGGCTTGGGTGACAGTAAGAATACCTAGACAGTAGACAGCCCTGACCTTGGGGAAGGGATGCCAGAACAGACACCAGAGCTTGGCTGAGAGGCCTGGGTGTGAAGGAGACAAGGTACAGGACATTGGAACCTCCTCTAACTGCCTACTCCCAGCATAGAGCTCAGTGGAATCTCAGCTCCTCCTACACATCCTCATACACATTCAAAGAAACCTCTCGGCAAGGCCACGAAAGTGAAGTCCCACAATAATAGAATCATGGGAATATGACACATGCAGATACGCTTTGGACTCCAGGAGCTAATGCCATGGGTTCAAAAATAGCAGTACTCATAAGAAGTCAAAACCAAATTGACCAAATGGCTTCCATGAATGGTCACAGTTCAAACAAGACATCTTAAAGGAATTTAAGCAACGATGAGCAGGCTTAAGGAGTAATTTACGAACCCAAATAATGGTCCTAATGCATATAAACCTTCCTAAGTATACAGAAGACACAAATATAAAGCTAGCTGAGGTAACTAAGACAACACAAGATAGGAAGAAACATTTTTATAGAGAAGTAGAAAAACTGACAAGAAATCTACCATAAGTTCAAGATATGAAAATTCATTTGAAGGCAGGGGAACTTGGCTCAAACATTGTCAGAATAGAATTTCAGACCTTGAGGATAAGGCAGAGGAAATTAATGCCATAATCAGGCATAACACCAAATTAGAAGTGAGCAAGGTAGCTGGATAAAACAGCTGATAGTGACTCAAAGAGAACCAATCTTATAATTAAGGTGTAGAAGAAACAGCAGACAAGGTATAAAAAAGTTATTCACTGAAATCAAGGAAGAAAGTTTCCCAAATCTAGAAAAAGAAATTAACATACAGGTATAAGAAGCTCATAAAACACAAAATAACACTGACATATCATAATCAAGATCTCAGATATTCAACACAAAGAGAAGATATTAAAAGGAGGAGCTGACAAAATGGGGAAACCATCTTTGCCAGTTACTCCTCAGACAGAGGACTATTACCAAAGCTCCTAGGGAATAACTAGGAATAAGAGACTATGAAGTACAAGCACCACAGAAATATCATTTGACTTTAGCTGTACTGTAAGATTTCTAGGAGCTTCTTCAGAGCTTTCATTTAAAAGTTCTAGGGCCACTCAGGAAACTAAAAGTGGTAATATGAGATTAAGTCCTGAAGAAGTCAGTCTAAAGATATTGTGAAAATGCCATCATTCTACTCATAAAATCCAAAGAATTCATACATAGACATTTAATAAAAATTTATACCTTTAAACTGATTGCCAACCTAAACCAAGGAACTTAAGAAGATGAATATTATCGGTTACTTCTCTGCAATACTTAAACAATGAAACAATTTCTTTTTTAAAAAATGAGAATGGAGCTTCATCATCAAAGTTCACCAAAAAAGGAATAAACTGAAAATAAAAAAAAAACTGTCACCCACTGAGATTTCCAATGATTTACAACTAAAAATAAAAAAGATGTGAGGTCCATGGATGAGGCTATGTGGTGGGCCACTTCCCTGACTTGCAGAGCTCATAGGCTTATTTCTCCCATATTGTGAAAAAGAAAGAGAACAACACGAAAAATAAAGAAGGAAGAAAGAAAATTAAAGAAGGAAAATAAGAGAAATTTCATGAGTTTGAAACTTACTATAAAATTATTTTTACAAGTTATCAGCTGTGTTGCAAATTCAAACAAATTTAGGTAGCTACCATATGCCATTTGTATTTTAACTTTCAATATTTGAGGGGGAAACGAGTTAAGGTACACAAGATGGCTTGAGTCCACAGAGAGATTATTCAAAATACATTTCCTTTTGCCACATACCACAAGAGTGCAAGTTACCAGAATGTGTTAGATTGATAAGGGTACCCCAGGTCTGCCACAAAAGGGACAAAGAGATCTCAGACAACCGGATGCCTATGTGCTCACACAGGAGCCAGGCAGGAATGGAGGACAGAGAATCTTTACAATCTTGGTGAACAGGACAAGATGGCTACTAATATAGAAGTATATTTCTAGTTTTTCAGTGTAGATGAAAAAAGTTTATTCTCTAAGACTTTATTTTGGCTCATACAATGAAACAGAACCCTCCCAGTAAAAGAAACCAGATATGTTAATAAGAATTAAGTATATTTATCCAGCTTGACCTCTAAATAGGAATTACGGAGTATTTTTAAGGGTGCTCTAGATTTACTTGGATTTTATTAATTTTTAAGAAAATACAAAATTTATTCTGTGCTACTAATACACAGGATTCTATTACCTGTCAACAAAAAGATCATAATATTTAGAGCACAAAAAAATCAGTATTTCCCCCATTTCCATCACTATCAAAGTTAACATTAGCAATAAACTCCTTCAAGGAGATAGTCTTCTAAGACTCCTTTAATGCACAGTAACTACATGTTGGCTTCTGTCCTATAACCTAAGTAAACATAACCATGACATAAATTTTCACCATATAAGATAATCTTTATATTGTCCTTCAGTGTCTTAACTTTGATTACAATAAGATGTAATTCTTTGTCACTGATAATCAATGAAAAAGAAACAAATGCCACTCGAAAAATTGAAAACGAAGTTCAGCAACTGCTCTGAGAATAAGAGATGGACGTCCATATGTGGTGATCTTGTTGCTCTTGAAATGAAAATCAAGGCAAGGCATAAACAAAAAAGTGCTCTAACGTAATTAAATGAACAGCAAAGATTAGATATAAGCAAAGTCTCAGGAGAGTTTTTATGAAAAAAAATTTGAGACCCAGAAAAACGTGTGCCTTCAAAATGGGGCATCGCTTGTTCTTAAAGGACTTGTCTGAGGTTCACAGAAATGCCTGACACAAAGTACACACTTCAAAGTCTGCAAAGGTGTGAACGTAACAATGAATAAATGGGGAGAAAAACTTATTTTAGTGGGAAAGTTGGCGATCAACATGGTTTCGTCAGGGGTGAATAAAGAACTTGATCTTGACAGGTCAAGTATAAGTATAAGAATATTTATCTTTAAAGGTTGAAAAAAAAGTCTGCACAAGAAATTGAAGTAAAATAGAGTTCTTAAAAATGTAAATGTAGATATGTAAAATGGTAGTCTATATAGGTGCAGAGAAAAACAGTAATTGGACTAGTATTTCAAAAATGGATATAGCCAGCATATAAAGTGATTCTGAGAGAGAAAAGACAAGGAATACAGGAAAAGTAAGGTTTTGAACAAAAATCATGTGTATAATTTTGTTAGCCAGCAGATTTAAACATGTGCACAGCGGAAGGGGTAGGAGAGGGAGTAAGGTACCACTACATAGTTACGTACTGCGGTCCAGGCGTTTCTTTTGCACCGGGCACACAGCCATCCAGCACAGATTTCATGGGAAGGGACACCATAACAACCTAGAAAACAACAGCATGAATCCATGCCATAAATCTCTTGCATCTGTAAAACATCCTATATATCAACAGCAAAATAAATGACATCAGGTCAACTACGTGTTATACTGTTTTTTTTAATTTGCAGCATAGAAAAAAATATAAGAAAGCCTATCTCAAGGATAGTTTTGCTTCTCATGCCTCCTAATTAGCAAGATATCAGTTCCAAGAAACATGACTATGGGTCTAAATGCTAATTAATCCTCACAATATAAAAAAAATTTTTTTCACTGTGCTGTGATAATTTTTTAAGCTACTCTAGTCTTTCTGTTGTTGTTTGTTTTAGTTTTAGTTTTACTTGTTTTCCTGAGACAGGGTCTTGCTTTCTAGTGCAGGCTGACCCTGAAGTCAATGTATAGCCCAGGCTGGCCTTGAACTCATGGCAATCCTCCTGCCTCAGCCTACCAAGTGGTGGGATTACAGGCGTATGCCACCAAGCTTGGTTTATGTGCTGTTGAACTGAAGGCCTTGTGCTGGCTAGGCAAGCACTCTAATGGCTATGCAAATCCTCCAGCCCCTAAACTATTTTATTCTTTCACTAATAAAAATTTTTCAAAATGAACCATGAAGCAAAGTTTTACAAAATGTTAAAAAATTTTTGATACACTTATTTTCTCAATGAAAGTTAATTCAAAATTACAGTTCACAAATTAAACCTCATTATCATTTCAGTTATAATTTACGGAAAAGGCTGCACAACTCACGATTAGTGATGAAAAGGTGTCTTTAACTCAGTTTGTCTGAGTGCCAAAGTCTGGCCCAAAATTACTAAGGAGATGATTGGTCATTCAACTATAACATAACATCAAGAGGAATATTACCCTAGCTTCTATAAATGAAAATGTCTTGAAAGATTTAAATGGATAAATTTTGAATTTTGATTTTGGGTTGTAAGTTTGAGGACAACCTGGGATACATAATGAGCTCAGGCCTAGTCTTGCCTGGAGAATGAGACCCTGTCTCAAAACAAAACAAAAATTTTGGTAACATGAGATGAGGACAGAAAGTACTAAATGTAGCTACTCAAAGAAAAGCTTTCCATAGTAAACAACTCAGAAAACTAAGTCAAAGTACATGTTTATGTAATATTATGGCTACACTTGATACCTGGTGCATTATGGAACCAAAAAGAAACTACATATTTTGTATATTCAGTTGCTGTGTTTTTTCAATGCACATAATAATGTAGGGTGAACCTGTGTGTGTGCATGCACACATTACAGTGAAAGAGAGGGAGAAAAAAGTATATATGTACATGGATTTTCACCAATTGATATCAATCCAATTATATGATTTTTATTAATATATTTTAAGAAGAGGATACCCAAATTACTTGAGAATGTGGTATCAAATTAATAAATAATGGCTACTAAAGTCTAAAATAAGATTCTTATTGATCTGGGGAAACTACACAAGATGATAATCATACTATAGCTCAAAATATACTTTGTCATAGGTGTACCACACTTAAGTATGGTAACAGAATGTGTGACTGAGTAAATGAGTAATAAAATAATTCATATAGAGCTGAAGCATATAACTGATCTCTTTTACATATTCTATATGATTTACATAGCAGGCAATGTTTTATAATATGTATTTACCACCTACCTATCTGTATAAAGGTAACAAACTGAGTCAAAAGTAGCCTAAACATCTCACACCAGGAACAAAAAACTACTGCAATCACTGTTCACCCCTGGTAGGTATAAGACATTTCCATACACTTATGATAAATAAAAATGTATCTCAGTACAACAATAATTTTTAAAACAAAAAAGCCATACTCATTTCTCATTAAAAATCATAAAAATAATATCAAAAATTCAAATTAAGTTTTTGTAAACTATTCATTACAATAAGCAAAATTTAAGCATTTGGAAGGAAGCTTCTGTCATAATAAATAACTCAGTAGGACTGCAAACAAGGAAAAGAACATAATCTTCACTAGCACTGCACTGAACTGAAAAGGATGGTTACCTATCTACATTTTCACTAGAAAAAAACACAGGATAAAATAATCCAAATAATGAGAATGCTCATACTTGAATGCAACGCCTTTGATAATCCCAAAGAAGTAAAAAATAAGGTCTAAAATTAGCACTTAGAAGCCAGGGATTAATGATTTATTTACTTGCATGAACCCGTACACAGCACTTTGCACAGGAAATCAGAAGACTTGTTCCATCCTCTTCAAGGAAGGCACTAGGTGGAGAGTATTCTATATTTTCTTCACTATAAATAAAACACATCTCTGGAATAAGGGGCTTAGTCTTTCCTCCTGGTGGAATCACTTCATCTAATTTTGTCTCCCATCTAGAATCATTTTCTTCATTGCTGCTAATTGGCTGAAAAACACAATCCCATGTGGGTGAAAAAAGATGAAAAAGTACGCATCATTCATGCTGGTAACTCCAGACCACTAACACCTGTAAGAGGACTGAATTCTAACCAAACAGCTCTTTAACAATGATCTTTCTCAGAGCTAATCTTTTAAGAATAAGAGAATATTTCACAAACGTCCTCGTATATCATAAGGTGAGCACTAAAACTGCACTCTTCCAGAGAAAGATCATGCAAAGTATCAAATCGTTTGATGACATTGTTATGTCTTCATCTGTATGATGTGACGAACAGCTGTCATTTAATGGAAACTATTAACTCATTGCAGTTGAAGGGATATTTTAAGAGACTCTTATTTTAATCTGAGAAGCAGCACTGAGAGGCTTCAAAGGCACCTGCCTCACCAAAAGGGGCCAAACGGCAAGATATTAAAAAAGTACATGTGACCAAGTAAAGACGATTCATGTGCCAAAGAAAACTCCAATACAGAAAATTTATAAATAATGCTTAGTATTTTGTTGAAACCATAACAAATGCATTAACTTACTATCTCCAGGCAGTCTAAAATTCAGAAAGTTTGTCATGGTTGCCACCATTTTTTATTATTGGAATCTATATAAGCAAGTTAGGATGTCAAAATCAGATTAAAAAGTTTAAATGCTTAAATTTGTGACTAAAGGAAAAAATCGAGACATTGAAAAAGAAAAACTACTGTCTGAAAAAATAGCTCTGAAAACATCATGCAGAAACAGCTGTTCTATGAAAGCTATAGCTAAAAGGTATTACAACCATCATTTTTGATTTTGAATACTAAACCTGTTAATGGTGACTACAGAGGTCTAGACTCCTATTAAAAATACAACAGTGAAAGAATGTGCTGACACCCAAATCCCCAATTACCTTATAATAGGGCATAAGCAGAGTACAGATGGCACAGTGTGGCTCCATTTTTGCCATTGCTGAATTATACTCCTGCTCAGCCACAAAGTTAGGGGACTTTGTCTGCCAAAGATGAATGAGAGGCTTTGCCCAAGACTCTGTTTCTTCCACCTCCTCCTCTATTGGAACTTCAGGCAATTCTTAAGGGAGAGGACGTGAAAACACACAAAGAGAAACATTTACTCTAGATACGTACATATATATTCATTTCAAATTGTTCAAATAATCAATGCCAGAACCAAGATACTTTGCCAAACAAACACATTCTGGGAGAAATAGCATAAAGAAAGATTACTTCATCACTTCTTCCATACAAACACTGATCCAATCACATACCAAGACAAACACCTTCTTGTCACCTTTCCTATCATTGCCAAGAATACTTTCAATGTCACTACTTCTCTGTTTTAACTGCTACCATAGCACTGTAAATGGTGCAATTCATTTATATACATGAGATTATCTTCCAATTACCAGAGAACACCTAAGCCCTTACTGTTTTATCAACATTTTTCAAGTAATAAAATACATGGTTTGATAAAGGCTTATTAATTAGACTTCATTTGACAATGTTTGGGTTTGAGAAGCCGTAACAACATTTGCAGAGCAACTGTAAAGCACCAAGTAATTTACTGGTGTTCCATGGATGAACACAGACAATCCCTATGTCAAATCTTTCATTGATTCTAGATGATGCTTCCAAAAGGTCAAATCTCTTAGTCACACACTTCTGTTAACAAGAAAGTGGTAGAGATTAACTCCACACTAACGCAAGAAATTATATTTTATAATTTATATTTTGTCAATTTCCCTGGGTGTAAGTAAATCTCATTATTGTATTGACCTGTATTAAAATGTACACGGTCCTTCTTTTATTTACCAGTTTTAGACCTCTGATGAAGTCCGTGTGTACATTTTGGCTCGTCATAATTGGGTTTTGACTTTTAAAGTGAAATTTCCTACGGAATTTAGATCTCTCACTTTTTAAGTGAGATTTCTTCTTGAAATTTCTACCTACATATATTATATCTTTATTATTAATTTTATCAAACATGGTCTTAGATAATGTTCCAGGTAGTCTTGATGTGGGTAAGTAGTCTTTTCTCTTTTGAAAAGTGCTTGATAAACAAAAATAAATTTTTAAAAATGGATTAATCCCATAAAAATATCCCTTTAAAAAATCTGACAGACCATCAGAAGCATACAGGAACATAGTATCCTAAGAGAAAAAAAATTTTGTGCCATTACAGAGGGAAGTATACCTCAGAGCAAGTGGCAACAAGTGACAATGTTTAGCTACATCTTCTGCTTAATCTAGGGCTGTGAAATATTCTAAAATTCCTCTCCAGCAGCTTTCACAGTATTATGATAAAATATGAAAGAGCAATGTCTTCAGCTCTAATATATCAGGGAACCACTGTGTTCTACAGCATGCTATGTTAGTTTTTCTGTCTAGTAAAACTCAAAGCAGACGCATACTGATAGAAAAAATGGGAAAGGATACATTGGACTAAAAAAGAAAAAAAGATCATACTCCACCTAAAGTAAAAAAGCAATGATCTTAGTTTCATGATGTGACCTTATCACCACCACCACTACCTCCACATGGTCGCTATTACTGTTACACTGAAAAATGCATGGTATGCAGCCAGAGGTACAGTGCTGGAAAGGAAAAGGTAACATCCTTTGCCTGTATTTGCAATGAAATAATCTGATTTGATATATGAATTCATTCCACAACAGTGGCTCTGTATTATGTAATGGAAAAGACATAGCACAGAGATTAGGAGGTGACAAATGAAAGATGAGAATGGAAAACCATCAGAAAACTTAAGTGCTATGAAGACCTTAACTGATAACTCAAAATCTTTTACATATAATAAAAATGAGACCAAAACACAAGCTAATCTTGGTGTCCCATGCCAATGCCCCAGCACTCTGGGAAGGTAAGGCAAGAGGACTGCAAGCTCAAGCATGGGCAACTTGGCAAGATCCTGTATAGAAACAACAAGGGTTAGGTCCACAGGTCTGTGCAAAGGCCCTTGGTTCAATCCCCAGTACTAAAAGGAAAAGGCACGTAAACGATAGGAGCCTGGCACTCCTCCCCAGCACACAAGTAACACAAAGGCACCACTTGCTTTATTCAAACACACTGAGATGTAAAGAAATAACTGCAGTTCTTTTCCCTCAGGATAGTTTTAAGTTAATGTGAAGAATGCCCTAAACATTACATAGGACAGAGGAAATTCTTTCTCACATTTAAAGCTGAGAGATAATTATAAAGAAGCAGAGGGAAGGACATTTTCTAACAACAGAACCAGGGAATAAGTCAGTGGGAAAGTGCTACAACAGTCTCTCCAAGTTCACTCCTACGACAAAGGTTGGCCTGAAACAGGCAGACACAGTAACGCTCTCCTTCAATCTTATTGACGATTCCATGGTAGAGGACCGTGACTTACAACTGTCCTTTCTGAAACACAGTCGTAAGTTTCTGCCACTATTACGTCTTCCACCACAATAAGTAACCTGGAAAATTAAAAGCATCATACAACAACAGAGTCTAGCACCAAGAACAAGGACCTGAGAGCAGAGACCCAGTTACGAACGCAAATGCTCTAACAAACAAATAGATCCTCACAAGAAAATGATTCATCGCCTATTTCTCCCTTTCAATATTACAATGAAAGCCAATATAAAATTTTCAAATTTAAAGTGATAAAAGTTTCCTGAAAACTCTCTGTAATATATAAAGGTACATAATCTCATGTGAGATCCATACCAAGCAGTTAAACAAATTGAAGCTGAAGTCTTTTACTGGGGCAAGGAGCACTTAATCCAAAGTATGGTAAAGCCTATTCTGATTATAATAAAACTTAAAAGAAAAACCTACTTGTACATTTTTGAACTTAAACATTTTATTATGTGAAAATTTCCTCATCAATCTCTTCATTCTTCCTATCCCCCAAGAACTCATGATCACCCTAGTCCAAGGCACAAAGACAATGGCAGAAGGTCATGGTAGAGGAAACTGCTCATCCACTGGCAGCCAGGAAGCAGACAGAAAGAGAAGGAATTCTAGAGAAAAGAATATACCCTTCTGCATTACACCTGCAACAGCCCATCTCTCCATGAAGCACAGGCGCAAAACAGCACATGAGTTTATCGTTAAATTATTGCATTAATGAGTATTGTGACCCAGATCCAAATATCTTCCAAACATGAAATTTTTAAAAGACATTTCAAATCCAAGCATAACATTTTGTTCCTGAATCCCAAAGACTCAAGTCCATCTCATTATGCAAAATGCATTTAGTCCAACCTCAAGCATCACCAAAGACCTAACAGTTTCGCCATTGCTAAAAGCTCAACGTCAAAGTCTCTTCTGAGATGCAAGGCAAATTGTCAGGTGTATGTCCCTGTGAAAATCAGACACACAGCAATCCTCCAGCCTCAGCCCCCAGAGTACTAGGATAACAGATGTTAGTTGCAATGCCCAGCTTATGTGGTACTGGAATTCAATTCAGAGCATTGCACTTGTGAGGCAAACATTCCAAAGGCTGCAGTATTCCTGTAGCTGAAATATACATCAACAGAACAATGGATATAAGAATTGTGGTATAGGCCCAATGGAATATTTCTCTTTCAAACAGAAAGATTTGATGTTTCTGTAGGCAAATGGATGCAATTTGAGACCATCGTGCTTAGTGAAGGGAGTCAAACTCAAAAAGTTAAATACTGTGTGGTTTTTCTAATATGAAAAACACAGAATACAGGCATTTTATAGGACTGAGTGGGCATGACAGCAGGAGTCATGGGGGAATGGGTATGATACAAGAGGGTGAAAAAGAGAGAGGGCAAGGAATTATAATGTTGATGCAATACATATGTGCACAAAATAGTCAAGCTCAAGCAACTACTGGGAATTGCATATACAGACTAGTGAAAATGGGGAAAGTGTTTTCAAATGCCATTTTGACTGAGTAATCTTTCCCACATATAAAATGAGCAAATATATTACAAGTAACTATCAGAATCTGAGGACTTGTATTGATGTGGAAGTTATGGGATGGGTTTGGTAAAGGAAGTAACTGGCAGGTAACAGGAATATTCAAAGTAGAATCAGGAAACACTAGGTGGGCGATGCAAGGTAATCCCTCTTGTCATATTTGTACAGACAACATGGATTTCATGGAAGGATGAAAATGTGATTGCCTAAATAATCCTGTCAACATCTGCAGTGGCGATAATGAAGCATTATGAAAGGTAGTACGTTCTTGATTTCCTCATACTTGCAGAGAAAGGAAAAAACAAGCCACTTCTATTTAACATCTTTACTGGAAAAAATTATCAATTTTCTTAAATCTATAAAACAAAGGAATGTTTGTACAAAAGTATTCCTGAGTATACCAAATTGCTTCAGCTATCTGTATAAGTAAGATGAAAGTTGAATTATCTGCCTCTGTCAAGGAACATCATTTTCATTGGAAAGAACACAGATACACTTGGTTGTTCAGACTTGGGTGTCTGCCGTGGATTTATGAAAATAAAGAAAGCTTGTAATTTTTTATAAAAACAGCTAGCTGTCTTTGTTACTTATTGGTTTCTGGGACAAAATACCTGGCATCCAAAAATTAAGGGATGAAATACTTATTTTAGCTCACAGAAAGTTTCAGTCTGTTTGTGAGTGGCTGGTCAGGACAGAAGCACAATGTGAAGGCCCAGCTGAAGGAAAGCTGCTCATAGCATTGCAAATGGGAAGTCCTGAGCCAGGAAGGGTAGAGCCACCGTAGACCCTTCCAAATCTCGACCCTGTAAGCTACCTCTTCTGGGTAAAGCCCCACTGACTCGCACCTTCCAAGCAAGCCCCACTCCTTAACAGCACATGGAATCCACAGGTAGTGTACATTATCCAAATACATTAGCCATTTAAAAACATGCTAAGTCCAACCCATAGCAACTAACTAAGTTGTTTAAAATGGTGAAATTGCAGTTTATAACTCAAAATTAAAATGTTGAAAAAATTCTACCAATTTTTGTGAGCTCAACAAACATAATAAGCAGTACCCAATAGGGATAATAACAGATACAATTTTTTCAATATTATCATTTAACATAAATATTATTTATTCACATCAAAAATATTTATACAACTCAGATTTTTCTCTTATACTTTCCTCCCAGTACTGACAATGTAATCCTGAGTCTCTCACAGGCCTCTGTATACTCTATCTCTGAGCCATAGTCCCAGGCTCTACAACATGTGCCTGGCTTCTTAACGGACAGTGTCAAAAAATTATAAATAAAAAGGCCATTCAACATGTAAGGAAGGCCAAGTTTTAGCTTCACTGATACAATGGTGACAGAGAAATCAAAAAGAGAATATTTAGACTATGATTACAAAACTGAGTTCAAAATAAGATGTTCATTCACTTTGGTTACCAACATCTAATGTTTATGCCCACATAAAGCAGAAAAACACGGCTGTGACCTGCTAATGAACATTCCAGATCAAACTACTCAGTAATCCACAGAATTTTCTGTATTATTGCCTAAACTGAAATGCGAACTATGATTAATATAAAAGTGCAATAATACCTCGAATAAAAGTTGTAAATACAAGCCACTAACAAAATTAGTAATATTTGGGGCATGAAATGCAAGAGACATCAGGAAACAGCATTTGCTTTAAGAAGGAAATACTTCGATAAATAAATGTATATTTCATTTTCCTTCTAATAAAAGGATTTCAGGGGCAAGGAGGATCTTCCCCTACTATTTTTAAAGAAATTAATAAATTTTACAGGTTTAAAGAAACTTTGGATTACTAATTCAAATCCTATTTCTTCTGAGAGATGAGTAATCACCTGAGATGAGCCTTACAGAATGTACATGTCCTTGTGGGAGGGACAACTGTACACTGCCTGAAGACCAGCAGGTGAGGGAGAAGTGTGGACACCACTGTGAGCAAATGACGCAAAACAAATACTCTGATAACACTACACAAAAACCCAAAAGGAAATAAAAGCACTACAAAAGTCAAATGCTTACTCCAGTCTTTGAGAAAACACACTAAAGTCCCAGGTAAGTATTCAGATGAATTATAAGCAAGACTTTAAAAAAAAAATGAATGATTGAAACAGAGAACTTTACGGTGGTAGAAACCACATTTTGTCAGACTGGAGTTCTTGAGATACTACTTACTTAAATGTGCTTAAGTATACAAGTTTGATTCTCAAAACAACAAAAAGCCTAGGTGAAAGGGGATAAATGTTCAAATAATAAAAATCTTCTTGATTCAATTGTAAAGCAATGTCTGTTTCTTCCATTTCTATATTTAAATGCATAATCCATTCTTAAATGAATTCTAATATTAATATACACATAATTTCAAAAAGTCACTCTAACACTGCCTGAAATATATTCTTAATGTAATCCTCTAGCTACACAGGTATTATAAAGATAGGGAAGATATCTGAGCAATATAACAGATCACCAGAAGTGATGAGTGACAAACATTCACTCAAACTAGAGAAATCAAAAGCATAACCAGATTTTTAATCTAAATCTTGCAAATATTCAAGATTTATTGGGTCCTCCACATGGGGTCACGTCTAAACATGGGCAAACACATCACTGCCATATATCTCCATCTCTCAATCCTTCTGTGTTAATTATAAGTATCATAAAATCATAATTTTAAGAGTTATAAATAAGAACTAAATTAGGGTAATAGTGGAAGCGGAGGGTAAAGAAGGGGATGAGGGAGGGTTGCAGCAGGACTGTCAAAAGATGTAGGGAAAGTGATTGTAATGTTGATGGAATACATACCAGCACAAAATATTGAAGCTCAGCATAACCACTGTGCATTACACACACACACACACACACACACACACACACACACATATATAAACTTGATTCAATGATAAGTTGCTTGTTTCAAAATCAGCAATTAACATATTACCATAAGATATCTGAGGATATTCAAAAAGCCCAAAGCCTATGGGCAAATCCTAATCATTCAAGACTAAGTCCTAAATTTTATATAGCAGGAAGAGAAGGCAAAATAAATAAAGGACTTAATGAAAGTAAAAGGAATCAATCAAAAAACCACAATTCCATATGTTACTCATGATTAATTAACTAAATTCCTCTTCTAGGTGGTTCAAAAGATTTCATAATTACTTCTGTTAGGGAAGCTGACAGGATAGGCAGGTTAGATTAGGGACTTGGGTCCTCTGAGAGCTAAAAATGGGGAAAAAAACTACAGCAAAAGAAAATCTAGCCACAGGCTTAGATGGCAACTAACCACCAGGTACTTTTTTTCTCTTCACTCACTAGTATTTCCCAAAATATTTGGTGGCAACTTTTTCTGGCTTTACTCACACAGAAGGAGAAAGGAGAGCAGGAGAAACTAACTCACACAGAACTATCATTCATCACTCGAAGACCAATCAGCACTCTAACTGTTAGCATCATTAGCAGCGCGGGATGACTGGGAAAATCACAGAGCCTATGAAGAGGTAAGTGATCCTCAAAAGTTCATAAAAGGGAGCTGCACAAAAAAAGAAGGATGGGCGGCAGCTCTGGATCCACTTCCAGGGCAGGGAAACTCTTGTTCTTTTCTTTTCCCCTCCTTCTCCTCCCCCACTTCCCACCTCCAACCCCCAACAAGATTTAGCTCTATACTTCAATCAGACCGGGCTTGTTCTCAGCTAATGATATACTGTAGCCCAGACTGGCCTGGAACACTTTCTTCAGCCGACTGAGAGCTGAGATTATAGAAAGGTACCACCACAGCAGTTTGTCTAACTTGCTAGGCAAGTGCTCTAATTCCTGTGCAATTCCAGTAGCTCCTCTCCTCGTTTTAATAAGCTCTTGCTCTGTAACTTCTCCCGTTCCAGCTGGGTACTTCGATTATCTGAGAACTAGAACTCAGAAAAGCAGCAGCTTCTGGTACAAGTGAGCCCAAAGACACAATACCTCTGTTAGATGCCCTAGAGGCATTAACAATCAGGATGTATCTCTGTTTTAAATTTGTGATTTAGGGGTCTGCAGGAATATCTCAGAAGTTAAATAACTTACCCAGCAAGTGCAAGACCCCAAGTTTAAGCCCTCAGCACCACACCAACTGGGTGCAGCAGCACCAAGGGACAAAGAGAGCCTGTGACTACAGTTAGTTAGGTTTATTTCTGCTACTTGATTCTTCCAGTGTGTCCTTCCAACAGGATAGGATATAGGCAGCCTGAAGTCCAGCTCTGTGTGTCTTAGGTTTCCATTTGGATGCCCTGTCCCCACTCAAATCTCAAAAAATAGTACAGCAAAGGCCACAGCCAGAGCTGTCTCTGACCCTTTGGAAGATGGCTCTCTTCGAATTCCCACTGGGTTTCTCTCATTTTTGAGAACTTATTGCCAGTTCTTCCCTAGCTCCTCATTATCGTATCAACAACCGCCAGGGTTCATTTAAGTGCCAAGCATCCCCCAAAGCGTTTTGCCTACATTTAGCCTTTGACAACTCTGTGTGGCAAGTGCTGCTACAGTCCTCACTTCATCCACAGGCATTTAAGCATGGAAGGAAGGCCACAGAGCCAAGAGAGTGGGGGAGGCACGGAGCCAGAGACACGGAGAGATGCCCCCTCGGGTACCCGTTCCCTCTGTGTGCCAGTCTGCACAGCAAGCTGGTTTGTTTGGTTTTACCAATCATTTCTGCCTATCTTACAACTAGTCAGTTATTGACCCAAACATTGTCACAACACAGAGGAGATGTGGGACTGAATGTGGTGGCCACGTTTGGAGAGTTACAACTGCATTTGTAGCTTTGAGAACATTTTAGGAAATGGTAACAAAATAAAATCCCAACTCTGTCAGGATATAAAAAAACGAGATCTTGACACTGAATATAAAAATTCTGTACATTTTTCTAACTAAACAAAATAGAATCTATTTCTATATACAATATACAGAGAATATTTCCAAGAAAAGGATTTACATTATTTCTTTTAGTATATATGACAGTATATAATACATTTAAGTAAGTGAGTTTCTGATAATGGCACATTTTAAGGTTTAATTATCAATTTTATTTTGTTTTTTTTTTCTGAGATACAGTCTCACTTTGCATTCCAGGCTAATTCTGAACACACTGTAGGGTCCAGGCTGACCTGGAACTCACAGTAATCCTCCTGCCTCAGCCGACAGAGTACACCGTCACAATTTATGAGGTACTTGAGAATCGAACTCAAGGTCTTGAGCTTGCAAGGCAAATGCTCTAATCGCTGTGCTATTCCTCCAGCCCTACCTATCAATATAACCATGACATTTTCTGTTTCAGGATCTAAAGATGACTTAAATCACAGGGATTACAGAGAGGAAGTCACAGTCAGTGAACTTGGAGAGGCGGCAAAGAAGAGAAGTAATAGCAGAAAGAAACTCATCAAACCTGAAGATGAAGAGAAGTTATCTACAGTATGACAGATCAAAGAAGATAAGGAGTATGAGTAGAGCACAAGGAGCGAAAGAAAAATGAGTAGTGGTTGGAAGACCAAGGAGTGGTTGGAAATGGTTTCCAGAGGGCAGACCATGTCACAGGTAAAGCAATTATTTGGAAAAATACACAGAAGAAAAAAGTGCTACGTAATATTCAAAATGGGAAAGAAACAAACAAAAAAAGAAAAACCACATGCCTAAACAGATAGAAAGGAGGATTTGTGTCAGGGGGTTGACATAATAAGGCCAAAGAGAGAGACTGGTCATATATGATGAATGTCCTCAATGCTCCACTAAAGAATTCAGCATTTACACCTAGAGAACAATATGCTCAACGAAATGCACCACACTCAGAGTGGTAAATATCTAGGCTTTCTCTAATGAGAAAACCAAACCATGAAAAAAGTAAAAGATACAGAAGTAAGAGGATGAACACTGTGGAAAGTGAAAGAGAAAAGGTGGGGGTGAGAGGGTAGAAAGGGGAAAGGGAGGTGACATGCAAATAAAAAAATTAATATATAAGTAAATGATAAAAGAACACTGGAAGTATTTTACAAAAAAAAAGAATTCAGGATTTTCAGGATTCAACGCAAGTAGAATCTTCTGAACTACACTGTCAACAGTAAACAAAAAAGAAACAGTGTCATGGATTTATGAGCTCGCTGTCTCCCGAAGGTACATGCCTTCTATTCTACTGTGATTTGAGCCAGAAAACAGTACTGCTCCCAAGACCAAGCCATCTCTGTGTGCTTCCTCCCTGCCACGCAACCACAACCACGGCAGATATACGCCACAAATGTGCCATGCTGACAGGAAAGCAGATGTACCAAATGCTTCAAGAACAAGACAACGCATACGGCTTTACCTTCAATTCTGTATTTGTACACTTACTTTAATGAACAGTAAAATAATATAGAAATTTAAATTTCAAGATTATGTTGATTAGCTGACAACCATAGAACAAAATATAAAAGAAAACATTTCAGTTAAAAGAAAATCTTCTTTGAAGTAAGTCAGAAGCAGAAGGTGAAACATCAAATGGTCTCTCTGATATGAGAGTCCCAGAACACAACTCTTATGGAAATTAAAATGAAAAGCAAAGTGAAATAGGGGGTAGGGCGGGGGTGGGAGGGGTGAGTATTAGGAGGGACAGAAAGAGAGTGGGAAAGCCCTTTTCACCTTGACAAGATATGTATGTGCACAAAATGCTCAACTCCATTGGAAACATTAAATTTTGCACGTATATATATCAATAAAATGGGAAAAAATTAATAAAAAGGATAATCAGAGACAATATTTACATTTTAATATATAGTATGCATTTGAGATGTTTTGCCAAAATTTTTTTAACTTACATGCTACTTTTTACATAGAGATCCTATAATATAATCATCATTTTTATATAATCAATCTTCTCTACTGCCAGCAATCCTTGTGTCTGTCTGCTGTACATAAAAAAATCTTGCAGGAACAGAGTCAAAGAAAAAAAATCCCTGGCATTCCCATAACTAAGAAATCTAGCGCCGAACCCAATTATAGCTATGATTTTAGGCCCTATTAGTATCCAAGAGCTACTTACTGTAAGTGGTTACTCACCTCTCCTCTACGCCAAAGCTCCCAAACACATTTCCAGGCATGCTTCCACTCTGAAGCCTTTCTTCTGGCAGTAGTCACATGCTAGCTCACTAACTAGTACAGGGGACTGGTTACGATGTAAAGATAAAATTGGTAAGAAGCTATAACTTAGTTTTATCCCCATATATAAGTAATGAGAAAGACACTGAGTAGCTAGTATTGAAAATCTCCAAAAAATCTAGATTGAGGATTTTGTTTCCAGTGAGCTCCAAACCCATTGTCCACATCATTCTAACAATGACAATGTTCCTTTAATTCATGTTGCACAAGCAAATGGGACACAGAGGCAAAAGACTCAGGAAACATTTAAATGCTCTATGATACAAATAACTCATTCCAGGCAAAGAAATATTCCATTTTTTCTTTTCTTTTCTTACAACAGCCTGCTCTGAACTCACTATATGGCCCAGGCTAAGGGAATATTCTCCATTGTCAGTATAGAAGCTTGTAAAAAGTTTTAGCAATCAGAAAAATGTTCTGCTTCATTTTTTAAAAACAAAAACCCTCAAAGGTTACCAGGGATCCTTAGAACATCAGAATAAAGACTGAGAATATTGCAAAAGCTATAATCATCATTGTGTCAGGAAAATATTTAACCTCAAATTCTTGAGAGGAGTTCATTAACTAAACCTATTTATACATCTTATAAGCTCTACAGATTGAAACGAGTACTGATCTCCAAGGAGAAACTGTTGTCTATAAGGACCCCATCACGCTAAAATCCTGGGAAATCCAGAACACTGAAGAAAACAGCTTGCTTCTGTGTTAGTGTGCTCTGTCCCCATCAGAGAAGCCAGGCGGCAGGCAGGCTGTGAAGAAGGATAACCACAACACACCAACACTGCACTGAAGTATTAATCTATATGTCTGTCCTACCAAAAGGGACACCAAGAGGACAACAATCTGATCCAAAATACATCAAAAAGGACAAAGAAGTATTCAATCCGGGCATGATGGCATATGCCTGCAATTCCATGTATGCGGGAGGCTGAGATACAAGGAGCTCAAGTTCAAGGCTAGCCTGGGCAATTTAGACATTGTCTCAAGATAAAAATAAATAAATAAATAAATAAACATGGAGGATGTACAGTGGACATGCCCCTGGATTCAATTCCCAGAGTAAGAAGGAAAGGAGGAAGAAAAGAAGGGATGAAGGAAGGGTTAGGGTTCAACATGATGATACATGGAAATAAACACAAATACAGTCTACCCTGGACTAGTTCAACAGAAAGTAACACTACCCATATCTGATTCCTACACTCTTCCATGTTTCTTCCAACTAAACATGTGTTACTAAAGATGACAGGAAATAAAAGGAAAAAAATCATGAGAGATGTCAATATACTCTAGCAAATCTTCATCATCCAAACAACAGGTAGAAGTGCCTTTCTGCTGTATCCACACAGACATATGATCTTCATTACCAATTTCCGCTAGCCATAGGAGACTACCTAAGGCTCTTGCATAAAATTTGCACCACTGGAACATTTAAAAGGCACGGGGTGGGGGGGGGGGGGGGGGGGGGGGGGGGGAGGCCTTTGGAATGCAAAAAGATATTTGCAGATGCAAAAAAAATGGCTAGTCAGTCTGATTTTTTAATTTGAGACAACAAAAAGATATATTCAGGAAAGAGGGGTAAAAAAGGGACCAGGTTAAATAAAAAAATAAACGTTATACTCAGGAGTAGTGCTTTAGATCTACTTAAGATTAAAGGATGTGTGACCACAAGCAGGTATAACAACATGTAGGAGTACCACACATTGTTTTTGTTCGTCTATTTGCTTTCTAAAGACAGAGGCTCCCTCTGTGGCCCAGGCTGGTCCTGAACCCACTATGTAGTCCAGGCTGGCCTTGGACTCCAGGCAATCCTCCTGCCTTGGCCTCCTAAGGGCTGGGATTATGTGGTGCTGGGAAATCAACTCAGGGCTTTGCCATTGCTAACGAAGTGCTCTAACTACTATGCAAAACTCTTCCAGCCCCTGAACATTGTTTCTTAGCTTTACCTGAAGTTAAAGGATTCAAGTTAAAAGTAAAGACAATGCAAAGAACCCTACATCATGTTAATTCCTTATATCAGACCCTTAAAGTGATTCTTAATCTCTAAAAACCCTTCAGGGAAAGTTAGACATGACTCATATGAGACACAAATTATTTTATGAACAACTGTCAGATTGCATGAAATGAGTCCATATACCTCAAATTCAACTTGCATTCCCTATATTTATTTATGATGTCCTAATGGTGTGAATCTGCTATAGGGACAAACTCTCTATTAAACAATTTATTCATAAAAATAGCTGCTTAAAATAAACTTCTATTGACATATCAGAAAAAAAAATCCTCAAAAAAATGTCATAGGCTTACCTTCATCACTTATTGTCTGCTGCTTCACAAGAGTCATCGGGGACCTGGCAGGAGGCTTACTAAGAGGATGGCGCCAACTCTTAGCAGTTTTGGTCTCTCCCTCAATTACCTGATTATAAAATAAGAATTGGGAGGGATTTGTGCAAGTAAAAATGTGTTCTAAAGAAAAATTATAGTTCATAATGACTGATAATTTATGAAATCATAGACTAACTTGCTTTTTCAAATTACGTCTTAAAAAACTCAAGAGTCAAAGTAAACAAAAAACCACTGTTAGTACTATTAACATAACTTTCGTTATATTTCATGTTAAAATTATAATAGCTGTGGTAAGAGGTACTCAACAAGCTTGGTAAATTTCAAGGTTCTTTCAAACTAGTCTAAGCTCAGTGACACAGACTCATAATAACTATGAAGGGCTGGGACACTGAGTCATTCCCACACTGTTCCCATATGAACACTTGGTAAATGACTTTGCTTTATCTCCTACCACTCTGCCAGAGGAAGGACGCACACTTTCTTCCACTGACAAATAAACCATTGTGTCTCTGTCATACACTCAAGGAATCCACCAGGAAATCAAAAAACTTTATTTGGCAAACCTGCACAATGCATACTGAGATCATTCAAGCTGCAAATAGTTAATGCTATTATCAAACTTCTCTTAGCCACTTGTCACATAAATTAGGCCTTTTTTCATGTGTTTCTTGAAAAAATATTTATAGTTCAGTGGAATACTCAGTCCAACATAAAATGATATTCTATTGAGACAAGCTGAGAAACTACATGTGATTTCATACTTGAAGTCTATTATGAATCAAGAAATTCAAAGTTATTGTCCTCTGATAGTCTGCCTTGTAATTAAAGGATATTAAAGATCTTTACTAAATTTAAATGACTACAGGAATACTTCAGCAGTTAAAGGGCTTCCCTAGCAAGTTAAAGGCCCTGAGTTTAATTCCTTAACGCCACATAAGCTAGGTATGGTGGCACATGCCTGTAATCCAAGTACTTGAGAGGTTGAGGCAGGAGGACTGTCTGAGTTTGAGGCCAACTTGGACTACAAGTGAGTTCAGGATCAGCCTGAACTATACAGCAAGGTCTTGGTTCAAAAAGCAAAAAAATAAAATTAATAATAGAAATAACTTGAAATGACCAAGAACAGTCAAGAAGTACATCTGTCAAGCAGCAGCAGAGGGTCTCGGTACTGACGACGTCGTTTCTTTGGTCAGCTCCTCTACACCAACAGGCCTAGCTCACTTATATCCTAATCGTATGGCTACAGGGACAACTTACGCTTAAAGAATATAATATGAACCCTGATTGAGGACATGAGAGAAAGAAGAAGGTGCTATCCAAAGAGTCAGCACACAGAGCCTAGTAATGTAACCTGTCCAGACTTCTCTAAGTGGCAAAAAAGCCCTATTTCTCATAGTGGGCAGGACCAGGAAAATCATTCTGGTTTTAGAAATCAGAGTCCAAGAGGAGAGAAATAGTGAAAGGGGGGAACAAGTGAGCACTAAGACTAAAACCGAGACCCATAGTAATGACTGACAGCAGAAGAAAGGCCGAGCTGGGCCTGGTGATGTAAGTGCGTAGTCCCAGCACTGTGGGAGGCTGCTGCACAAGGATCACAAGTTCGAGCCTGCCAGGGCAACTCTTGGCAATGCACTGTTCAAAGAAAGAAAAATTAAAACGGGGAGGGAGATGTAGCTCAGCATGAACATCCTGGACACTCCATCCCCACGAACACACACACACAAACACACAGAATGCAAAGCCTAACAGATGACCCAGTCTTAGCCTGGGTAATACTGTAGGTACCAGAATTATATTGTATCTTGTCTCTATGGCAAAACAATTGTGATGCCATTCTACAGTTTTCCCAGGTGGCAGTGTTAGGGTACATGGGGCCTTTCCATATATTTTTTACAAATCCATATAAATCTAAAATTATCACAAAATTTAAAAAAACAGAATTTAAAAATTTAAACTAAAACATGTCAACAAAATCTCTATGTTCTGAATTATTACACTGTGACACAGAGCTTACAGAATGGATGTGTCTAAGTATGACTTAAACTCAAAATTTAAAATGCTATTGCGTCCCTAACACAAGGCTTAGTGCACAGCTTGTAACTTTCAGAAAACATTCTCCCCATACAATGAATACTACTGTTTTACTAAAATAGGTATTGCCACCTACACCAGGGACTCTGAATCCACTTCTCTCTTCAGGGAGGACTGCTGAAACTTCTGCAGGCTCAAGACCTCTTCCTGGGCCCTCCACATCACTTTCTTCTTCTTCGGTAACCAAGCCACGGTTCTCTGCCAATGAGGAACACAACTCGGGTGACTTTGGCCATGGATGCTTAGGTGGGCCTGGTTTCTGGACCTTTAAACAGCCATTAGAGAATGGTATGGACTCATCAGCTTCAGAGGGCACAGATGGTACAATTATGACACAGCCTTTAGCACCTTCAGTTTTTGTTTCTTCTATTGGAGTTGTATTTAAATGAGTGTTTCCTGAGGGGAGGAAAAAAATTATTAGTAAAGCTTGATAGCTATGTACTAGAATTGACACTTACTCTCAACTGTGCCTCTCTACCTCTTCAAACGTTACATATGAAAGGTCACCAAAAAATCATGCTACCTTGTTAGTTGTGAAATGAGAGCATGAACTTTGACACAGTACCTGCAAACCAAACAAAAAATTCTACTACAGACAAGTACCAAAAGGCAGAGAAATCATAATGATTTTGAAATTAATAGTAATTTCAAATTTATCTAAAAATGAGGACTATATCCTTGAACGTGATGCTAAGAATTGCTACTGGTAAGACATGCCAATTCAGAAGAGGTATGCAATTGATATACAAATGGCTATAATCAATTAAAATTTTGGCTACATTAAAATTATACCATACACTGCCAACGTTTAACTCAGAAGACATTAAAAACAATTCCCTTCTGACATTATCTGTTTTCTAGTCTCCCTTACACGCACATACACACCAAGCCATCAAGCCGCATTTCTACCCCATCACAAGATCTCATATTTAAATTTTCTTCTAGGTGTCAAATCCTGGAGATCAAAACTTAAAAACAAAACAAAGAGATAAAACCAATGAAATCAGAAGCAATGCAATTCATGAAGTGAGCAAACACAGTACTGTAGGAAGCAGAGTGAGGGGTGATGAATACACCCACATGTAACGCATCACTGTCCTCCCTGCATCTGGTGCAATTCCTTCCCCACCTTCTAGACTCTGTGGTATCTTCCACTGGTTCTTCACAACGCAATTAGGATATGACCTATGCCGTGAAACATGGCCTGGGCATGAGGGCACCTTCCTCAGTAGACAAGCATTGTAGACATATTGCCTTTTTTACCAAGCTATTTTCACACTCAACAATAACTGTATGTTTACATACCTGCTGTCTTCTATTACATGAAGTTCCTGAAAAATGTTTATGGTTTAAACTTTACTCATACAGAAATTTCCAACACAAACTTAATGAAGAGAGGAAGCCAAGCCCAGTGGCACAGGCTTATAATTTCGAGCACTCTGGGACGCTATCTAAGGAGGATTTCAAATTCAAGGCCAGTCTAGGCAAGGCTGTGAGTTAGTAAGACCCCATCTCTACATCAAAAACTAAAAAATGGACTGCACATGTAGCTTAGAGCAAAATCCTTGAGTTGATCTTCAATACCACAAGAAAATAATGATGATAGAGAGGCAGGCAAAGAGTGGTTTTTCTAGGTATGTAAGGTCTTTTCTTCTACTCTGAGGACAATAAAAATAAGAAGGTAGCACAGACAAGACCTTAGCTCTCTTTTGTCAGGATGTCCATAAAGGCCACGAAGAGAAATGATAGGCCAGGAAGACTACAGTGAACACAGCAAAATAAGAAAGAAACATTTTTCTGTATTACTGTAAGCAAGCAAATGGGCACCTCAAATCAGGACTAACTAAGCAGTACAACAGGATTCTGAAATGTCCCACGATTGAAGGACTTACAGGAATGAGGGGCACAAGAAGACGAAAATTACCAAGTAACTCAATTATTAGAAGGACAAAACCTCCAAAGATGTTAAAGAAGCAATACATTACCATAGTTTCAGAATAGATTGTAAAAGGGAGAAAGCAAAGTCATGGAGACGAACGGATGAGAGCTTTAGCATAATGAAATGGCCATGGGATTACAAATATTATCTCATTAGACTGGCTTTTTTATTTTTGTTGTTATATTTAAAACCTAAATCTTTATTTCCTTCTTAAAAATAAGATGAAAACTAAAAATCTGCAAAGAATTATCTATAATTGGTTTTTCCTGCTTCGTGTGAATTCCAGAGCTTTCCAAAAATGTATTCCATATTATAAATTGAGTTACACTAAAAAAATTCATTTTAGAATTGTTATTATTAAATCTAATAGACTCTGCTAGCTGTCTGTCCCACAATTCCATTACACATAGCAGAAGTGCCTCAGACTTTTATAACACTCCCTAGGCCTCCTGGTGGGGTCATCCCATGAAGTTACCTAACTTACTGGCTAAGCTAGGAGGACTAGTAAGACAGCTGTCCTCGTGCTCACAGATTTAAGGCATCAGATCATTAAACACTTACCTCTTACATGTGAAACACAAGCAGAGATTTTCTCACCTGAGAGAGTAGCATTATCTGATACAGTGAGATCAAGCTGCACTGTGCTAGCAAGTGCCTTTTCAGAAGGTGCTTCTGTTGCTACCAGCTTTGCGGCTGCTTGTAGCTGTTCATTGACCTTGAGGTCTCCTAGAAGAGGGTCGGAGTGAAGGACTGCTGCCTCTTCAACTGTAGCTGACAATTCCTCATCCTCCTCAGCCTTAGGCCTTTTGGAATGAGACCTACTGCCCTGAAAGCTATAAAAAAGAGATCCAATGGTCATAGTTAGGGTTGCAATGAATACGAAAATACACACACACACAAAAGAAATAAAATAATAAAATCCAAACAATTTTAAACAACTGATTAAGCATGTAATGTGAAAAAAGTCAAAATGTTGTACCAACACCTATGGGGGGAGCATGGATAACAAAAGAGTACTTCATATTTCAAGCCAAAAACAGGATTCTGAATGTTTTTACCACGAAGTAAAGATAAATGTTTGAGAAAAGAAATGTTTACTCTGATTTGAACACTATACAATATACACAAATATCAAAGGAAGAAAATCAGATCTATAAATGTTTTTTAAATCTCAATAAATTATTTACAATTCAAATTAAACTAGGGACTACTCATCTCTACATGTTATAAAATTCTCCTAAAAACCAATCAAATAAAACTACAAATAATCAATACCCTTAAAAATATTAAGACAGGTAGTAGAGTGATGATACACATATTTACTTCTTGTACCAATCTTTTTAAAGGAAAAATTTTAGCAGGGTCTCACTAGTTACCCTAGGCTTGGTCTCAAACTCATGGCAATCTTCTTGCCTCGGTCTCTCAAGTACTGCGATTATAGATATGTGTAACCGTACCCAGCTTTCAACTTTTCAGTTTCAAGAATAGACACTAATTTTTATTTACCTCCTACTGTGGTGTTTGCCAAAAGACATTTTGTCTTTTCTATGTGATACAACATTCCTAAGAATTATGAACAACTAACTACAAATCAACTCAAACCAACAGTGCCGAAAAACATACAGACATGCATATACCCACACATGAAGATACATATTATATGTATAAGAAAATGCCACACAATAAGCAGTATAGGTGAGGAGGGCAGATGAAGGCAGTAGACTGGGACACCTCATTAAAAAATCTGCTAGGGCTTTTGCTGAAACATTAGTGTTATCAACTTGAAAAATCCAAGCATCCAACTGTATGGAAAATTTCCATATCAGGAGCAGTATAGTAAACATAAAATAAGATGTAAAAAAAATCATATGCCAATGATTTCAAGAAATTATTCCAAATGTTGGTCTTCCCTACATCAAGTATTACTGAATGAAGATTAAAAATAATCTCTTTAAGACACAGCTGAGCATATTAAGTCCCTTAACCCAAGGTTTTCTATCTAGATGATCAAAGACCATTCATTATTTTAACCTAATAACAGATTATTTGCAATGTGTTCAACATTTCTAGGTATGTTGTCAATTCAAAAGCTCCACTGAGATAAACAATAGGAGACAGAATGTACTTCCAGTTGGGCAAAGTTTTTCCATGTACCAAAGAATGGTTCTCAAGATGTTCTCCGGTTCTGTCTTCAAAATCAAATACTGCCTTATTCCAAATATTGCTTTCTCAGGAATGTGAACTCACACATTTCTCATTGACTTTCTAAACTACTTTTTGAACCTTTGCTTGAAGGTACTCAAAAAAAATTATACACTGAATAATAGGTAATGACAAAACATAAACACACACACACACGTGCACAGATATCATGTGTTAAAACCTAACATTACCACATAAGAAGCACTAGGAAACTATTCTATATTAATTTCTAACATTAAAATGTTGGTCTTCAACAAAACTAATTCAAAAAATAATACTTTAAAAATGACTACTGTACACCCAGGACTACACTTGAGGTTTGAATGGGCTACTACCTACCTACTTCTGTGCTTCAAGTCTATCTCTTATAAAATGAAGAAATTCTACTTCATACTCCTAAGCTACTTATGCACACCAACATCACAGAACAGCAAAAAATAAACATTAGGAAAAAAAGAAATAAGTATTAAAATAAACATTGAAATGTTGGAAAAAAATTTGAAGCTGCAATGTTAATTATTAATAGAAAAAAATGTAGGAACAAGCTACATGACCAAATACAGGAAGTTAAGGACTCACAGGAATCAAAAATTATGTTACAGAAAATCATTGAATTATATTACAAACATTACATAACTAGTTATTAATATATTAATGAAGCATGGTCTCAATTTTCAACAGCATGTAATAAATATATAAATAAAGGATATATGTAAAATATTAAGACTAGTTATCTCTGGTTAGTGAGGCTAGTGAGTGATTTGAGATTTCATTATTCTTTTCAATGTTTTACAAATATTCTCCAAAGCGAGAATATTACTTCTACAGTCTGCAGAAAAATAATGAGAATACTGAAGAGGAAAATTTAATTTAACACTTAAAAATATGAAGGGGAAAGGAAGCACCAAGACTTGAGCAATATAACATATACCCTAATACAAGAGTTTAAAACAGTGAGATGCTTGCAGCATAACTAGGCTTCTTAAATGACCTTGGCCAAAAAAAAAGTAATATGGAATAAAGCTCACAAGGAAATCAAGCTATAGACGTAATGTTCTTTAAACCTAAGACAGAATAAAATCAAGGGCATAAACTGAAGTGTTAGTGTCAAAATGATAAAGTATTATCTCAGATGTATTACAAATGAAGAAGCTAACTACGAAAGTCAGCAAAAAATGAGAGCAAAAAATGTTATTACAGGTCATTAAAAAATGAAGAATGAAAAGGATCAATAATTTTTTTGAGATAGGGTCTTGCTCTGTAGTCCAAGTTGGTCCTGAATACATTATGTAGCCCACGCTGGCCTTAGACTCACAACAATCCTCCTGCCTCAGCCTCCCAAGTGCTGAGATTACAGGCATGTGCCACCACAGCCAGTTTTATGTGATGTTGGAGAATCACTCAGAAATAGCAAGTGCTTTAACTATTGTGCCATTCCTCCTGCTCACAACACAATTAACTACTTAGTGTAGAGACTATAAAGGTTTTTTGATTTGCTATGTATACTACCTTTAAAACTATCATCAAAGACAATATAGACCTGTTTCTCTGCTCTATCACATATCCTAATAATTTCAAAATTTTTACCTTAAGTTTTTAGTAAGATACCAAGCAAACTTGGAAGTAAGAAAAAAAAAAGTTTCTTGAGGAAATCGTGTTTTGTGTTCAATGACCTACTCTAATTGAATAAATCTACTGTCCAGCTGGGGGCGGGAGTCTTTACCTTCTTGATGCTTTTCTTCCTTTGCGCCTCCTCAGCAGCCATGCTTTCACTTCAGGAGTGGATTCCGGAGTAGGCTTTGTGTGATCAATGGTGTATATATCCTTTCCTTGTTTCCAAAGCTGGTATCTGTCTGGCTGAAATTTCTTCACAAAGATATCCATTGAAATTTTCACCATGTCTTTCCTGCAAGTGCACTGAAATACGATAGGCTAATTTCAATGAGATTTGCAATGAAATGTTTAGCTCTTCATAAATTCACACTGAATAAGCACCTGAATGGAGCACATGTGAATATTTAGTCACTAATATTCAAGGGCGACCTTTTACATTTTTGAAGACTTGGTATGTAATAAACCTAATTTTTTCAGAGCAAACATTAAGAATTTGTATACTAAAATATATAATTGGGAAAATAAGTTGTGAAAACACTTTATACACTTCACAGGGAACTGTGTACTAGGAAAAACACAGAGTATGCTTGTGAAAACTTTCCGACAAAAGATCAATCTCCTACACAAGGAAGCATCAATGAACTAAATGCCAAATGTATGTAAGCCTGAAAACCTGGTGCTACAAGTGGAGCATGCCCTGATTGTTTCCAAAGATCCACTGTGCTTGAAGATGTGGTCCTCAGAGTGCTGCTGTTGGTAGATGGCAGATACTTCAGAGGCAAGGCTGAGCGAGGGTTCCTTATGTCCCTGAGGACTGAAATATTCCTTGCATGGTTCCTTTTGTAGTAGAAGTGACTCCTTCAGTAGTTGTCCTGGTTGTTCTAATCAGACAATCATTGTAAATAGAGCAGGACTGGCTAAACCCATCTTCTTCCTCTCTAATCATGTACTTTACTTGACTATTCGCTAATACACAGATTTGTACTGACACTATCCTCCACCCTCTCAGGGTCCAAACAAATGGGACCTGCCTAATCTTCCATTTTGAGCCTAAAAACCATGGGCTAAACTTTTTCCAAAAGTAGTAACTTACCCAGGTATTTCAATGTAGCACCAAAAAGCTAATACCCTGGGTTGTTGCTAAGTAAAAAACTCAATGAATGTATGATTAGAATACTTTCAATCATGTCCTCCAACAGATTCGGTACTAGCTATTCATCCACTTGACTTGATTTTAGTACCGGGTGGGAGAAAGGGGTCAAAAACTTTCCTCTTTACGCAGACATCAGGTTTTCCGGCACCATTTGTTAAAAGACACAATAATTTTCTCCAATGTTTTCTGCCCTTTTCTCAAAAATCAGAAGCCTAGCAGTGTTCAGGATTTGCTGCTCATCCTCGATCCAGTCTACCTGCCAACAATGTCGACTTCTTTGACAGCACCATGATCTAGTTCATGACTGAAGCTTTTTGGTGCAACCTGAAGCCAGGATGTAAGGCTTCTGCTTTGCTTTCTGCTCTGGGCTGCTTCAGCGATTTTGTATCTCCTGGTTCCATACCAACTTTCCCATTTTTGTCCAGGTCACTGAAGAGCATCACTGGTGCTAATGCTGGAATTGCACTGAATCCAGATATCATTTTCAGTAGTATGGCTATTGTGGTTTGACTCGAGTGTCCCCCAAAATTCTCATGTATTTTAATGTTATGGATTGTCTATGGATCCATGTGATGTTGGTGGACTGGGGTCTAGTCTGGAGGGGTAGATTACATTTAAGTTAGGATTACAGGCATGTGAATTAGGATTAAAGGCATGTAATTTAGGATTAGCAGTGTGTAGTGGCCACACCTTCCACACCTGGATCCAGGAGGGGCTAATCACTGGGTGGAGACCTGGAAGGATATATCAGCTGCCTTCCTAGGACTGGGACTTGGACGGGTCTCAACTAGTCTCATCCTGTTTGAGATGTGGTGAGAAGCCGCCTCCACCTCTGCCTCTGCCATGTACTTTGCTTGCTGCTGATGGACCCTGAATGGACTGTGACCTTCTGAAACTGTGAGGTAAAATAAACCTTTCCTTTCCTAAATTTGTGGATGTTGGGTATTGAGTCACAGCAACGAAAAGTAACCAAGACACTGGCCAAGCTGACTGACTGATGCTGCCCCAACAAGAACACAGCACTTTTCCAATTCCTAATGTCCAGTTCAATCTTTTTTTAAGGTACTATAGTTTTTGTTACAGAAGTTGTTCACTTCCAGTATTCATAAATTTCCTAGGTATTTCAATAAGATTTGTTTCTTGATTTCTTAGTGCTACTGCTGTTAGTGTGGTGGTACATGTCTGTAAATCGAAGCATCCCAGAGGCTGAAGTGGGAGGATTACCAGGAGTCCCAACTAGGACTACAGAGCAAGACCTGGACTCAAAACAGAAGCAGCAGCAGCAGCATGACCCACGGCAGCTCTCGGTGTGCACATGAGGACAGCTGCCTCTCACCTCACTCTTCTGCCTCACGGCCCCAACACTTCCTCCACTATACTGACCAGAAGCGGGTGAACGTAGACAGCCTTGCTTCTTCCGGATTTTACAGGGAACACTCTCAGCTTTTCCTCATTTAGGATGACATCGGCAGTGGGTTTGTAATATATGGCTTTTTATCGACTTGACATAAGGTCCTTCTATACCATTCCCATCAGAATTTATACCATGAATAGATCCTGAAATTTGTCAAAGGTTTTACATCCATCTGTTCAGATAACAATGTAATTTTTATCCTTACTTCTGTTTATGTGGTATACTACATTCATTGATTTATATATGTTAAACCATCCTTATATCCAGAGGATGAAGCCAAGTTGATTGTATTGTACAATTTTCTTAATAATTTGTTGCATTCTACTTACATTATTAAGAATTTTTACAATTATGTTTCTTACAGAAATTGACCTAATTTATTCACTCATTCATTCATTCACTTATGAGACAGGTTCACACTCTGTATGTAGTCCAGTCTAGGTCCTGAACCCACTATGTAGCCAATGCTGGTCTTAGACACACAGCAATACTCCTTCCTTAGCCTCCTGAGTGCTGGGATTACAGGAATGTGCCACTAGGCCTGGCTTATGTGGTGTTGGGGAATTGCACTCAGGACCTTGAATTGCTAAGCAAGTGCTTTTACCACTGAATTGTTTATTCAGTAAGTTCTTTTACTTATTTTGATTCCTTGTCTTTTTTTGGTTTGGGGATAAGGCTACATTTATGTAATGAATTAGGCAGTGTTTCATCCCTTTCAAATTCTGAAAAAAGTTTGAAGAGTAATGCTGCTGTGATATCTTCCCTGAAGTTATGGTAAAATTTAGCAGCGAATCTGTTGGGTCCTGAGGTTTTCTCAGTTGGTAGATTTTTATTACGGCCTCTATTTCATTGCCTTATGGTCTATTGAAGATTTCTTATATCCTCTGGGCTTAATTCTGATAATTTATCTGTGTCTAGAACTTTACTCATTTCATCTAAATTTTCCAATTGACTGAAATACAAGTTTTCAAAGTAGTTTCTTTTAATCCTCTGAATTTCTGTAACACCTGTTGTGATTTCACTTTTTTTTCTAATTGTACTGATGATTCTTTTCTTTCCTTTCTTTGTTAAGTCTAGTTAAGAGTTCCACAAAATTTTTTATCCTTTGTAAGAACCACATGACTCATTAGCCTATTGTATTGCCTTTTTTTTCTTTTTTTTTTTGGAGACAGGTCTCGATCTATAGCCAAGGCTAGCCTCTTGAATTTCTTTTTAATAATTTTTCCTTCTGATCTTTATAGTATATCCTTCTACATGTTTTACATTTGTATTATTCTTGTTTTTCTAGGACCTATAGATGCATGATTAATTTTTTGAAATTGCTTTATTTAATGTGGGTATTTTTTATTTTTCTGAGATAAAGTCTCACTCTGTAGCCAAGACTGGCCCTGAACTCACTATGTAGTACAGACTGGCCTTAGGCTCACAGCAATCCTCCTGCCTCAGCCTCCAAAGTGCTGGGATTACAGGAGTGCACCACTATACCCACTTTATGTGGTGCTGGGGAATTGAACTCAGGGACTCTGTGCTTGATAGACAAGCGCTTTAACCTTTAAGCTATTCCTCCAGCCCTAATGTGGATATTTACAATTATAAACTTCCCTCTTAAAACAGCTTTCCTTGTGTTCATAGGTTTTACTATGTTGCCCTGCCACTGTCTTTTGAACATAGGATTTTTCTAATTTTTAACTGATTTCTTCAGTGACCCACTGATTATTCAAGAGTGTATTATTCGAACTCCATACATTTACAATGTCTATGGTTTCTTTTGCTGTTTTCTAGTTTCACTCATCTATGATCCTGTAATATACAAGATTATAATTCCTTTGTATCTATGCATGCTTTACAGACTAAGAAATGGTCTACTTTTGAAAAGATTTTCTGTGCTCTTAAAACAAAAGTGTATTCTGTGCTTATTGTTGAATGAAGAATTCTGTATGTATCTGTTAAGATCATCTCTTCGATGATGTGTACCAATCCTGATTTGTCTTCTGATTTTACTGGCTTATTTCTGAGAGCCGGTTACTTAAGTCCACAGCTGTGATTATATCCATGCATATCTGTCCCTTTATGTCTGACAGTTTTTGCCTTATGAATTGAGTATGCTGACACTAAGTTCATATATACTTGCTTGTTTTTTGTGGTTGTTTTGTTCTGAAACAGGACCTCACTCTGTCATCCAGTCTGGTCCTTAACTTACTATGTACCCCACACTAGCCTTGGACTCACAGCCATCCTCCTGTCTCAGTGTCCCTACTGCTGGGATTATAGGTGTACAGTAAGATACTCAGTTTTATGTGGTGCTGGGGAATCATACTCAGTGTCTTGTGCTTGCTAGGCAAGCACTTTAAGCACTGTGACATCCATCCAGCCCCTCAGGTCATATATACTTAAAATTGTTACTTCTTCCTGATGAACTGCCCCCTTCACCATGATTTACTAACCGTTTCCTCTCCTGATCAGTTTTGCCTTTGAGGCCACTTAGTCTGAAAATAGGACAGCCACTTCTGCTAATTTTGGGCAATCTAGTTGGTGGTGTATCGCTTTTCATCCTTTCACTTTCACTCTTTCTCTGTAGATGAGATCTGTCTCTTGCAAGCAACCTACTTTCTTCATTTTTTGTTTTGTTTTTGTGATAAGGTCTTGCTCTGTAGTTCATGCTGGTCCTGAACTCACTATGCAGCCCAGGCTGGCCTTGAACTCATTCAGAGCAATCCTTCTGCCTCAGCCTCCTAAGTGCTAGGATTACAGGCATGTACAACCATGCCTGGTTTATGTGGTGCTAAAGTATGGCACTCAGGGCCCTGTGCTTGCTAGACAAGCAATCTAACTACAGTGATACTCCTCCATGCCTGGACACCACACTGTTGTGTTGGATTTCATTATTCCACTCTGCCAATCTCTGTCTTATGATTACAGAATTAAGGCCATTAACACTAAGGGTAGTGACTATAAGACATTTACTAAACCTCATATACATTATTTTTCACTTCTAATTCTTTGAATTTTTCCCCCTTTTGTTTAACTACTTTCCCTGATGGACACACTCTTTCCTTGGTGATCCTTGGTGCTGAAGGGCTCTCCTCCTAGCTTACTGTTCAGCACTCTGCAATGCTGGTCTGGTGCTCGTTAGTTTCTCTTTTTTATGGGAACTATTTATTCTATGTCAGTTTTAAAGCATAACTTTGCAAGCTATAGTAATCTGGATTGGAAACTGTTTCCTTGAAAGGGTCTTTTTTTCAGGTTTTCCTAGCCTTTAAATTTTGCTGCCATCCAGATATGCCCGCCTTTATATTTTACTTGATATTTTTCTCTAACAGCTATAAGTATCCTCTCTTTGTGCTGAATACACACAATGTTCCAGAATACCACGATGGGATGTGTCTCATGAAGATTCTTTTCTTGTTATGGCTACATGGAATTGTACATGACTCATTTTGATTAAACACTGGAATTCTTCACCTAGATTTGGAAAAATATTTACTATTATTTCAGGGAATAATTTTTAAGTCTCTGTTGTCATTTTCTAATCTTTCTCTAACACTTACAATTCTTAGTCTTGTCTTTCTCTAACTTCTATAAATCACTGTTTTGGTTTGGATTTTGCCATCTAGCAACTCTTATATCCAGCTTCCACAGTGCTTTGCTGTTTGTAAGGTATGGCTGACTATAGGATCTGCTATCGTAAACTTATCTTCAAGTTCTGAACACTTTCCCCTCGGCTGATGGTTCTTACGGCCCATTCAACTGAATTCTTCACATCTAGGATTTGTGCTCAGTTCCTTCTCACAATCAATAATTCTTTACAAAAGTGGACATTCTTATCTTGCATTGACTTAATTCCCTCAACTTTTCATGTCTTCTTCATGTAATTAAATATTTCATTGATTAGTTCTTGTATCTGCTTATCTATACTCTTTAAACTCACTGAAAATCTTACAAAGTTTCATGTCACACTTTCTTTGTTCTCTCTAACACTTCAGGAGCTGACAGAATGGCCCATCAAGTAAAGCACCTGCTTAGCAAGTTCAAGGCTCTGCGTTTTATTCTCTACCACCACATGAAGCTGGGCCTGGTGGCACATGCCTATAACTCCAGGAGACTGAGGCAGGAGGACTGCCATGAGGCCAAGGCCAGCCGGGGCTACACAGTGAGATCAGGACCAGCTGGGGCTACAGAGTGAGAGCCTGTCTCAAAAACAAATAAACAAACAAACACAGGAAAACCAAACACAGAACATTTTAATTGTTTATGTTTTAAGTTCTTTTCCTGAAAGTGCTTCCATTTATGATGAAGAGATAAGATTTCCGGAAATTAAGACTTTTGGGTGGCCGCTGATGCCATGTTTTCTCGTGTTTTTATTGTTTGTGTTGAGAACTGACAATTAGTAAGGGAAGAAAAACTCTGTGGCTACTATAGACGTTTCTGTAGTTTATGTCTCCTTGTGAAATAACTTTTGTTTTCACTGTGCTTTAGTGACTATTCACTGACTCAATGTACAAAGCATAACAGGATCAATCCGAGTTGCTGCATTGCAAACAGAGAACTACCAGCTATGTCAGCATTTCTGGAACCAACTATGTATCAATAAGATATTAATTTAAAACTTGTTTTAACAATTTCACACTTTTTCAATAACTCAGGAACACGACGAAATAGTACCAGTGACAAGTAGACTGAGATGCAGAAGATGGGAGAATAAGAAGAAAATGAAATTAAGAGAATAGAGGTTAATAGCTAATGAAGGGGAAGAGGAAGCTTCAGTGATGTTTTTTATTTGGAATGGAGGGAAGAAGAGAGGGCCTTTAAAAGATTATTTGGATTGGAGGAAAAAGAAACAAGAAGGAAGGGAATTATGAGTGCACAATGAAAGGAACTGTAAGAATCCAGGAGCCAATTAATAAGCTAATAGTGTGCGTGTGAATGCCCCATAAACAATTCTGGAGGGAGCAATTACAAAGGATGCTACCTAGCACTACTTAATTTCTGTTCTCTACTCCATGACACCTCACATAAATCAGTTAAAAGGAGACATAGAAAAAGAAGTCACACAAACAAAGACACAACAGAATCCTCTCATTCCAGTTTATATATCATTGGATTTTGGTCAGTCTACTCTTCTGCCTCAGTTCAAAAATGCAGAGTTTATCTTAAAGGGGTTTTCAGAGTTTCAGGAGCAAATTCCATTCATCTTTGGTTATAACCAGAAGGAACTGAACAAATTTCACTCCAATAATTTCTTCTTTTACACTAACACTGAGTGAAAGGGCTTAGTCAGTTGGGCACTATTCCTGCCTCTCAATCACTTTGCTGGCAAAATTCTGTTACATTTCCACTATACCTTGGTGGACATGACCAGCCTACTATTTTGTCTCTATCTTATGATGATATGCCTTTAATTTTATTGGGGGTAACTCACATCAGGAATGTCGCTCAGTCTTTCCCAGATCTCTGAATGACTTGCTGTATCAGTGCCCCCTTTGTTCCACAATAAGCAACTACTGCTCCAAATGAACACGCCACACAACACCTACTGACCTCACCACTCCTCTCCAACTTCTCTGACGTCAAACTGCATGCCTCTCAGAGTCTCTAGCTAGCTTACAAATTCAGTAGGACCTAGGGCTCAGCAAAACTGGCCCTTCTATATGGAACTTGGCAACCTCGGCATGGCAAGAAATTGGTGCCGAGCTCTCAGGAGCCTTTCATGGGAAACAGGATTAAACTCACAAAGGCACTGACCTCTGCAGCATTCGGAAAGCAGTGCACCCCACAAGCATATTGTTTGGCAGTGTTTAGCAAGGAGATGGTGTGCAGAATAACTCACAGGCACATAGCCTGGCAGTGTTTTGGAGTCAGTGAAAGTGCTCCTACTGTAGAATTGCCCCAATATATTTTCGACACCTCCAGATCACATGGGCCATAGCTATGGCGTGCCCACTGGACTCACTGTCTCACAGATCACTCAATACCTGGCTTTCAATCTCTATTCAGGACATTTCTGGGCCCAGCGCTCACTGATCTAACTCAATCACCACACTCTAAGTACAACAGCAGTCCACAACCTTTTGACACCAGGGACAAGTTTGGTTTTAAAACATTCTCCCAAAGGCTGGGTTAGGAAGAGTGGTTTCCGCTTGTTATGCAGCAAACTGTTGAAAGATAGCTTTGAAATAGCAAGCCCAGCACATGGGGAGTGACCACGGCAGCTCTGGCTCCTGTCAGATCAGCAGCAACATTAGAAACCAGTAGGAACATGCTGATAAGGCAAAACTTCCCTCTGGCCCAGTCCATAGCCTGGGGGTTGGTGACCCAACCACTAAGTGATACTTCAGCCCATGCCTTCCATAGTGTTCTAACCTAAGGAAATTCTCCCCAACAAATATCTATCTCACTTGACTCCATCTCTCAGAGAGAAGAGAGCTGGTACAACTTGGTAGTGGGAAGTGACTGCCAGGGTGGACACTGAACACAATACAACTTAGGTTCTTTCCTCAGGGGTTAAATACTTTCCCAAATTGTGTTTAAAGAACCCTGGCTATAAGCAGTGCCAGGACCAAGAGGTAACCCTGCTTTTACTCAAAACACCTTGGATACTGGTGTTTACCTGGTGAAATGCTTCTCCAAGTGGCCTTTTCATGGTACTGATTTTTGTTTACCTCCCTGCCCACCATTTCCAAGTACTCATGGATCCTGATGAGCATCTTCTGATGATCTCATGAGTGCTACTACGTCTCATCTACCATAATGGAAAGTAAAAATCTCCTGCACCACTAAAAATGATGTTGTCAAAGAACATGAAATTTTTTTAATTTTCAGATAAAGATGGTTTCATCAGATTTATAATACTCTACAGAAAAATCAACTAACTACTCAATTTCTCTGATCTAAACCATGTCTTTTTTTCTTTTTAACGGGAATCAAACTGTGCGTGTTGGATAGCCGATATAAGCACAAAATAATAATAATCTTCAGAAGATGGATCAGAGGTAACTACTGCATACTATCACAGAATATCTACCACAAGCATGTTTCTGTATTCCTTGAGTTTTCCTCATTAGATAAAACACCATGGCTAATTTGCCAAAAGAAAGATGGAGGACCATCAAACAAAGGCTTCACTGTACAGAAGAAAAGTGCATTTAGCATCATATTAATAAAGGCATAATAAGTCCTGAAACAAAAGAAAAATCAGCAATTTGCTTTTTCAAACCACAAAGAAAAAAGCATCATAACCAAGAGAAAACCCACATGAATCAGCTTACACTAAGTTCACACCTTCATGGTGCCAGAGAAGCAGCAGCAGGAATGCCAGGACCCAAAGCTGAGGAAGCAAGTCAAAAAACGGGTCAAATGGAACCAGCAGCTGTGAGACTTCACGCCGCATAACCTAGGTGACACCAGGGTTTGAGTTATTTCTAGTTTGGGCACGTGGCGGGGAGGTGGGGGGGCGGGGGGGGGGGGGGGGGGGGGGGGGGGGGGGGGGGGGGGGGGGGGGGGGAGGGTTGCTACAAAGAAAAAATTCTCAAAGAAGTGGGTATGGCAAAGAGACACAAGAGAAAAGGAACTGAACATGGGGTGACATCCAATAAAGCATGAAAACCTAGCTCAGGTTTAAGTTAAGAATACAACTTCTTCATAAAATGGGCAAACTCATCCTAACAATGCTAAAATCATTTATACAAATGATACATCAATTTCAGTCTGGAGGAAAAGCAAGCACAAGGTCCTAAGCGCGCTTTCCCAACACGGCATTAGCCAGGCATGATAGTGTACACCTATAACTCAACACTCAGGAGGCTGAAGCAGGAGACTTTCTGTGAGTTTGAAGCCAGCCTAGACTACACAGGGCGATGCTGACGATCAGCTTGAACTACAAGATGAGAACCTGTCTCCAAAAATAAATAAATAAATAAATAAGTCACCAATTTAGAACAACACCTCTTTAAAGAAAAAAAGGGGACAGAGAGGTGGTCTATTCTTTTCCTGTCTCTGAATAGTAAAGTGTTGGTTAATATGACAATCAGCTGGGCTAAGAGCCATCACTGAGCACATTATCACAAAATCATAATAGAATTTAAAATTAAAATTATATAAACAAAATATGTAACCCATCCCTTATATGTCCTATGCTGGGCAAAAACTTCGAAGTTTACGTATCATTATACAAATAAGCTTGATGTGGTGGACCATGCCTGTAATTCCAGTACTCGGGAGGCTGAGGCAAGAGAATTTCCATGAATTTGAGGCTAATTTGAACTACAGAGCAAGACCCTGTCACCGAAAAAAAAAAAATTCTTTCAGATCTATCCACAAAACAGACAATTATGTCTAATCTGCATTATGGGGTAGAATTCATAAAAATATAACAACAATTTGTCACCAACAACTAATCCCTTCACTTTTTCTCCCATTTTCTAGCATTGTACATCAAAGACAAAATAAAATCTCTAAGACTTCACAGGATTACTCCTCCTATCATGATAGATTATTGTGCAATGTTGTACAACAGAGAAGGAAAAAATGCTTTCTCTAAAACTCTACAAGACAAACAATAGCGAAAAGAAATCTTTATATGGGATCAAAATTTTAATATCACACCCTGGGCAGCAAATACATAACAGGCAGCCTCATCCTTTATGTTGGGAACAAAGATCATCTCAGGAGAGAAACAGTAAGCACACTCCCAGTAAACATGTAAAGCAAAAACTCCAGTGTGAAAGCTGCTTGATGCCAAGTCAAGATGTAACTGTGAACATAGGATTGACGCCGGGTGGAAGAATTCAAAGATGATGTAAGGTCCTGCCAGAGACAAGGAACAATAGCAACAGAGCAGAAAAAAATGTATTAGGTAAGAAACAGAGGTACTTTTTCTTTTCAGTGTACATAGGATGAGTATTTTGAGCTTTCAAAATTTACTAAATAAAGAGCAAACATATAAAGATCGCCAAATGAAAAGCAGCCAGAGATAAACTAAAATGATGACAAAATTCCAGTGAAGGCAAGTAAAAGTTATTTAAATAATAATGTACATAACACTGACAAACCAAGAAACAAATGAAACATAAATGTAAAACATTACAGAAATGACAAATTCCATATTAAAATGCTGACTCTGATGTAAGTTTATACTAAGAAAACTGATTGATGTAATCTGTAGCTCAGGCTGGTCCTGAACTCAGGATGGAGCCCAGGCTGGCCTTGAATTCGGGGCAATCCTCCTGTCTCAGTTTTCCAAGTGCTAGGATTTCAGGCGGGGGACACCACGTTGAGCTTAGGTGGTGCAGAAGAACTAAACTCAGGGATTTAGTGCCCTTTAACCCCTGAGCCATGCCTCCAGCCCCGCGAATGTCTTTTGAATGTACAAATATTTACCTTTCAGTAATCAGCTAAGGAATTTGAAATTTAACTTCTTTTTCTTTCTCACAGTTTCCAATCTTATATGAATTTCATTATTACAGTTTTTGTCTTATGTGGACTGGTAAGTAATGCCAAGTTAAAGAATCTGAACAAAGATATACTAAGATATAAAAGAGAAAGAAAAGAACTTTCCGCAAATTGAACCAATAAAGGGCTCTACTGAACCCAGAGAAGAGGCATCAAGATATGGCCATTGAAGCTCATTTTAGAGTGGGAAGCTGAGCTAAAGAGTAGTGATTCAACTGGCAAACTGAGTCAGACACAGAGTTAAATAAGATAAGTATTTAGATAATCACATGGTTTCTCTGATTTGGGAAACCAGAATACAGGTATTCTATGTGTGATAGTGGGAGTTCTAGGGGTGGGGAAGTTGTGGGACAGCTAAAAATAGAAAGGAATTTTAAAGATGATGGGATATATATGTGTACAATATATTCAAGTTCATTGTAAACAGTATGTATTGCATATATATGTTAACAAAAAATAGGGGGGGGGGGTTGGGAATAAAACAAATGCTGAATCAGCTTTTCCTACTATTTCAATAAAGTTTACAGCCAGAATGTCTTTAAGGAATACTTCTGTCACGTAGCTATTATTAATTTTTGCAAATTTAGGCTTTTATTCTGTGAGAGTTGAATTTAGAACTGTCATAATTTCTGCAATGACTTTCACTTTGAAGCTCTAATGACATACAGGTTGAAAATTGTCATCTCTAGGTCTAGAGTTCAAGGGGCACAAGCAAGAAATATGCTCTATCCACATGCTGCAATCCAAAATTCTTCATCAATTATTTCATCTGTCAAGAGATAGTCTCATAAATGTTAGGTGAGAGGGCTGTAGGAATGATTAGAGAGCATCCCTGGCAAGTGAAGGGTCCTAAGTTCTATTCCCCAGTACCAAGCCAAGCCATATGGCAATGCAAGCCTATAATCCCAGGAGTCAGGAGGGGGTGGCAGGAGGACTGCTGTGAGTTCAAGGTCAGCCAGGGCTACACAGTGAGTTTAGGACCAGGTTGGTCTATATAGCAAGACCCTGTTCCAAAAATAAAATAAAAGTCAGGAAAGGGTGGGTATCACTTAATGGCCATCACATAATAATCTTTAAATGCATTCTTATAAATGTAACTTTTCAAGTAAGAAGGAACATTCTCATTAACGAGAAACTCACTGACATCTATGCATTAATTTAAAAATAATGATTGCAAAGTAACTACATGATAGTTCTCAGTAACAATGAAAAAAAGTAAAACTAATATCAACACTCAACTATATCTTTAAACACAAGCAGCACGTGTTAAGAAATGTTTGTAATCAAATTATAACGTTACTGAATTAGTGTCCTAACAATAAAACACATTTTTGGTATTGGTAGATCAATATATAACAAGCATATTATTGATGTACTTGGGAAAATTATGTTAGAAAAATACTTTAACCATTTTTCTTCGCTCCTCAGGCTATCCCCTTTGCAAAATTTATAAAACCTCAAGTTCCTGCAACAGAAGTAAACATCATTTGGATGTCCACAAGGAGAGCGCCACATCTCTAAGCCACACACAGCTCCTCAAAGTCTCTTCATTGCTTGATGATTTCAAATCCTATGCACTCCCAAGGGAAAACTAGATAAGTCAGGAAGAAAGAAGAGAATGATGCTGGAAACTGAAGCAGATGGTTTAGTTGACTAAAAAGCCAGCTGAGTTTTGGAAGGTTGTTCTCATTTACAATATCTTCTAAAAATGACTTCATACAGTTGATTTCAATTTTTCTTTTCTTCGTGACTATATCAAGCTACATATACAGCCTCTGAACACGAGCGAAGAAAATAGTAACTTCCTTAAGAAGAGAACAAGAGACATCATCCAAAAAAAAAATGTTTAGACTTGAGCTTTACTCATGTCTTTAAAATTATCACCTTGAGATGGAGTACAGATACTTTGAGGATTACCAAATGCTGAGTGAAGATATATACACAATATTAATCATTTATACTGTTCATTATATGCAATACACACGCAAACACACACAAAGACACACACAAAGACACACACACACACACACACACACACACACACACACACACACACACACACATTTTAGAAACAGGATCTAGCACTGTAGTCTAGGCTTCTCCTGAACTCACTGTGTACCCCATGCTAGCCTCAAGTTTGTAGAAATCCTCAAGCCTCAACCTCCCGGGTGCTAGGATTCAAGGAGTGTGCCACCACAACCAGCTTATGCGGCACTAGGGAATTAAACCAAGGGCTCTGTGCTTTTCAAGCAAGTGCTCCAAATGCTGTGCTTTCCTCCAGCCCCTAGATGCTATGCATATTAAATATAATATACATATATATTTATGCAAACACTGGCCAAAGAATAGCCATATAAGAGATCTGCGGACACCCTCATAAATATGATTACTATTGATTACTCAATTCTGTTGATTTAGGTGTAAAAACTGCTAAAAGCATTTAATAATACATTTAAAACACTGATGCTACAGAAGAGAAGAAGAAAAAGAGCAAAAAATCATGTTTCCCGAGACTAAGAAGACACTATCTTAACATGTATTATGTTTTGCAAGGAGGAATTCTACTCTGTCAGATACAACTGTTAAGAAAGGTTTGTCTTCAGACACAAGAATAACTATGTCGTAAGGAAATAAATGCTCAGAATTCTGCCCCAAATCAACCCTAACCGCAGCCGGTCACCTTATAAAGAAACATCTTCCTTAGGAATACTCTGTCATAAATAGGACAGAGAATGTGACACATACAATTAAAACTGTTTATCTCTTGAATAAGCAACTGGCCAACTACTTTTGAAACTGGATGGGCATTTTATGTTTGCAGACTTGATGAACCACAGTTTTTCAAGAAAGCAACTCAGGGAAATCAATAGACGATCTGTATATTACCAACTGTAGCTTCTTTAGAAAACTGTATCTAAACTGTGCCAGTCATGGAGGCCTGCAGTCTCAGTATCCTGGGAGACAGAGGGCAGATGGCAAGTTCTAGCAGAGTATGGGCAACTTAGCACTAGGGCCCCCAACTCCTGGGGAATGAACAAGTACTCATCCATGGGCTTGGGAAGGATGGGGCCTCAGGGACAGACGAGCAGGGAACAGGAGGTCAGTAAAAAGGGAAGCTCCAACTCCTGTCAACATTCTCCTATTAAGTTCTAATACTGCTGCTGCTGATTGATGATGATGACAACGATCTGACAGGGGGCAGAGCTCTGCTCCTTATTCCCCTCCTGCAGCAGCTGCTAACCATCTCAAAGCTATCCCCTCAGCAGCCTTTCTTTTAAAGCTGAAAGATTTTGCTCCAGGCTCTCCTGCCTCTTTGGGTGTGTGGAAGGAAGGATATAACATAGGTGACAAAACAAATATTTTTAAAAGTTCATCTTGCCTGTTTTGAATGAATTGCAAAGGGTTCCTTTCAAGTGTTTTCTTCCTTTCCTAAATACATTTCCCTTTGGCCTCCTGTGGCATACACCTCACCTATCTGGGCGCATCTTAGATAGGCAGGATCTTTCTCAGGCGGGCAGGTGGTGCTAATGGCTACTGTGGTGGTTTGTATCTAGAGTGTTCCCCAAAAGCCTAATGTTCCTATGCAAATTATGTAGGGTTGGAGGTAGGGTCTGGATGGAAGACAGGGATACTTAAGGCTTAGCCTGGGGGTATCTGCTGGTTCTGTCCTTCCTCCCATTCCTCTCTGTTCCACCATGCCCTGAAAATCTCTGTCTCCTGGAGCCCCAAGTGTAGCCCCACCATGTGATTCTACCATTTTCTAGCTGCCCACCCATGAATGGACTGAAACCTTCTTAAACTGTAAGCTACAATAAATCTTTCTTCCCTAAGTTGTGAATGTCAGGTATTGAGTCACAGCGACGGAATAATAACTAAGACAGCTACCTTTGCCTTTGGAAAAAAGCCCTACTTCCAGAATGTTAAGAAGATATCTGCAAATTGTATGTACAATTACTGTCAGAATCTCCAACAAACTTTTTTTAAAGTTAATATTCTAATACCCACTGTCCTCCTAGGAAAATGTGTTAGAAAGGCTGGTTCAATTTAGGCTATAAACTAGTACATGATATTTAAGTGTGTCCTTACTTGGCATACACAATATAAAGTCTTATACAATTACAACACTTTACAAGGATATCTCAATAACAAAGAGCTATAAGTGATCTAACTACACTTTACTATGCAACCTGAAAACTAGGAATAAAGTAAGCATTTTTTTTTTAAAATAAGAGCAAACGTAAATAAATATCCACATGATGAACGGTTACAAAGTTTAGGATGGTAGATTTCTTGAACACAGCTGATATTTCTGGGCCAGATAATTCCCTGAGCTGTCCTGTGTACTTCCAGCAGTACCACAACACCCACTAATCAGATCCAAGGAGCTAATGGGAATGAGCAGACAGAGTAGCTTGGCTCTGTGACTATAGTCAGGCAACACAGGATGGTCAGAGATTTATCACAGTATTCCCAACGGTGGGCAATTTAAAACACAAAATTTTATTGTTCATTTTGGAAAACTGCCAGTTAATATTTTGAGACTACAGTTAACTACAGACAACTGAAACTATAGGAAGTGAAACCACAAACAAGGGAGAAATACTGCTACAGTTGCTGCTGTTGTACAGTTGCTACCGTTGTTATAACTGTTAAAACAGAATTGGTATCTATGTCAGTTTGCCTACAAAGTAAATATGTAACAAAAAGTTTCTCAATGGTACAAAAATATAGTAGGAGAAGGCATTCATTCCTTGGCTTAGAGAACACTTTAGAGATTCTTCCTGAAGTCTAAAACAGAAGGTCTCAAGAACATGACTTCATGTCCTATTACCTACTTTGCATCAGACAAACAGGATGCTCTTTTTGATCGCTGGGACACTTCACATGCTCTCCTGTTTCTGTTCCTTGGTTCCAGCTCTTGTGTATAAAGGGACTCACAATTTAATCGTGCTGGAAGCTAGTATCAAATGACACTTTCTCAAGAATACCCCCTAGTGGCACTCAACGATGTCTCCTAGTTCCCCACCCTAAACACTATGGCAGAACCTGCCTCATGCTTGTATACTCTGCAAAAGAATGACTCAGTGGGGCACAGTTCATCCGAAGTCTTCTCTCTACTAAATCATAGGTCCATCTGTCCTGTCTTATCACAGTGCACCCAACAGTGCACACCCAGGGTATTGGCCATGTTAGTACTTCACATACCTTTTTAATTGGACAGCACCATTAAAGAATTTACTACAGTTTACTCATATGTTTACACACGTCTCATAAATTAACTCCATAGTAATCATCCTGGGCTACATAATGAGTTCAGGACCAGTCAAGACTGCAGAACTAGATCCAAAACAAACAAACAAAAAACTCACAAAACATTACAAAAAAAATTTTTCTCAAATAAAATAAGCACAGTAAGTATAATAAATACTTTTCTCAGCTAAGTCTACCAACAAGCTATGTTCACTGCTTACAGATACCAACATTCCAACAAGAATCTGGCAACTTTGTTTGCTGTATATCATGACTTTTTAAACAATGTATTAGCAAAATTATTTTATTCAACATGGATGCTAATGAGTTAACAGTAGCTTCAAACTGGGGGAGTCCTAGTTCAAAAAACAAAGGCAAATATCTAGTAAATTTGCCCACATGCATGTCCTTGCTTTCTCACAGGCCCCAGTGTTTGCTCTCACGCACTGTTCTCTCTCTCTCTCTCTCTCTCTCTCTCTCTCTCGGTGAAAGAACAGAGAGAACTCCAAATTCAAGGGGAGGCAAACAGAAGTAAGGCAACTCTGCAGTCTGCTGATGCCAAAGTTCTCCCGACGAAGTGCATCAGAAAAAGCTATCATCACAGGAGAAAAAGGGTAAGACTGCAGTAATACAACTCAACAGTGTGTGCTCAAGAGAACCAAAGGTGTCATAATTCACCAAAGTCATAGCTGCAAAACGCAGATGCAGAACCTAGATTCTACCTTCCATGTAAGTTCCATGTGGATTCTGTATGTGCACTAAAGCAAAACAACAATCAGATTGGTAAGCATCATCCTTTTACAACAGGACAACACTGACTAATGAAAAGACATGAAGGAATTATGCTGTGTAGATCCCTTCAGAAAAGATTTTAAATAACTGCCACTCAATTAAAAATCTGTTTTATTTTCTAAGATTTTGTTATATTAAGTTCAAGAAATAAAAGGAAACTCAATACACACACTAGAAGAATTTACAGGAACAACTCTGCTGACAATTCTGCAAAATATCAGTAGTAGAATGAGACAGAACTTCTTTTATCAATATGAAAATTCAAAATGTGTATTCAAGAAACCTACCTGTGAACAGAGCTGAGTGTCACGCATCAGCATTAAACCTGGTCTCCAGGAGATCCCTTGAACTGCTAACTTTGAATAATTTGACTTTTTCAGAGAATCAAAGGAGAGAGATATACTTAGCACAGCACCAAAGAGAATGTCTTTCTCTTTTGACAAACTCAAATCAGTTAACAAATGTATCACATTGATACAATGACACCAGTAAGAGTTAAAACAAAACTAATATCCCACAAACCCTCAGGACTCATCAAGAATGAGTACATCCTTCAGGGCCCAATAAAATTAATGACACTTCAATAATAAGACTCTTATGAGCCATAAAAGAAGTGGCAGAGTGTTACAGAAATCAAGTCTATTTTAATCTTCAAAAACTAAAGAAAACACTTGAACAGAAGCCTTTACAATTCATTCAAAATAGGCAACCTATAATATATCCTTCCTTCCATACACCCAAACAGACAGGAGAGCCTGGAGCAAAATCTTTCAGCTTTAAAAGAAAGCAAGTGTCAAACCAGGTTGTTGTATCCAACAATATTATCACTGAAAATTATTAAAGAAGAAGTACATTTTTTCATAATGAAGAAACCCTAAAAAAATTGCAGTAAGTTTAAGCTCGGTACAGACAATTTACTGAGACACTATCTCAAAATCAAAAACTAACTGTGGGCTGATGCCACACCTGGTGGCACAATCCTTTAATTCTTGCACTCAGGAAGACTGAGGCAAGAGGGTCACAAGTTTAAGTGTTTGAGCCCAGTCTGCACAATTTAGTAACTTCGCAAAATCATGTCTCAAATAAAAAATAAAAAGGGGGCTGAGGATGTAGTTATGAGTGATGAAGGTTCTCAGCTTGACCCATGATACAAAAAAGGGGGGAAGAGTAGGCAAGTAGATCAATATGAAAGTTGTGGGCTCGATCCCACTACCACACGCACACACACATACCACACGCATGTGAGCACACGCACGCGCAAACACACACACACACACACACACACACACACACACACACACAGTCTCCAGATAGGGTTAAATGACCCCTCAAAGTTAAAGAGTCCTTAGTTGAGCCACTAGGGCTCAGACATGGATAGATGGACAGACATGGACACACATGGGCAGACATTAAAAACACAAATATGGAGACTTTTTAAAAAATTACTGTGGATTGAGCCCAGGCTCCATCACACTGAACTGCCTCTTCATCACATCTTTCTTTATTTATTATATTTGAGACAGGGTTTCACTAAGTTGCTAAGACTGGGGCTGGAGTAATAGCACAGTGGTTAGAGGACTTGCCTACCAAACTTAGGACCCTGAGATCAGTTCCCCACTACTACATAAGCTGGATGTGGTGGCACATACACACGCACAAAAAAAAGGAAAAAATACTTGCATCCAAAAGCCCAGCACTGCAGAAAATACTTGAGGAATCTTACAGACAGAGACACAGTCAACACCAAAGAACACAAAGGAAAGGAAACATCAGAAGATAAAGAGTAACAAAAATAAAAAGCAAAGAATCAGCACTAAAAAAATGGGACAAGACAAGAATAAGATTCAGCAAAAGTTGTATGATGATAATGGTCTTAGCTCACCAATTAAAACACACAGAGTGGGGCTGAAGGAATGGCTCAGCAGTCAAAGCTCTTACCTAACAGTGCTAAGTATCTGAGTCCAATTCCCCAGCACCACAGAAGTTGGACGTGATGGCACACACCTACAATCCCTAGCACTAAGGAGGTTGAGATAGAAGGACTTCCCTAAACCCAAGGCTAGCCTGGATCCACACTGAGTTCAGGAACAGCCTGGGCTACAGAACAAGACCTTGTTGGTGGAAAAAATGCGCGCGCGCGCGCACACACACACACACACACACACACACACAATAGCAAAGTGGATCAAAAAATATAGCCCAACCATTTGTTGCCTGCAAGACAAACACTGCATCCACAAGTAAGAACATAGACCCAAGGTAAAAGACTGAAATCTACTACTACATGCTACTGGAGCCCAAAAACAAGCAGGAATAGCTATAATATTCTCAGACACTGCAGACTTCAAACCACAGCAAAACAGTTAAGAAGAGACAACGACAGACACTATATGCAACAGAAACTACTGGACATGAAGGACCACATATGCCCCAATACAATCATACTGGGGAACTTCAATATCCTACTTCCACAAGTAGACAGGTCAACTGGACAAAAAAAGAAAAAAAAACATCAGAGCTAAATTACACCATTGGAAAAAATGGATTCAACAGACATATACAGACTATTCTATCCAATCTCAACAAAATATACGTTTTTCTCAGCAAGACATGAAACTTTTTCAAAAATAGACCATTTCCTTGGACATAAGATATGCTAAATCAATATAAAAGAACTAAAATTATTCCCTGTGTATTTTCAGATCATAGTGGAATAAAACTAGAAATGAAAATCAGAAAAACTACAGAAACTATTCAAATAAAGGAGATTACATAATACATTATTAAACAAGCAATGGGTCACAAGAAAGAAATCAAGAATTTCCAAATGACAATGGAAGAATATCATGCCAGAATCTGCGGAAGAAGATGGAAGCAGTACTAAGAGAGAAATTTTTAGCTATAAGCGCATAAATGAAGAAAAAAAAAAGAGTAATCACAAATTACAATCTAATAATGAAGCTCAAATCCTAGAAAAACAAAAATAACACAAATACAAAGATAGCAGAAGGAAGAAAAGTAAGAATGAGAGCAGAGATCAATGAAATTGAAATTTTTTAAAAAATCAGTGAATCAAAGAGTTGGTTGTTCAAAAGGTCAAATGGGACTGATAAACCTCTAGCCAAAATTTCACATTAATGCAATTAGAAATAAAAAGGTAAAATTACAACAGACTCTACTGAAATCCAGAGGATTGTACGAAACTATTTCACACAACTATATTTAAACAAAATCATGAACTGAGAAGTGGATAAATCCCTTGAAACATATACCAAAACTGAGTCAAGGAAATATAGAAATCTTGAATAGAGCAATAAACATAGATGAATCTGAGTCAGTAATAAAGGATCTGCCAACTAAGAAAAGCTCAGGTCATAATGGATTCACTGCAGAATTTTATCAGAACGTTAAGAAAGACTTAGTGCCAATGTTTCTTAAACTCTTCCATGAAATTGAAAAAGAGGGAACACTGGCAGGTATCATCTTGATCCCCAAATCAGATAAAATCCTAACATAAACCTAAAGAATAATTTCCTTAATGAATATATATGCGAAATCCTCAGTAAGATAATTGCAAACAAAAGGCAACAAATTACTAAAAAGATCATATACTATGATCAAGTCGGCTTCATCCCAGGGATACAAGACTGGTTTAACATATACAAATAGATTAATGCAATATGTAACATCAATAAAAGCCAAGACAGACACCACATGATCACCTCAATAGATGCAGAAAATGCCTTTATCAAAATACAACAGCCATTCCTGATTAAAACTCTGATGAAAATAGGTATAGAAGGATCCCATCTCAAGCCAGTAAAAGAATTTTATAACAATCCTACACCCAATAATATACAACCTGGAGAAATACTGAAAGCATTTTCCTTCAAGTCAAGAAAAACACAAAGGTGTCCACTCTCATCACTTCTATTTAACACAGTACTTGAATCCTTAGCAAAAGAATGAAATAAAGAGAATACATTTAGGAATGGAAGAAGTCAAACTACCCTTATTTGCATATGACATGATCCTTCACATAGAAGACAAAAATAAACTCTACCAGAAGACCTAATGAACAAATTCAGCCAAGTTGCAGGATACAAAATCAACACTCAAAAATCAGTAGCACTCCTCTACAACAATAATGACAACACAGAGAATGTGATCAGAAAAACAAACCCAGTCACAGTTACCTCAAAGAAAACTGAATACCTAAGTATCAACCTAAGAAAGTGAAGGACCTCTATGTTGAAATACAGAGTACTCTGAAAAATATATATAGAGAGAGAGAGAGAAGAATTTAAGAAAATGGAAAGACATACCCTGTTCCTGGACAGGCAAAACCTACATTCTCAAAATGGCCAAACTACCTAAACTGATACACAGAATCAATGCAATCCCAATCAAAATACCAACAACATTTTTCTCAAAACTAGAAGAAAAAACAAACTGAAAATTTATATGGAAGCACAAGAGGCCTAGAATAGCCAAAAAAAAATCTTAGGCAACAAAATATAACAGCAGGAGGCATCACAACATCAGATACCAGTTTATATTACACAGCAACAGTGATAAGATCCACATGGTATTGGCACAAAAACAGACAGGTGCATCAATGCAGTAGAATTGAGGATGCATCCCTGAGTACCTTCAACCATCTGATCTTTGACAAAGGGACCAAAAAATTACAATGGCGTACAGATATCCTCTTTAAAAAATGGTGCTGGGAAAACCAGCTAATCACATGCAGAAGAGTTAAACTGGACCTATAACCTTCACCACTCACCAAAATCAAATCAAAATGGATCAAAGACTTAGACATTAAAATGGAAATACTGTTAGAAGAAAAATTAGACAATATTCTTGAAGACATAGGCACAAACAAGGACTTTCTCAATAAAACACACAAGCCAGATGAGGTAACACCAAGAATCAAAAAAAAGGGGGAGGATAACAGGAAATTAAAGAGCTTCTGGACAGCAAAGGAACCAATCAACAGAGTGAGGACAGCACCCTATGTGCCAGCTATACCTCAAACAGAGGACTATTTTCAAGAATATACAAAGAACTAATGAGTATTAGCACCTCCAAAGTAAAAGCCCCAATCAAAAAATGGGAATTTGAGATGAATACACAGTTCTCAAAAGACAATATCCAAATTGCCAAGAAATATATGAAAAAAAATGCTCAATGTCTTTAACCATCAGACAAATGCAAATTAAAACAACACCTGTAACCATCTAACACCAGTAAGAATGGCTAGTACTAAGAACTAAAAAGACAACATATGCTGGCAAGGCTATGGGAAAATGAAAACCTACATTGATGGTAGGACTGCAAACTGGTTCAACCAGTATGGAAAGCAGTTCGGAGATTCCTCAGAAAAGTGAAAACCCACATTCCATTTGACCCAGCTATTACACCTCTGGGTATCTTCACAGTGTTAAAACGTACCACACAAGAGCGATATATGCATGCCTATGTTTATAGCAGTACCATTTATAATAGCCAAACCTTAGAAGCCAACTTGCCCAAACACAGATGGCTGCATAAATAACACGTGGTATATATACACAACGGAGTACTAGCTCACCATAAAGAATGGCAAAGTTGTGTCATTTGTAGGAAGATTTATTCACCTTGAGACCATTTTGCTCAGCGAAATGAATGAGACCCAGAAGGTTAAATAAGCTTGTGGTTTCTCTAAATTGATAAAACCTAATCAAAAAATGTAAGAGACACAGACGTAAGAAGATAAGACTTTGGAGAGAGGTTAAGAGGAAGTGGAGTGAAGTGAGAAGGTGGGAAGGGAAATGAAAGGTGATAGGTAGATCAAAAAGAACTGGGGCCTGCGGACACAGCTCAGTGTGAAGACCCTGGGCGCTATCCACACAGCACAAAAAAAGATAAACAGACAGACAAGCAGACAAGGTGAATTACTCGTGTGGCAATTTTAATTAGGCAAGAATTTGAATATGGCTACAAAATTTTCTCAGTACAAAAACTGAGAACAACTCCTCAGAGTAAAATTTTATCTTTCACCTAATTTTCCATTTTTTTCACTTTTATTTTGATCCAATTTTTTGCTAATTATCTCTGTACAATTGCTTCTCTACTTGATTACATTTATAAAGCCTTACATTGATTTAGTAAACTCTCATACAAATATTCATATAGATATTCTCAGGTGAGCAATGAGTAAACGGAAGCTACAAGACTGAGTGCATCTGTCCAAAGTCAGAGTCTGGAGTCTACCAAGCTCTGACAAACTAAAAACTATTCCCCGAGACCCAGCTCAGGCTTTCAGGCTCAGGAAAAGCTTTTCTCCAAGAATGAATGCCAAAAAGCCAACTGCTCCCACAGTGGAAAAGTTGCTCCCAAGGAGGAAATGGGCTTTACTTTTCACTGTCAACAGCCACAACCCTCTGAACTGAGTTCACAAGGTCATTTGGAGGGGAGAAATGAAGTCATGCTGCACATACAGGAAGTCTCTGATCAACAGTCTTACAGTTCACAATGACTGGCATTGACACCGAAGACAGAGAAGTCAAGGTACCTTAACGAGGCCACTGGCAGAAGTTCCACCCACAGGACTGCTAATCCCAACACATCAGGCTAAATTCAAGACTAAACACAAGTGGCACTTTTTCACATCATATTATCCTTTAACAAAACAGAAATTGGTCAAGTAATAGTGCATCATTTTAAGAAAACACAAAACCAACACTAAAGCACAATTCTGAACATTTGAGTTATAATTGTAGAAAAAGCTTAAGTGACTCATATTTTTTAAAAAAGTGTGTAATGACCTAGTGTGAGAATTCCCTGAAGAAGAATCAAAAAAATTGCTCATAACAGTATCTTTCCAAAGCAGTGAAGGAACCCATGAAAAGACTACATTTTAATACAGCAGCAGGAATGTTTTAGAAGTTTGTTTATGGGCTGGAGGAATAACACACCAGTTACAGCACTTCTCTAGCAGGCACAGGGCCCTGAGTTCAATTCCCTGTAACCACATAAACCAGACACGGTGGCACAAGCCCGCAATTACAGCACTAGGGTGGCTGAGATAGGAGGATGGCCA
>PVKB01001744.1:114656-251634 GCA_004027205.1 Ctenodactylus gundi
AAAAAAAAAAAAAAAAAAAAAAAAAAAAAAAAAAAAAAAAAAAAAAAAAAAAAAAAAAAAAAAAAAAAAAAAAAAAAAAAAAAAAAAAAAAAAAAAAAAAAAAAAAAAAAAAAAAAAAAAAAAAAATTCCTATGGACAGAAACAAATCAGCAAGTTCATGAATGCTAATGTCTACATCTGACCCATATTAGAAGTTTTACTATAACAACTACCTCCTCCAATGCTTGTCTTACCATAATTATCCCATCCAACAACCCTCTTCAATTTTCATGTCAGATGGTCAAAAAGGACAGCCCTAGAGTGATGGGAAGGGTGAGTGGCAGAAGGTGTGGCAGAGGAAGAAAGCTGAAATTACTGGGTAATGTGCCCTATGCCTCCCCACTAGGCTTTATTTCTGCCTTTCCCCCTTTTTTTCTTCTTGATTTTGAGAGTGGGCCTTACTGTGTACAAGCTGGGATAAGAATTTGCAATCTTCCTGCATCGGCCTCCCAAAATGCTAGGATTACAGGCGTAGCTTTGGAATGCAGATCATAGACTCTAGTTATGCACAGCTTAGGCACTCAGAAGAGTCTGGACAGTGGTGCCTGCCTGTCATTTCAGCTACTCATATGTATAAGCAGAAGGATCACATATGTTCCAGGTGAGCCTGGAAAATTTAGCAAGACTTTGTCTCAAAATAAAAAGGGTTGTGACACAGCTCAGTGTTAGAGTAACCCTGTGTTATCTAGCACTATTAAAAAATAAAATTTAAAGAGAAAATGATGAGTGCATTATAATTCAGCCTCCTTAAGGGTTTTTTTTAACTTCAAAATGGAATACTGAGCCCTTAAAGAAAGGTTTGGAAAATTAAATTTTAAGAAGAATATTTATTCCCTTGAATGTTCATTGTATTATGCATGTTCATTTAAATGTTCATTATTCATTTAAAAAATTCAGAGGAAGAAGCCGGAAATTCACTAACACAAAATACTCTGACTGGTGCATTTTATTTCAGACAGGGTCTCATTCCGTGGTGCAGGCTGGTCCTTAACTCACTGCAGTCCTCCAGCCTCAGTCTCCTAAGGGGTGGGATTACAGCATGTGCCACCACCCCAGGCTTATGTAAGACTGAGGAATCGAACTCAAGACCTTATGCTTCCTAAGTAAGTGCTTTAACCACTGAGTTATACTCCCAGCCATCAAACTTGTTTATAAAATGAACCACTATCACTGTATTAGCCTTAAACTATAATTAATAAAATGCCCTTCCCAACTATTAATTAAGAAACACACAGCAATCTGTCTTTCTCCATTTTAATAGGAAAACTGAATACAGAAGCCAAAGAAAGAAAGCATTTTCTCATATTTTCATTTTTTGCTTTACTTAAATTCTTATCAGGCAAAGTCAAGAGTTTCCCAAGTCAGTGGTGTATAAATCATTTCCCCAGAAGAAAACAGATCAAACATTCAACACCGAAGTAATGTGAGATTTAACTAATGGCCTGAATATGAATATGTACAAGCAAGGTATAGCGATGCCAGAGAAGACAGACTAGCACCCGAGGTATGTCTAGAGTATTTTACCAAGAAAAGTTCTCACCAAAGCTATGTCTAAAAAGACAGGAGAAGGGAGTAATGAGACAGGAAGCCTGAAGAACCCACAGAAGATGGGATGTAGCAGCACTGTGAGAAGAGAAGCTGAACCACTAAGGCTCGCTCTCCTTCCCAGGCCAGAAGCCAGGAGTGGGGGCTCTACCACGGTGGCCATCCAGGCCAGGGCCCCCTGGGACAAGGTAGAGGATGCTGCGTACAGGGAATGGAGGCAACAACTACTGTTCATTGCACAAGCACAATTTAATGTGCTGAACTAGCCTAGCTCTTCAGTCATGATGCATTAAAACAGACTAACCAGGAATAACCCTCTCCCTCCTATATGTTCTAATTTTGTGTTAATACATTCAAAAAAGCTTTCCATTTCCAAAGAGAGACAGAGAGAGAGAGAGAGAGAGCCAGCAGCTGTTGGAAGGAGGGTTCAGAATTACTGTACACGAGATTAGGAGAAGTAAAACAGTTTCTTGCTTTAAATACCTGTGAGCAATGGGTACAGCTTAGTTGTTAAAATATTTGTCCAGCAAGTGCAAAGCCCTGGGTTCTATTCTGCATGCCTCCATAAGCAAGCTGTGGCCAAGGCTGAGGTAGCAGCTTAGCTGCAAACCTCAGCCTACAAATCCACCCCAAGGTAACTGCAGCATCGGCTGAAGGAGGAAAGCCCACCCGAAACCTGGACCTCATAAACTGAGGTAAGCACAGATCTGAGAGAGGAGAGAACTGAGAGCAGGTGGTAGAACCAGCCACCAAAAACAAGAAGGCAGGAAGTGAAAGACACGAACACACTGAGAGCTTTCCCTACAAAAGGACCCTGGAGTCTAGACCAGCTTGGTAGACACAGCATTCAGCACCAGTAACAGGAAGCGACAAAGGCAGGAGCCCTTTTATAACCAAAAAAAAAAAAAAAAGAAAGAAAAAAGAAAAAGAAAAAGAAAGAAAGAAAGGAGCCTGAGCCTGAACTAAAGTAGAAGAAGGCTAAGAGAGACACACCAGGCTTTGGGGGGCACTCTTATTTAAACTCTGTTCAGAAAGAAACTGGCAGAAGAGACAAATTGAGAGAAAGGCCACAGACCTCCAAAACATTAGGAGAGTGGGAAGTAGAAGCACACCCAAGGGTGGAGAGCTCTGTTGAGGGGCACAGAGGTTGGAAAGACACCTCAAAGGCCAACAAATTGGTAAGTCCTCCCTCACTGTTTATTTCCACCACAGAACTTTTGGCTCCCCCAACACATCTGACACCCACCCACACAGTCATTCACACAAACCTCTAGACTAGGCCTCTGTAAGTGAAGTTCCTCAACAACAGAAATATGGGAAGAAGACAAGGCAACAAGAAACCCACAGAAACTCCTGTGTCTCCAGAAACTATTGTCATGGGCCATTAAACAGTGGAACACATAGGGAAGAAAGTCAGAAAGCAAATAAGCAAGTTCAAACAAGATATTCTTAAAGAAACATAAGCCAGAGGGCTTAAGGAGGACCTTACTACAAAGACAGCGGTCCCAACAAATATAGAGCTTACTGAGCATAGAGAAATGACAAAAAGTTGGCTGAGGTAAATAAGGAAATGCAAAGTATGAAGGAACGAATTGATAGGGAAGTGGAAACCTAGCTGAAACCTAGCTGAAATTCAGGACATGAAAAATTCATTTGAAAGCAGGTAAAGTCCAATCAAGCCTTGTAAAGACAGAATTTCAGATCTTAAAGACAAGGTCCAGGAAACAAATGGTATAATTAGGCAGGACTCCAAAATCAAAAAAAAGTAGGCGCATACAACCGCTTATGCTTATTCAAAAAGAACCATCTTCAGAATTATGAGAGTGGAAGAAAGAGCACAAAACAGCACCAAAGGTATGAAAAATTTATTCAGTGAAATCATGCAAAAAAATTTCCCGAATCTAGGAAACAAAATCAATATTCAGGTACAAGAACATTACAGAACACCAAATAATCTCAACCACCAAAGAAACTCACCATGACATATCATCAAAACCTAACAAATCAAACATAAAGAAAGTATATGAAAATCAGAAAGCACACATTATTTTACCAAGGGAAACCCAGTCGAGTCATCACAGATTTCTCCATACAAACTTTAAAGGCGAGGAGAGCCTGGAGCAAAATCTTCCAACCTTTAAAAGACAGTGTCAAAAAAAGACTGTTGTATCCAGCAAAAAATATCCCTGAAAACTGAAGGGGATGTAAAAATTTCTCATAACCAAGAATCCCAGAAGAAATTTGCAACCACTAGCCCAGCATTACAGAAAATACTTGGAGATATATATCTTAGAGAGAGACAAATTCAAGCAACAGGAAAGAACACAGAGGAAAGGAAACATCTAAAGAGAAAGTGTAACAAAAAGAAAAGGATCAACAGTAGAACAGGTCAATGACAGAAATCAGTAAAAAATCTTAAACAGTCACAATGCTAATGGTCATACTTGCCAAACAAAAGAAACAGACTGACAAAAAAGAAAACTCAACCTTTTGTTGCAAACAATAGACACACTTCAGCCATAAGGAAGCACACAGACTGAAGGTAAACGGCTGGACACTAATACTACATTCTTGTGGAGCCTGGAAACAAGCAAGAGTAGTTATCTATTCTCAGACAGGGCAGACTTCAAACCAAGGCAGATCAGAAGAGAAAAAGATGGTCACTATATACTGGTAAAAGGGAACAATCCAACAGGAAGAGCTTATTATTCACATATATGCACCCCAAATGAAGGCGTACCTACTTACATACAACAGAAACTATGGGACATGAAGGACCAAATAGGCCCCAATGCAATCAGACTCGGGACTTTAATAACCCCAATCATGCAATTAGACACATCAACTGAACAAACAATCAACAAACACACATCAGAGCTAAATCACATCATTGAGCAAATGAACTTAGAAGATATCTACAGAATATTCTTTCCAACATCAACAGAATATCATTTTTCAGAAGCACATAGGACTTTATCCAAAACAGAACATATCCTCGGACATAAGACACACCTAAATCAATACAAAAGAATTGAAATCATTCCCTGTATACTTTTACATCATAGTAGAATAAAACTAGAAATCAATAGCAAAAGTACAGAAACTATTCCAATACATGGAGATTAAATATATATTATTGTACAAGAAATGGATCACAGAAGAAATCAAGAAAGAATTTGATCAGTCCAAAGGTAGTAGAAGGAAGAAAATTATAAGAATCAGAGCAGAGATCAATGAAATTAAAACTAAAAATATAGAAAAGATCAATGAGTCAAAGAGTTGGTTCTTTGAAAGGATAAATAAGATAGATAAACCTCTAGTCAAACTCATCAAAAGAAGGGGAAAAAGTCCACATCAATACAATTAGAAATGAAAAAGTTGAAGTTACAAAAGACACCACTGAAATCCAAAATATTATATGAAACTACATTGAAAAACTATATTTCAACAAACTCACAAACACAGAAGAAATGTATAAATTCCTTGACACATATGATGCACCAAAGTTCAGCCAAGAATATATTGGAAATCTGAACAGAGCAATAACCAAAGATAAAATTGAGGCAGTAATAAAGGATCTAGAAACAAAACCCCAAGACCTGATGGATTCATTGCAGAATTTTATCAGAAGTTTAGAGAAAAGTTAGTACCAATGCTCCTTAAGCTCCTCCATGGAATTGAAAGATAGGGAAGAGCGACCAACTCCTTCCTGGAAGCAGGTATCATCTTGAATCCCAAACAAGGCAAGGACCCAACAAAGAAAGAAAAATACAAGCCAATTTCATTAATGAATATTGATGCAAAAATCATCAATAATATACGTGCAAATAGAAATCAACAAATTATTAAAAAGATCATACATCAGTGTAACAAGTAGGCTTTATCCAACTGATGTGAGGCTGATTCAACATATGCAAATCAATGAACATATTATATCGCATCAACAAAATCAAGAACAGAAACTACATAATCATCTCAACAGATGCAGAGAAAGCCTTTGACAAAATACAACATCCTTACTGATCAAAACTCTCATGAAAATAGGTACAGAAGGGCCCTACCTCAAGCTGATAAAAGTAATTTATGACAATCCAACAGCCAACATCATTGATGTGGAAAAACTGAAAGCGTTTTCCCTCAAATCAGAAACAAGACAAGGGTGTCCACTCTCACCACTCTCATGAAACAGAGTGCTAGAAACCTTAGCAGAAACAATCAGGCAAGAGACTGGCATAATGGGAATATGCATAGGAATGGAAGAAGTCAAACTATCCTTATTTGCAGATGACATGATCCTTCATATAGAGGACCCTAAAAACTCCACCAGAAGATTCTTAGACCAAATGAAATTCAGCCAAGTTGCAGGACACAAAATCAACACACACACACACACACACACACACACACACACACACACACACACAAATCAGTACCATTCCTCTACAGCAACAATGAAAACCCAGAGAGACTAGAAAAACAATTGCATTCACAGCCACCTCAAAGAAAATAAAGTATCTAGGAATCAGACTAACAAAGCAAATAAAGGACCTGTAGATTGAGAAATATGGAACTCTCAAAAAAGAAATCCAAGAGAATTTTAGAAAATGGAAAGATATCCCCTGTTCCTAGATAGGCAGAACCAATATTTTCAAAATGGTCATAGTATCTAAACTGATTCAATGTAATCCCAATCAAGATACCAGCAGCACTTTTTACAGAACTAGAAAAATGACCCAAAAACATATGTGGAACTACAAAAGCCCCAGGATAGCCAATAACAATTCTAAGCAATGAAACAAAAGCAGGAGCAGACATCAATTTATTTTACACAGCAACAGTCATAAAAATGACATGGCATGGCAAAAAGAAGGTGGACCTATAGAATCAAACTGAGGATGCCCAAACATCCATGAGGACCTTCAGCCATCTTATCTTCAACAAAGTAGCCCAAAAAATACACAGGAATAAAGACAGCCTCTTTGGCAAAAGATGCTGCGAAAACTGGCTAACCACATGCAGAGGATTGAAGCTAGATGCACAACTTTCACCATGCACCACAATCAAATCAGAATGGATCAAAGACTTTGACATTAAAATAGAAACACTGAACTTGTTGGAAAAGTAGGTAAAACTCTTGAAGAAATAGGAACAGGCAAGGACTCTCTCAATAAAACACCCAAAGCACTAAGAGACAACACCAAGAATTAACAAATGGAACTATATAAAATTAAAAGGCTTCTGAACAGCAAAGGAAACAATCAATAGAGTGAAGAAAGCACCCACAGAATGGGAAGAAATATTCGCTAGCTACTACTCCAGAAGACTAATATCAAGAATATACAAAGACACATGAAAAGATGTTCAACATCTCTAGCCATAAGGTAGATGCAAACCAAAACAACGCTAATATACCATCTCACTCCAGAGAGAATGGCGTATATCAACAAGTCAAATAATAATCAGTGCTGGCGAGGCTGTGGGGAAAAAAGGAACTCTCTTACACTGCTGGTGGGAATGTAAACTCGTACAACCACTCTGGAAAGCAGTATGGAGAGCTCTCAAAAAACTGGAAATAAATATCCCCTTGATCCGGTGACACCCCTCCTGGGAATATATCCAAGAGGCCAAAACAACATACAACAGAGACATGTATACCAATGTTCATAGCAGCACAACTAACAATAGCTAAAATGTGGAAGTCACCGAAATACCCATCAACAGACCAATGCATACACAAACTGTGGTATTTATACACAATGGAATACTATACATCTATAAAGTCCAACAGCGGGGAGGCCTTTGTGGGCAAATGGAAGAAACTTGAGAACATCATGCTTAGTGAAGTGAGTCAGAAGCAGAAAGTGAAACATCCAATGGTCTCTCTGATATGAGAGTTCCAGATCACAACTTTATGGAACTTAAAGCAAAAAACAAAGTGAAATAGGGGGGTAGGGTGGGGGAGAAGGGAGGACGGGGAAGGTGAGGGAAGGGACAGAAACAGAATGGGAAAGCCCTTGTGTCCTTGGCAGGATGCGTATGTGCACAAAATGCTCAACTCCATTGTAAACCTTAAATTTTGCATATATATATATATATATATATATATATATATATATGGGGGGAATATACAAAGAACTAAAAAAAAGTAGACCATGCAAAACAAAGGACCCAATCAAGAAATGGGAGTCTAAAATGAATAAATAGTTCTCAGAAGAGTAAGTCCAAATGGTCAATGCAGGAAAAAGTGTTCAACATCTTTACCCACCAGAGAAATGCAAAATTAAAACAACAATGAGGTTCCATCTAACGCCAGTAAAAATGGCTGCTATTAAGAACTCAAAAAAACACAAATGTTGATGAGGCTGTGAGGAATAAGGAACTCTTCTACATTGCTGGTGACGCTACAAACTGGTACAACCACTGTGGAAAGCAGTGTGGAGATTCTGAACATTGACATCCCACTTGAGCCAGTAATACCTCTTCTGGATATCTTCCCAAAAGAGTTAAATCATCATACTATAATGAGACATGCGTACCCATTTTTTTAGCAGCGCAATTTATAATAGCCAAATCTTGGAAGAAGCCAATATGCTCGAGTACAGATAACCAGATAAAGATGTGGTATACATACACAATGGAGTTTTACTCTGCCATTAAAAACAACAAAGTTGAGTCATTTGTAGGTAAAGGGATGTGCCCTGAGAAACTTATCCTAAGTGAAATGAATCAGACCCAGAAAATTAAATGTCACATAGTCACTCTAACATGAGAAGAACACACCATAAAAACTGTAAAAGATAAAGAAGATGGACATTGTGGAAAGGGAGAGAACATGGTGGAGAGGGAGGGCGGGAAGGGGAAAGGGAGGTTATATGTAAATTGAAAAAATAAAATTTACAAAAACTTTTAAAGGAAGGAATGGAAATACTCATTTTTGTTTAAAAATCAAAAATAAAGAAGATTCATGGATATAAATTCATAGCAACTAAGCTTAAAATGTGCTCACCTGTAGAAAATAAAAGTTTGTGTTCTTCATTATGTCACTGTAATCATTTATTCATTCACTAAGCAACAGAATAAGCAACTCTATAAAGTGCTGATAAATCAGGGAGATAAGAATACAATCTGGCAATATTTGGACTACTTGACTTTGGAAAAAGAAAAAAGCTGTTCTATAAGAAGAGGCAAAATACTATGTAAAAAGAAGTTAAAACAAGAAAAATTACACAACTTTTTTAGAGCATATTTCAGAAAAGAGATGCAGAGGCGGCTACAGGTAAGGGGTGGCAAGAGGAAATTAAGGAAGGTCTTTTTCAGGGAAGAGTTACAGGTTACACATTGGTTAAGACTAAGGCAGGGGGAAGAAAAAAATTATTGATGCCAGGAGAAGTGCAAGAAGGTAGGGCAATATTTCCAGGTACAAGAGAAGCTGAGTTTAAAAGTACAAGGGGCTTCACACAGAAGCAAAAACAATCCATGCAGGGCAACAAATTAGAAAGGTAGTTCTGTGCGCTTTTAGGTGGGTAAGTAAATGTGCTGTTGGAACTGTGGAAGTTCTCTATTTCCTCAGAGAAATGGCATACAAGACAATCAAAAAAGAATGAAAATGGAGACAGGAAGAGACAGGGAGAACTAGTGGATTACAGAAATACAACTGGACCACTAGGCATTACAGGTGAGGTCTTAGGTTCAGGGATAGGAGTTGTGGTGGGTGTTTGCTCTCCCCTAACATTGAGAGCTGCCCAGGGCCACACATAGAGATCAGGGAAATAAGAGGGTTGAACAAGACAGGAGTTTTGTCTGGTAAGTATAGGAAACTGAGAGAGAGGCAAGGACGTGTAATCCAAGAGTCAATTACAATGATGGATCGTGAAATATAAATCAGATTAAGAAGAAGCTAGACTGGAGGAATGACACAGTCTGCAAGCACAAAGACTTGAGTTTGAGACCCCATCACTACATAACGCCAAGCATGGTGGTGCACACAAGTAACCCCAGCACTCAGAAGGCGGAGGCAGAAGGACTGCCATAATACAAGGCCAGCCTGGGCTATACAGTGACTTCAGGACCAGCCTGCGCTACAAAGTGAGACCTTGTCTCCAAAAAAAGAAAAGAAAAAAGAAGAAACTAAGAACATGAGGACAGTGAATCACTATAGAAACGTAGAAAGGAATGTCAGTTTCTGCTATAGTTGAGGCAGAACAAGACTGAGGTGGGATGATGTGTGCTGAAATCCAAAGATGGGACGCCACAAAGGCTACAGCTATGGTATGCATATTAAGATCACAAACTTAAGGGAAGAAGGCAAGGTTGAGGATAAGATCACTGAAGAAAAAACGTCAAGATAGGAGCAATTGAATAATAATAGTCTGACAGGTGTTCTGAACATTTCTCCCATAGTTTTGAGTTTCACAGGTAACTAACTGCTCGCCTCTAATTCACTGATGCCAATGAAAATAATTCATACGAATGTGAATGAAGTTTAGCCCTCTTAACTTGTGCAGCTACTGGATCCTTTAGCTCTGAGGACAAAACAATGGTGGACTCTCCCAACTCTGATCTTACTGGGGTGAAGACTTCTCCCACTGCACATTCCATCATTTCCCCAAAATTGAAAACAGAACCAAAACGTTTCTTCCATAAACTACAATCATCTGACTATTCACCAAGCATGGATAAAAATAGTGCCATTGCTTTGAATGTTTGCTGGCCAAATCAAACATATTGAAAGTAGATTGAAATTTATTCAAATACAAAGGGTATTTTAGAAAGACACAATCTTCTAAATAAAGGAATTAGAGTCAATGCTTAAAACAGAAATGAAATGAAACATCATGTTAAAATGTCTTTGTGAGAAAGACTTGGCTTTATTCATATTATATTCTCATATATAAATTACTTCAAGTAACTGAAGCATAATATATATTTGCAGAAAGAATTCATCTGATCAAAACAATTAGCCAATAAAGAACAAATGTCTCTTAGTAAGCCTGCAAACTAGTCTCCTCTTGCAGAACCAGAAGCAATGCTATAAATATATTCAACAACAGCTAAATGACCAAAGTAAAAAAATCAAGACTCCACATATAGCAAATCACCTTAAAGGCTGAGGAGTCAAATTCCCAGTTTTGCTTGAAATATTAACCTTTTTATATAAGTAATAACATTATTAACCAAGTCTGATTTATCTATCATAGGCAGGAAATGAAATGTACCATTAGAAAGATAGGGAATAAATTTCAATTATTTGACTATAAATTCTAAAATTATCTAATATGCTTATTTTTCTTACTAAAGTATGCAGTATAAAAAAGTTATTGACTTTGCAAGCGGGATCATTTGCATACAAATATGACTGATATTAACACTTATCTGAAGCTGAAAGCAAGTAAAATCTTCAAATCTATGAAATTATGGATACTCCAATCTATACTAATCTTCATCATGAATCTTCTGTCATAGTCTTTTTACATCCATTTTAAAAATTGTTAATCAACAGATATTATGTATAATTTTTAGCAAATTCAATACTTTAAATCTATATGTATGTAGGGCTGGAGGAATACCTCACATGCCAAAGCACTTGCCTAGCAATCGCAAGAGCCTGGATTCAATTCTCCAGTACCATATAAACCAGGTATGGTAGTACATGCCTGTAATCCTAGCACCTGGGAGACTGAGGCAGGAGGATTACTTTCAGTTCAAGGCCATCATAGGCTACATAGTTAAATAAATTTAAACATACACACACACATCAACTACAATGCGATGGTCCTTTCTAACTACATGTCTTATTTTTCATTTAATAACTGATGGCAGCAAAAAGATTTTTAAAAATAAAGTAAAACCAAATTCACACCAAAGGTAATGATTCTAAAATTTAATAAATACTTTTCATATGTGTATGTAGATATGTATATATATATATATATATATATATATATATATATATATAGTTTTCAAAAATAAAAGGAAAATAACTCATTTTGTAATCTGCTTTTAATCCTTACCAGCATATTATACACTTCTGTCTATATCAATAAATACACCTCAACATGATTGTTTGTTTTTTGTTTTTTTTTGAGGCAGGGTCTCGCTCTTCAGTGCAGGCTGGTCTTCAACTTACTATGCAACTCAGGCTGGCCTCCACCTCACATCAGTCCTCCTCTGCTTCAGCCTCCTTAGTGAAGGGATTTACAGGCAAGGGCCACCATACCTGGCAAAGGAGGGGCTGGAGAATAAACCCCATGCCTTGTTCCTGTAAGGAAAGCACTTTAATGGCTGGGCTATTCCTCTAGACTCTACATGACTTTTAATGCTGCCTAGCATATCACAGTGGATAAGTCAACAGGTATTCATCTCTCCCCTCATGCGTGGCATTTACTTGCAACCATTTTTTCGGTTTCCATTTCATGTATGCAGAGGCATGGACATGTGTGCATGGTACTAGGGATGCAGCTACATCAGTGCTCCCCTACTTAAAAGATAGGGTCTTGTCAAGTTGCTAAGTCACCAGGTTGGACTTAAATTTACAATCGCATGTGTCAGCCTCCCAGAATACTGAGAGTACAGGCTTCTACCACCTGGCCTGGCTCGGCTTCATAATCACCACCTCAGTGACCCTTCACACGAAGATATCTGGTACAACTATCCAATTACGTCTACAGAACAAATTCCCAGGTATAAAGTACAAGGCCACTGAGGTTGTGGCCTGAGTATCTGACACTGTTTATTTGCTTGCATTGGATATATCACTGGATGCATTGGATAGATCACTGTCCTCGCTGCTGGTCTGAGGTGCAAAGTCAACAGTAGGGCACAACTCTCTTTAGAGCTACTGGTGAGAATAAACTTATGATTGAAAAAGGAATACGTCATTGTTATTAGCGGAACATATTTCTGCTTTGCTGACCTGTCTTTTACTAGTTCTTCTCCTTCAGTGTAGAGTGACCTTCAACTGTGCCTATCTATAAATTTTCTTCTAAGATGAAAGTAATAATGCTATTTACATAATAGTTATAAAAATCTAGCAAGTAGTTTTATGTTTTATGCCTAACACAATGTAAAGATTCAATAAAGACGCAATTTTAGTACTCAATTAACACTGAGAAAAATCTTTGTATGCTAAAGTAATATAGTTCTCAAGCTTTCCCACTAAACATAACCTCAATGGAAAGGGATGCATAACTTCAGGGCATTCAGAAGGTAAAAATCAAATAGCATCACAGATACACCAAACTTTTTTTTGTCCTTTCTATTTTTGCATCTTCTGTTTTGTTTTGGAACTGGGGATTGAACCCAGTGCCTTGTGTGTGCCAGGAAAATGCTGTACCACTGAGCTACCCAGATGCACCAAACTTACTTAACATGTCCAGTAAATGTTTTAAATGCCCATGTAAATTTTACATTAGGTCCCTGAAATGTATCAGCACTTTACGATCGTTTCATTCATTTGCTATTAACATTTAGAGATTTGATGGAGAGGTACCTTATTTAACTCACCATCTCTCAGGTAGTCCAAGTAGTGGCATTTTTCAATTTAGTTCAAATTAGACTGGTTTTCATAAAATCTAGTCATAGACCACTTGGAAAATTGTTTTCCACTCAAGAATCAGAGAAATATATTCACCTACGTTTTCTAATATATTTTAACATTAAATATTTCAGCTATACTGAATTTGCTTTTAAATGGCAGAAATTTAAATTTTTTTCACTTGCATGATATCCAGCCTCACCCTCTTTTGTGCCATCAAATTTACTTCAATATAATCTAAGTGGTAAATTGAGATTATATACTTGGCTACCTTTTTCAATAAGCATTTTATAAAGACTGTAACATTAAAAATTCAACTAGAACTTTAATTTGATTTCTTTTTATGTATATAAATAAAACCTAAAGGTCATTCTACCATTTTGGGATATCATTTGATACAAATAATCTCTGAAACATTAAGACAGTGGCAAGATTCTTCTACTCCTCTGGTGATTTGTCCTAGCCATCGTTAAACACCTTGACTTTATAAAATTAAATTTCTATCCCACATATGCATCAATACCAAAGGATGTGCTAGATCAGATGTCATAATACATCCAGACTAATGACCTAGGAGCACTACCAAAATACGTTGCGCTCATGAGCTGTTCAGTCCACAGGAAGAAGGGACAAGGGCTAAACTCTGCACCTCTTCCCCCTACTGCCCGCTATCTGCAGAACTTCATCAGCTCTTAGTCATTTCCAAAGACCCAAGCACAGCCATCCCCTAACAGGGCTAGAGTTGGGCAGAGAGCAAATCCTCTTTTCCCTGTACAAGTCCAACTACCATAAAATTACATTCTGATTACCAGTGCTCTCAAGTGAGTTTGAGCACTTTGAATGTCTCACATTTTTTTAAGAAAACTTCTAGGAAGAGAAAAGTAAAAAGTAACAATGTACTCAAAATCACCTCAACAACACAAAAACTGGAAATAAAGGCACTCCCAAATTTATTCTGAAGGATTACTAAATACCTATGCCCCCTGGAAAAGAAAAGGTGATTTTTTAAATGCCATGTCCTAGTCATATTCATAGTAAATATCTCATTTAATCATTACAATTTGCCTATTCTTTTCCCAGTTTGCTAATATTATCCAAACCCCCAGTGGTGCCTGGGGGATACCCCAGGAAGGGGGAAATTTTGCCTCACTTTACAGATGACTCACTGAAAATAATCATACCTGTCTGTATGTGACAGTAACAGGATTCAAACTGGAACAGGTTAAGTGAAGTGGCCTGTCCTTGTCATTAAAATGTACTTATATCCATCCAGGACCTGCAAGACCCCTTCCCAGAGACTGGCAGAGAATACATCTCAAATAGCTCCACCAGGACACTGTTCTCACTTAGGATGGACAGCAAGAGTGGGGAATACAGAGGGAGGCCTAAACACTCTCAGCCTGTAAGCGCCCCTCCAGTAAACCTGCCTCACCTTTGTTTTCTCTGTCTGTGCCAACATTGCACAGCACTCACCAGCACGCAGGGATCAAACCCCTGAACCAGAGTTGGAAGAAAATTAGGATTTCATTTAACAAAAGAGAACATTCCATTTTGATATCTTATGTTAAATTCACACACTTCCTACACAGAAAATAAACATCTCATTTAAGAAACAATTATTAGTAGGGAATCTAAGCAATAGAATGTCCCCTTCATCCCTAAAATAATTTCTAGCTTATCCCTAAAATTATATTCACTTCTATCATCTTGTTAGTGTAAAACATATAAATTACAAATGTAAAATCAAAAAGTGTATTCCAAGAAAATGTTAGACTAAGACAAACGGTATGAATGAAATCCCCTCTTCATTCCAAATATCTGACATACAAGAATTATTAGGAGACACTGCCCTCTACTCCCATTGATCCACACTGTCCATGAATCAAATCTGGAACAAAGAACCACAGTCCATGATACCATGCACAACGACTAATACTGTTTCTTCCCCCCAGGTTCTTTTTGCAGCCTCTTTCCCCCACTTTATTGATATGTCTAAGTGCAAAATATAAAACTTATATTAATCTTGAGCATTTTGTGCATATACACATCATGGCAAAGTTACAGTGGTTTTGATTCTATGTAAACAAAAAATGCATATACCTCATATCAAAGTAAAATCCAATATTTAATTTCAGGCGTTTTTTTAAACAAAAAATACTTGCTGTCCTTGCATACAGTTAACAAAACATCACTTTTCCTGTCAAAAATATACTGAATTATAGTGTGTTGTTGATGTTTATTACCATTTCAGAATCAATAAAGAATGACTCTTAATAAGCCAGGCATGGTAGAATAGTCACTCACCTCAGTGAGGAGGAAAATGTATGAGAGTGAAGAGATTCTAATAGGCAAGAAGCAGTGTAAACTCCTTCTTCACCTGTCCGTCCCCTTCTTTGGTCTTCTGCCAAGACAGCGCCCAATTTATGTTCCCTGACACCACTATCCTTCCTTACCTCTACTATAGCAACTTCACCAACAGAAAAAAAGACTTGCATCTAACTTTCTAAAATACGAATGGTGCTTGGTCTTAGGTTGTCTGCTTTAAATAATGACAGTAACGTCAAGGATATTTTAAACACCATCTACTCTCTTGCAACAATGGGCAAAAATTTCCTGACTGTATGAATTTTAAATCTACACTATCCTTTATGATTCCTGCACTGCTATTTTGTTATACTGAGTTGTTCTGTTTTAATGTGTCTTTACTTGACTAAGTGTACACATTTAGAAAACAGACATTTTCTTTTGTCCCTCCAATCTGATTTTCACATTACAGAACTACTGGCTAAGTTCATTTAATTACTTTTTCCCCTCATGTCTCCCAAAAGCACTGGAATATTCTTCAATAAGCCCAGAAAAAATATGAGGTTTTATGTTTCAGCAGGGCTTGGGGTACAGCTCAGCAGAGTGCTTGTCTAGAATTCTCAAGGTTCTGACTTCAATTCCCCAGCACCACATAAGACAGGCATGGTGGCATAGGCTTGAAACCCCAACACTCAAGAGGCTGAAGTAGGAAGATTGTTGTGTGATCAAGAGGCTACATAGTAAGTTCAGGACCAACCTGGACTACACAGCAAGACCAGCATTAGAAAAATAATAATAAATAAATAGTGTATGTGTGTGCGTGTGTGTGTGTGTGTGTGTGTGTGAGAGAGAGAGAGAGAGAGAGAGAGAGAGAGAGAGACAGAGAGACAGAGAGAGACAGAGAGAGTATATGTGTGTGTTTGAACAATTTCATCCTTCAAACATGGTGGGTGGGACCAATCCCAAACGTTGTATAGATTCACATATGCCACAGGTTTCTACTCCCCAAAACACAAAACTACACCCCGTTTTAGAATAAAGAATGCCTCTTTTCAAATGGGGGGGGGAAAGGGAGGCCTTACTCTATTTCCTTAAATGTATAAAGTTCTTCCATAAATCTTTCACATGCCAAAACAAAGCCCTCACGCCAAATATGTAGACATATAATCACTGTCTTTCAATAAAACAAATACCAAGAAGGCCTTACGACACTCTTCTAGTATTGACTGTAGTGAATAAGACAGCAGACAGGGCAGAGCCCATCAACAAAGACAGGACTATACAGGTGTGTAAGCACTAGGTCCACCCACCATCTGCTCTGCCCTAAGAAAATGCAAAAAGAGCCCTGAACCATGGTATTGGTTCTCAAAGTTGTAAACTGTTAATCAGATCTTTGCAATGAAGTTTCATGAACCATTACAGTGCTGTGATAACCATCAGGGAAAAAAAACCACTAAAAAATATCACTTTTAAAAATGTACTCAATTGACATCAGTCCACGACCAGCCTGGGCTCCAAAGTGAGTTCAGGACCAGCCTGCTCTACAGGTCGAGACCCTGTCTTAAAAATAAATAAATAAATGTATTCAGGCTTCCAGAAAAGATGGCAGCTGAGTGTGAGTCCTGCTTAATGGCTCTCCACAGGTTCAACCAAAAAGTTGAGATTCAATTAACTGTGTGTGTGTGTGTGTGTGTGTGTGTGTGTGTGTGTGTGACACACGCACGCACACACATGCGTGCACTCAACTTAGCTTAAAAAAGAGACAATGGCAAATTATAAATAAAAAGGACCTAGACACAGACACTGAAATCAATCCTGGATATGTTTAATATAGAAAACTCAAAAATTAAAGATTTTTTGTGAAAGAATGCTACTGACTTAGAAGAGAATAAATTTAATTTTAGAGAAAGACTGATACTTAGAAGAGAATGAACCCATTATCATAGCACTTATATGCTAGACAATAGTAGAAATCACTCACAGATTAAAAAGAAATCAACCTCGGGCTCAAGGAGTAGCTCAGCTGTTAAAAGTGCTTGCCGCCTATACAGCTCAAGGCCCTGAATTTGACTTCCTAGCACCATGTAAGTTGGGCTTGATGGCATACGCCTACAATCGCAGGACTCTGGAGGCTGGGGCAGGAACATTGCTGGGAATCTGAGGCCAGCTTGGGCTCGGAAGTAAGTTCAGGACCAACCCAGATTAAAGAGCAAGACGCGGTCTCAAAAAAAAAAAAAATGTAAAAGTAGTGATGTAGTTGTCATTCATTTAAAGAAGAAGAGTTTAAATAAGCTTCTCATAATGTGTATGTGAGAAGCTATGACATAAAAATTAAACTGTGCCGCACCTCAGGTACTTACAATCCAAAGAGAAAATCAATCTGTAGAGATGTATCAACGCACAGCTAAAAATAATCTAGATTCTCCATGCCTGGGGAAGGGAACATGCAAAAGAAAACAAGCACTTGGCCACTTCCCTACAAAAATGTGCAGAGGCCAAATCGACATACCCAACCCCACAACCTGCTGAAAAAATTCCCACTTCATACAGTAAGCACATAGTCTTTTAGTGTGGGACCCTGACTAGGTCCGGGATAATTGAAGGTAGAAGGCGGCTCATACCCTGATAACCATGTCTCTCAAGCCTGGCAGGAGTGGAGCCCCTACCTTTTATCCTAAATCCCAAACAGTCTGCAGTTCAGGTTTCATCCTACCCAAATTCCTAATTTTCCCCTACCCCAAGACCCTTACCAGAAATCATGTGATCAGGTTTCAAGAGACCCACCACAGAAATTAGGCGACTTTCAGACCCCAAACTTCATCCGATCAGTAAATGACCCTAGCCCTATTACCCTGGCTGACCCTCCTCCCTTCAACTGCTTATAAGCCTGGCCCTCTCCTCATACAAATGAGCTGTTAACACTGATTCAGCATCTCAGATGTAATTCTGTCATACTCATGACCCCAGAGACCCTGTTCCCCCAGACTTCGCTGGTTCCTGATCACCGGTAGCCAACAGTGGCCAGGGACCCCAGAGACCTCAACACTTTAGAAGCATCAAAATTTAATCCTTGCTTAACTATCATCATGGCTCTTCTACCATAACTGCCATATTTTATAGTCATCTCTTAATATCAGGCAACTTCTTCTAGGACGCCCGACCAAGATATGAGAATCTAAAGACGTTCACATGCTTCACGTAAAATAGCTTAGAAGGGACGAGAGGAATAGCTAGGAAGTTAAAGTGCTTGCCTAGTATGCTCACGGCCCCAAATTTGAATTCCCCAGCACCACATAAACTGGGCATGGTGGCACACACTTTCGAAAGGCTGGGTCAGGAGGATTGCCTTGAGTTCAAGACCAACCTAGGCTACATAGTGAGTTCAAAACCAGCGTGGACTACAGAGTGAGACCTTGTCTCAAAAGGGAGGGGAGAGCAATCCCAAAATATTGTCTCACATCATTTCCAATTTGCTCAAACATTCCACGATTCAGTGCCTAAAAATGACGAAGTGACAGAGAAGTTCATAAGAGAATATTTCCTAAGCAACAACCTAACTTTCCAATTTTCTAACATATCATGTTCATAGAATATCTAATACAAAATAAAAGAGAGCATTTTGGTGTCCCTAACTATTACCTTTTCTTCCAAAAAGACACCATTATTTAGCCTGCCTTAGTAACGCTCTTACATTCCACATACTGTAATAAATACACTGACTGCTTCTGATGGGGTAGGCAAGATAAGACTGTCCCCAAGACAATGAATCTTTTTTTACTCAAGAAAATCACTACAGTAAATAACTTCTCTTCCCTTAGGGACAATCACAACGCTTGAGGCTGCTGCAACACAAAAACAAAATATCTTCGTGAATGTCTCCAAACAGTCAAGCTGAAAATCCACGCCAAAGTTTCATTTAACAGCCTGTCAGTTTTCTGATGTGAAAGCTAATGAATGCAGTGACAAACAAATCCATCAAACTCAACATCAAAACACTGCACTTCACCCTACCCAACGGAAAAATGAAACACAACCTGCCAGCCAGCTCCCTGATCCAGCAGAGGCAGGAAGCAGACCTGTGACCACCACAGCCACAGCCACAGCCACACCAACGTAATCGAGGACTCCATTTCCCCACAGGAGGAGGGACACGCCAGGAATGCCAACAGTTTCCTCAAACATGCACAATGGTATGACTGCAATTGCTAAGCTGTTGCATATTTTCAAATTCCTGCCACAAAATAAAAAATAAATACATACATACATAAATAAAAGGGCACTATGCTTTTTGAGACAGGTTCTTTCTCTGGAGGTCCAGGCTAGTCTTGAACTCACGATAGGGCCCACACTGGCCCTGAACTCAACGTCAATGCTCCTGCCTTCACAATCATGCCTAGCTTACAGTGTTACACTATAGGCTACTGTGATGTTCAAGTAGTAAAGATTCCTAAAACAACAGAATGGCACATTCCCCAAAAACTATAACTGTGTACACAGAGGTTTATTAAAAGCCCTTCTGTTCTTCAGCAGGGTTCCCTTAAAACTAATAACATGTGTCCGTCTCTGCAAAAGGAGGCTGCACCACCGTGCTGCGGACAGAGCAGGACCTCTGAACACCCCCCCGCCTAAGCCATGTAGGTCACCCAAAATAAGAGCCTGGGCTACTCGAAACATGATTCTGTGTTTTTTCAGCAATAATCCTTATCAGATGTGAAACAGTGAAAAGCTATATAAACACCAGCACAGGGAGGCTGGTCCTGCTAATAAACACAAGATCCTCTTGGTTCTGCAGCATCTTTCTAAGGATTTGGCTATGGCATATTTTACTGGTCAAGGTAAGAGACAACTGAGTAACTTTTATAGGAAAAGAAAGAAAAAGAACAAACAGACTGGTAAGGGCCTGAGGCATTATCCACACAGACTGCCAGAAACAGCAGTGTCAAACCAAGCTGTTACTAATACCAAGAAGTTGAAATCCCCTCACTCCCACCTACACCCATTGTCCCTAGGTCTTCAACAAATGTGAGCAAATAAAATCTGTGCAGCAACTAGGCACTTAGGAGAGATACTTTGTAAAAGGACCATCTGGACTCAAGAACTAAAAAACAGGCACTGAAATACAAGGATATCACCACAAGTCATTTATCACCCAGAAGTAAAGAAGCTATGGACAAAAAAAATAGTCCTTGAACCTTTCCCAGAGCCAACTCTACTCTCACTTCTTAAGAACCGGCCTACCTATCAAGTGATTAATTCATGAAAATAAACACAGCAGCTAGCACTTAGCAGCCACAAAGGCATCAGCAAGATGAGCTTCATCCCCATCTCAGCAGCCCTACTAGAACGGTCAGAATACCTCCCTACTGACCAAACCTGTGTTGGTCTTGATTTTTGTTTCTTCCTTTCTGTTTACTTCTAGCATGAAAGGGGTTATGGAGAGGAAGAGGGAATGGGAAGCTGAGCCATTTTTAGTTTTTTGGGACGGCATCTCACTAAGTTGCCCAAGCTAGCCTAGAACTTGCAATCCTCCACTGAGATTATAGGAATACATTACTACATTCAGATGCAACAGATCTTTCAAGTCAACAAATTAGAAATATATTGAAATGATAATATATTTTCATTTGTAATGCATGAAATTGCATGTGCTTATTATATATGAATAAATCATATTATGTACAAATTATGTATATAAAACCTACATGTACTAGTTCATAAAGTAATGCACTACAACGAACAGAAACTTAAAACAAAAATTAACAGAAACTTAAACAAAAACTTACTTTTCAGTACTCAGGTAAGGAATGTGAAATTTAACTTCTTTCTCACATTTTTCTAGACTTAGGAACTTCACTGATATAGTTCTTTTCATATGTGGACTGGCAGGTAAGGTCATGTTAAAGAATCTCAACAAAAATATAAAAGGATACTAAGAAAGAGCTTTTAATAAATCATCCCAATCAAGGGCCCTGTTAGATCCAGAGAAGACACATTAGTGGTGATTTTGAGTGGTGAAGTTAGTGAGACATAGAAAATTAAATGTGTTAAATAAAAAAAGATGCAAACCATAAATATTTTGTTATTACCTATAATAAAGACATTGTTCTGATGTAGATGTAAGCTCAGCTTTTCTACAAAAGTACTACAGTAACAGACCTAAGTACAGACACAGTTTTTTTAATTATGACATTTTAATACATACAATATACATAATGGGATGCAGTTGTTCAGCTTTGTTCCTTGCTAGATGATACCCTCATAAACAGAAATTACTAAAAATAGAAAAAGGTCTTTTAATAGCAAGGGCTTTCTTTTATATTAAAAACTCATTCAAATGTGTCTAGTGCTGCCAACGGTTGTATTTTTATTTGTATTTCAATATATTATGCAATTTGTTAAATACACATATAAATTAAACCTAGACTTATTTTTCCCTGAATATATTTCTAAATTCACCCAATATTTCCACGTGCAAGTTTTATCAAAGTAGAATGCATAATATCCACTGTACCACATAGTAACCAAGAGAAGACCACACAAGCTTTATTTATCATTTTTTAATCAGTCTGTGTCAACTTCATACATGCTGTTAAACAGTTTCATTAAGAAGGGCCCTCTCACAGCCTTTAGCCTTTGCCTTCAAAATCACAGGAGAAGAAGAAACCACCAACACTTTCAAGATGAATTCTGCTTAACATCACAGAGAAAAAGTAATTACACTTAATAGAACTTGAAACTAACTGGTGAAGGAAAAAACACAGTATATAAACATGTTTCATATCAAATTTAACAAAATAGATGCTTTTATTTATTTATTTATTTATTGAGACAGGGTATTGCTCTGTAGCCCAGGCTGACCTTGAACTCAGGGCAATCTTCCTGCCTCAGCCTCCCAAGTGCTGGGATTACAGGCATGTGCCACCATTCTCAGCTTATGTAGCGCTGTGGAATCAAACTCGGGTATTTAGCGCTTGACATAATGCTTGCTAGGCAAGCACTTTAACCACTGAGCCATTTCTCCAGCCCCAATACATACTTTTAATATATTCCATGTTATCGCATTCAAAAAGTTATGTTAAGGGCAGTTTTAACCAGTTCCTCTCAGCATCTTCCCTCAAACTCCTGTTAACAACTTCACCAGTTAGTTCCTTTCATTACTGTTGTTTTCTAAGCCATATACTGCACAGTGAATAAGGAAAGGCTCAGGTCTACCTATCACAGAGTCACTAAAAAATCTTGTAAAGAACAAACTGTCTGCAGTGAGCGAGAAAGCAAACATTCATTGCATGAATTACCTAAAGGGTAAATCATTGCATATTTTATCTCTAAACAGAAAAATGACCAGCTACTAGTGTTAATTCAGCCAATGTAAAATAAATGTATTTAATCTAAAACAAATCATTGTAGTTAGAGACCCAAAGAATGAATGGAAATGAATGAAAAAAAAAAAATGCTATACATGATCTTGGAATTCCCACTACAGTAATGACAATACTCATCTAATGTATGCTATACTTTTGAGGCATAACTTACCAACTTAGCAATTTTTCCATAGTCAATCCACCTGACAGTAGCAAAATTTGTAGATTCTGCACAGTTGAAACCATGATTGAAGCCAGCATGGTAACCATACGGGAAAGTGATCATAAACTCCCCAGACTCTTGAGTGATCTGCAAAGTACAAATTTTGTCATATTCTCCAGTAATGTGACTTCTCAAATTGTGAACACAATTAAATTATTTTCCTATTAAAAAATTTTAATGCCATAATATCAGGGCCATAGCAACATAACAGATGTTTCCCCAATTCTTTACCTCATTCATTGATAATGTTGTTTCAAGAAAATGGAAAAAATACATTTTAAACCATTAGCCTATATAAGCAATACAAATGTCTATTTTAATACTAATGGTAATACAGTGTTAGATTTAGTGGAGCCTTCTAAGAAGTCACTAAGTTCATTTAGATAGATAAATCAATAGTATAGAATGAGTTTATGATGCTAAAATTAAAATAGTAGTAGTACTAAACTAGAAATTAGGTCATCTTAATAATTTTGTTAACTACCATGGTACTACCAATTTATTCACGTTGCTCATGATGGTATATATGCCGACCAAGCTATCAAATCTAGTCCCATAGTTAGTTTGTATTTGGTACAGCTACTATATTAAAATCCTGTTCTCTCTTACTGAAAAGAACAGGGGATAAGGTAACTAATAGGTTAGACATTACAGAGAGATCCTAGTCAGAGCTGAGTGAGCTGAAAATGAACATACAAATTACAATCTACATATACTCAAGAAAACACCAAGGAAAGACAGAATCTAGTGGGAAAAATCTCCACACTAGAAATACAAATTGTTGACACTGAGTTATAATCCTCAGCACAAGAATCATAAGAAACTAGAGCAGTAAGTCATCAGCAAAAAATCTTAACTCCCCAGAAACTGACATCAAGGACCCTGAAGAGGTATAGCTGATGGGATAGGAAATGAAGACTATTATTCTACAAAAAAAAAAAGAGAGATCAGAGTGCAAGTTAATGAAATGCAAATTTAAATAACAATACAGGAGTTTAATGAATCAAGCTGAATCTTCAAAAAATAAAATTGATAAACCTCTACTCAAACTAAACAAAAAGGACTGAAAGAATCCTCATCCATACAGTTAGAAAATAAAAGGTGAAATCACAATGAACACTGCTGAAATCCAAAAAAATTTGAAGGAACTATTTTGAAAAACTAGAAGAAATGGATGAATTTCTAGATACTTGTAAAATACCAAAACTGAGCAAAGAAGATATAAAAACCCTGAATATACCAATAACAAGTAATGAATCTGAAGCAATAATGAAGTCTCTACAGACAAAGAAAAGTCCAGGACTGGACGGATTCACAGCAGAATTTTACCAGAACCTCAGGTTAGGACTAATGCCAATACTTCTCACACTTTTTCATGAAATTGAATTAAAAGGAATATTGACAAACCCTTTCTAAAACTAATATTACTCTAATACCAAACCTGGGAAAGAAAGAAAACTATAGGCCATTTTCCTCAATAAGGAAAATCCTCAAAATGGTACTTTCAACAGAATGCAATAATCATTAAAAACATCATACATCACAATCAAGGTGGCTTTATCACAGAGTAGTAAGGATGGTTCAATATACATAAATCAATAAAATGTAGTAAAGCAGATGATTAGAAGCAACAACATAAATCACGATTATTTTAATACATCAAAAACAGTGCCTTTGACAAAACCTCCACTCGTTCACAATAAAAAAAACCCTTGACCAAAACAGGTATAGAAGATCTTCACTTCGAGCTGATTACAGGTATCTGTGCCGAATCTATAGCCAACAATCTACTACGTGAAGAATAATTGAAAGCAAGTCTCCTTTCACCTCAGGAACAAGACAAGGCCAACTACTCTTACCACCTCTATTCAAAGTAAGACTCAAAGCCACAGCTAGAGCAATGAGGCAATTAAAAAAATAAAGGGAATATATATTCACAAGGAATTAGTTAAACTATTTTTACTTGTACCAGACATGATCATTTACATAGATGATCCCCAAACTCCTACCAGAAGACCCTAAGAACTAATTAACAAATTCAGCCAACTTGAAGAATACAAAACTACTACACACAAAAAAGGAAAAAAAAAAATCAACAGTATTCATAAACACTAACAAAATCACTAAGCCATGAGGGGGGAAAAAAACTTATCCTCAATACCACAGCCCAAAATTAAATACGTAGCAAAAATTCTAACTCAGGAAGTTAAGGACCTCAACAAGGAAAATAGTATTACAATGAAAAAAGACAACTGAAGAGGACATTAGAAAATGAAAAGACAATTCCTGGATAGGTAGGACTAACATCATCAAAACAGCCATACTGCCAAAACTGATTTACAGACAGAATACAATTCCTATCAAAATAGTAACACCATTTCTCATAAAGCTAGAAAAAGCAACCCTGTAATTCATATGAAGCCAGAAGAAATCCAGGAAAAGTAAAACAATCCCAAGCAGAAAGAAAGCAGGTGGCATCATTGTTATGCATTTTGATTTTCTACAGATTACATATTTCAAGGTACATTACAAAGCAACAGTGTTTTAAAAAAAAAAAAAAGTATGATACTGGCACAAAAACAGAAAGGTCCATCAATGGAACACAACTCAGGATCCAGAGACAATCGTGAGCACCCTCATCCATTGGATCTTTGACAAAAGAACCAAAAACAAGACTGAAGAAAGGACAGCTTCTTTAACAAATGGTGTTGGGATAACTGGTTATCCACATGCAGAAGAATAGAGCTAGACTCACACCTTTTACTTGTACTAAAACCAAATCAAAATGAACCGAAGACCTAGATAAGAAAAAAGGCCTAGATAAGAAAAAAGGCCTGTAATTTCCACATTCAGGAAGCTAAGGCAAGAGTACTGCAGTGAGTCCGAGGCTAACTTGGACTACACAGTGAGTTCAGGACTAGCCTGGGATTATAGAACAAGGTCCTATACCCCCACCCCCCAAAAAAGGAAAAACATCAACAAATGTGACCACATTAAGCTAAAAAGATTCTGTACTGCAAACCAACCAAGCAACAAGGTGAAGAGATAACCAAAAGAGTGGGAAACATCTTCACCAGTAATACTTCAAAGATTTAATATCTAGAATACATAAAGAACTCATAAGAATAAAACTTCCTATAATAAATGTTCCCATCAAGAAGTGGGCAGATGAAATGAAAAAAGCTTCTCAGAAGTACAAATGGCCAACAAGAAAGTGAAAAATTGTTCTCCTCCACTAGCCATCAAAGAAATGCAAATAAAAACAACACTGAGGTTTCACCCACCCAGGGAGAGATGGCCCACATCAAGAACACAAAAATCAGGATGTGAGGGTGATCTGGCTTTGACATCTGTCATCCAATTGATCACCAGGGTTAATTCAGGTGATCAGGCAGATGTCCCCTTCCTCCCTCACTGCTCCATGTGCATCCCTCCCGAAGCTGCACGCTGGACCAAAGAGGACGACTTTCCCCACTAGAGGAGTACTGTTCCATGGTCAAGGGTACAGGAGAAGTTATGCTCCCCTGTTAGAACCGCCAAAACAAGCTCTCAAGAACCCAAAAAACAACTGTTGGCAAGGATGCAGAAAGAAGTGGGAATGTGACCTGGTTTAAACATTATCAAAAGCAGTGTCACAGCAATTCCTAAGAAAGCTGAAAATAGGAAGTCCATCTGATCCAGCTTCTGCCTTAATGGACATAATCCTAAAAGATATAACGTCAACACACCAAAAAGACACATGTGCACCCATGTTTATAGCCGCACAGTTTATAATATCCAAATCCTGGAAACAAACTACTTGCCCATCGACAAAGTAATGGTTAAAGATGTGGTACCTGTACACAATGGAATACTATGCAGCTATAAGAAAGGCAAATCAACATTTGAGTGAAAATGTGGCCACCTTGAGTCAATAATGTTCAGTGAAATGGATCAAAGCCAAATAGATGACTGTCTTATGAAATTTACAAAAATAAATGCATAAAAAGCCTTTATTAACAGGCTACAAAGAGGGAGAAAGGACTCCTAGGAAAGGAATATCTGAAGGGGGAAGGGCATGGATGGGCACTGATTCCTCAAACTCCCCAAACTATAGCATTAAAATATGCTATAGAACATAGAATTCATTCATACACACACACACACACACACACACACGTCATTTTTTAAATTGAGTGGAAAAAAATAAGACACAGAAGCTCCTGGAGGACACAACAGGTAAACATCTTGAAGGCACAGGCTCAGGAACAGTCCTTCTCACTAGAGCACCTGCTGCACAAGGATTAACACCAAGAATTAACAACTGGGATTATATCAAATTAAAAATTTCTGCACAGCAAAGGAAACAATAAATACGATGAACGGAAAATCGGCAAAATAGGAAAAGGAAAACCTTGGCGACCTGCCCCTCAGAAACAGGCCAGATATTCACAAAGTACTGAAAAAGAGACTCCTCAAAATGAATGAACCAATTCAAAAGCTGGAACACTAGGGCTGCAAGCAGCGTGCAGAGGGCAAGAGCACTTGCCTGGCAAGCGCAGAGCCCTGGTTGTGATTCCTGAACACCACACAGGCTGGACATGGTAGCACATGACTTATCTGCAAAACTAAGTGACTAAGAAAGGCAAAATAAAGGCCTGCACTATTGAGCCTGGCTCCAAATATTACAAATAATAATAATAAATTAAATTAAAAGAAAGAGTAACTGAAATATTCAGCCTCAAAAGAAGAAAGACCAATGGCTGACAAACACTTGAAAAAATGTTCAGCATCTTTAGCTACTAAACATAAAATAAATGATTCTCAAGGCATCTTGCCCCTAGAACACTGGGAAATGAATACGTGGGTAGTCGTAGGTTTAAACACATGAAAGGCACATTATATAAACACAGGCACATACACTGCAATCTTGACAATTTCCCACCCCAAGGAAATCCCTGAGGGTGATGTGCTACGAAGAGGTAGCTCGGCTGTCACCTAGCCTGCAGTGACAGGGTTTCTAGGACTCGACTGAGTTTCAATTCCACTGCTCTGAGCCATGTGAGAGAATGCAGCCCAGCCCTCTCCCCTCTTGATCTCCTTGTATATAACTAGACGTTCAGGCACTCCTTTCTCTCAGCATACGATAAAAGGAAACTCACATTGCTCAAATGTTTCTACCTTAAGAGGGTAGGACCCAACTCGAGTAAGTAAAGGACTCTCACCTACCCCTCCTCTGCTACCAAACTTAAAAATTTTGGTCTTTACCATATCAAAAAAAAAAAAAAAAAAAGAGTATGTATTCCCACTGAATAGGGTTCGGAATTTTAAATTTCTAGTTTTAGCTACTAGTTAGCCAAATATGGTGGTAAACTAATTAAAAAAACATGAACAGACAGAATTAAGTTCATTTTATCAGAAAATTAAATAATTTCAATCTGTCGTAAAAGGTAGAGAGAATATATATCTAAGCAAGTATCTATTACATAACTATATTGTCTATTATACAAATATATTATATATAGCCAACTACATTAGACAAATATAAATGTGTGCATAAATATGCACAAACACACTGAAAGAAAAAAAGTGCTCTCCAACTAGGAATCTAACAGAAAAAGATTGAGTTAAGGAAAAAGAATCCATCACAAGATAATATATGTACTATGCAGATTTCTTCACTTAAATTACCTCTCTTAAGGCTCAGATCTGGAATGTTCCCCCAATCCTCACGCATTTAGGTGCTGTGAATTATTTATAGGTTTGATGTGCTGTTAAGAGGCAGTTCTTGGAAGGGGAAGATAAGCAGAGTCTGACCCAGAAGACACGGAACACTGGGACAGGACCTGGAAGGGTATCTACTAGATCTGTCCCTCCTCACTCACTCTCCTTCCTATTGGGATGTTATAAACAGCTTTTCTCCTGCTAGACCTCTGCCATGTGCTTCCACCATTGCTGGCTGCCTACCAATGGACTGAGACTTTTTGGATGTCTGGTGTCTGTCACAGCAACAAAAATTATAATACCTCTTTTCTTTCTTATAATTACTTTGTTAAGAAGTTATTATTACTGTGCCCATTTTGCAGATAAAGAAAGTGAAACTCAGAAAAATTATGTGATAGGAGCTAGGGGTACAGCACAGTCAATAGAACTCTTGCCTAGCAATTGCAGACAGCAATTTCAAATTAAAATTTAGATAAAAAATAAATTGGTGTCTTAAATCACAAATTTGCAATTCTCTGCCCACAATCTAAAAATCCAACTGAAAGCCAATGATAAGTTGACCTTGAAATACAAACCCCATGCATGAAAAGTTATTCATAAAGTATTATATACCTTGTCAAAGGGAATCCCATACTTCTTCAAGACCGATGGAGAAATCAGTGTCATCTTGTGGCGAAGAAATGCATCACACCCTTGGGAGCTGCTTGGAAAAAAACCTAAGTAGAAATAGTAAGTACAAAGAGCATTAACTCAGGTACGATAGTTCAGATATTACACATGAATATATAAATTGCGGTTGTAGGACTTCCGGTCAAAATGGCAGCTGGGTAACAGAGCTGTACAATGTCTCCTTACCGACTCACTTCAAAAGTCAAGAATTTAGTTAGAAAAAGCACGTTTGGTGCAGTTAGGCAAGAGAGGACCATCCCCAAAAACTGAAAGGTGGCCAGCGGGAGGCCAGAAATTCTGAAAGATCAACCAAAGCAGAGGAAAAAAAACAATCCCCATGGCCCAGGAAGCCGCCGCAGCTGGCTGACAGCCTCAGGCAGCTGAGGACAGAGGAAAAATCACAGGGACCTGAACATCTGATGGAGCTGGGAGAGGATGGAGCTGGGAGAGGATGGAGCACACAACAATGGAGAAGAGGCTGCAGGCGGGTCAGAAATCCTGAAGTCACATTGGAAGAAGAAAGAAGCAGCCTACTCGGTGCAGCCCCAAGCTGCCAGCACCCACAGATCACAAACAAGGTCCGGAGGCCAGAACCTCAGCCCGAGGTAAGCGCGGATCCGAAGAAGTGGGAATTATTGGGCAGTGGGCGGCCCCAGCCTCAGAAACACCAACTCACGGGTGTCTGTACTACAAACGTAGCATGCGCTCCTCCTAGAAAAGGCCCCGGGATCCCAGATCAGAAACAGGGCTCAGCAGCCTTCTCAGGTAGTGACGTCAGCAGGAGCCATTTTCTTTCCATGTGCACCAGAGACAGCCAGAGGTAGCAGAACCATGGGAAAACGTGATAACAAATCTCATACAAAAAGACCTGAGACTCAAGAAGATGATACCAGGGATACTAAATTGCAGAATTCAAAGAGAAGGGCAAAAATGATAGTAACTTCTGTGCCCCGATATTCACTGAATTAAAGCAGGAAATAAAATAGACAGGAGGAGAGCTACACCAACACATAGCTAAGCAAAAAGCACGCCTTGAGAAGCAATTAGAGGAGACCAAAGAAGAAATGGGGAAACGTGGTTACAAATCTCCTACAAAAAGACCTGACACCCCGGCAGATAATACCAGGGATTTTGAAATTGCAGAATCCATGGAAGAAAAGGGCAAAAAGGATGGTAACTTCTGGGCCCAGAAAAATCAGTGAATTAAAGCAGGAATTAAAGTAGGAAATTAAACAGACAGCAGAAGAGCTACACCAATACTTAGCTAAGCAAAAAGCAAGCCTTGAAAAGCAACTAGAGGAGACCAAAGAAGAAATATACCAGAAGATAATGAAGGCAAAAGAAGAAACTAGAGAAGAACACAACAGAAATATAGAAAAATTGAATGCAGATACTCAGGAAATGAAAAACACACAGGAAATAATAAGTAACCACTTTAAACAACTTCAGAATAGAATGTCAGAGCTAGAAAATAAAGTGACTGAGCTGCAACATACAGGCCATGAAGAATACAAAGTAAATAAAGAAAGCGAATCATTACAATGGCTGATAGACGATTCAAAGAGAAACAACCTCGGAATTATGGGAATCGAGGAGAAGACTGAGGACAAAACAAAAGGCTTAAAAGACATGTTTAATGAAATAATGGAAGAAAATTTCCCAAATCTAAGAAAAGAAATGGAACATGGAACTATTGCAGGCATATAGAACACCAAACAGCTTTGATGAGAAGAGATCCTCATCACGACGCATCATAATTAAAATTCTAGAAACCCAATACAAAGAGAAAATATTAAAAGCGGTAAGAGAAAAACAGAAGGTGACCTACAAAGATAAGCCCATCAGGATAACGGCAGACTTCTCAATCCAAACCCTAAAAGCAAAGAGATCATGGAGCAATGTCATCCAAGCACTGAAAGAACATAAATGTCAGCCAAGACTGCTATATTCAGCAAAATTACCTTTTAATTTAAAGGGAGAACTTAAAACTTTCCATGACAGAGACAGCTTAAAGGAATTTGCAGCCACTGAGCCACTATTGCAGAGAATACTTAAAGGAAACTTAGAACGTGAAAGGGAGACCAGCGACACCAATGACCCCAGAGAAAAAGTGACAACAGCTAGAGGACAATGAGCTAAGAAAAAAGTATGTTAGTAATCAGTGAAATATGAGTAAATAAGTTATGAAAGTTAAAAAAAATTCTGAAATTAAATTTGCCCTAATATCTGTCATTTTAAGTATATTTATGTGGTATAGATTTAAGTTCATTTAATGTGGCAATGTGATATGGTTTTAACTTTGTTTTATTATAACAATTCACTTATTAGGTCACTAATGAAAATTTATCCTAAGGAAACTGATTTATGTAAAGATAACCCTGTGAATGTATAAGTATGTCCTTCCAGTATTCAGCTAAAGCATTTGAAATTTCATTTTTTTTTTCCTTCTTCTTTCCCAAATTTACTAGGTCTTTTGAACTACATGCTTGTAGTTATTTTCTTATGTGAACTGGTGGGTAAGGCCAGGTTTAATAATAACAACAAAGATATAGCAAAATATCGAATAAAAAAAACTATTGGTAAATATCCCAATAAAGGTATTGGTTGGATTCAGAGAAGAGGCATCAAGATTTAACTACTGCGAACCCATTAGAGGAATAGGAAGCTGATGTAGAGTGGTGACCAAAGTGAAATGATTTAGGTGCGGAAGATTAATATGTTAAACACTGTATGGTTTCTCGGACTTGGAAAACCCAGAACACAGACATTCTTTGGAACCATATGAAGTGATAGCCGGAGTCAGGGAAAGGACCAGGGAGGGCGTGGGAGGGTAGAAAATGGGAAGTAACTGTAAAGTCGATATGATTCGTAGGTGTACGAAACAGCCAAATTCATTGTAAATACTATGTATTAATTTGTATATTAATAAAAAATAGTGGGGAAAAAATAAAAATAAATTATGGTTGTATACATTTTTAGACCAACTCACCACCAAAGAAAAAAAACTCAGTAATGCACGTCAGAATCAGAATTCTTAAAAATTAATGAATATAAATTTATATCCCTAAAGGATAATCCTTTCACAAAAAGATCTTCCAAGAATTGTTCCTATAAACTTCAGGAAACAATTTAAATTTGAAGCATATTTGAATTCAATCTCCCTAATATTTAGAAAATAGACAAAATATTAAAGCAGGCTGTGAGTTATTACACATTTTAAGACAAGAATGTCTCATCTAAGACTTCCTACAACTGACCGTGCAGAAGTGCTCATCCCCTTGCCTGGCATACAGTACATACCCAGCAGTTTCCCAACTGTTTTTGTTTCTTTCTAGTCAATTTCAACTAACTTTTATTAACTTCCAATGCTCTCTAGCACAATGGGGTAACTACAGTAGACAAAGACTAACTAAATATTCCTTCTTTTCTGTTTTTTGTTTGTTTGTTTGAGACAAGGTCACATTCTTGTAGTCCAAGCTGATTCTCAACTCACTATGTAGGCCAGGTAGTTCTAGAACTCAAGGCAATCCTCCTGCTTCAGCTTCCCAGAGTGGTGGGATTACAGACATGTACCACCACACCTAGCTGAAGGGGTGCTGGGGAACTAACTGAACTGAGGACCAAAAGCTTATTGCCAAGCATTCTAAATGCTGCGCCTGAATATTTCAAATATTCAAATATTTCCTCCTGCCCTTGAATATTTCAAAGTAATTAGTAGGAAGAATTGTGATTGTTCCCAACATGAAGAAATGATATTATGTCTGATGCAACAAAACGCATGCTACCTTCATCTGGTCATTATACACGGATACGTAAGTAACAAAATGTTACTGTACTGCATTAAAATGTACAATACTTGCGTGCTAATGAAGAAAAGTTTTTAAAACTGATACTGGGGCTGGAGGAACAACTCAGCAGTTAGAGCACTTGTCTAGCAAGCACTAAGTACTGAAATTAATTCCCCTCCACCACATAAGCTGGGCATGGTAGCACATGCCTATAATCCCAGGAGGCTGAGGCAGGAGGATTGTCTTAAATTCAAGGCCAGCTCAGCTATATACTGAGTTCAGAACTAGCCTGACTAGAGAGACAATCTACCTCTAAATAAATAAATAAATAAATAAATAAATAAATAAATAAAACAAAAGAAAAAAGCTGATACTAATTTCTTGAAATAACTTCTTGCCCAAAACCCATTAAGTGCTCTGGGTCCTACCCAGTAGCCTATGTGCAAGAAACACTCTGAGGAGGTTTCTCAGGGAATTAACTAAATATGCTGCAGTCCTTTCACTCAACAGCATATTTATATCAAGACAGAGCCAGTTTCTTCCTTCAGTGATTTCAATCCTGCAGTCTGTCTGAAGCAGACTCTCATCAACACGGAAAAACAACAAGCAGCATGCTTGATGCCCTGCTGTCCCTGTGTCCCGCAGAGTTCAGACTACCTCACCTAACTGCCAGAGAGGAAAGCAAGTCACAGAGGACAGAGAGATAAGGAAAAGACTGAGGAGACTCGCAAGAGCACACAGAGGAAGAGGGAAGGTGTCCGAGAAACAAGTGTGCTGCACATGAGTGGTGTGGGAAGGTAAATCCATGCTGCCTGACACCTGTATGGCCACAACAAAAGGGAGCAGCCTAGAAATGTGACTTCCGGGATGCTGTGGCTCGCTTCCAACACAAGGCAGTCGCTGACATGATGAAAGAATAACCAACACACATTAGCTATGAATCATTTCAACCTTGTGAAAAGAAGCATTTCCCAGAAATATCCACAAGTGAGTAAGTCGTTTTTGTTTGTGACAAGGTCTCACTATGTAGCCCAGGCTGGCCTTGAACTTAAAACCCTCCTGCCTCAGCTTCTTTAGTGCTAGAATTACAGGTAAGCACTGCCATATACAAGAAAGACACTACCAATGTTACCACAGTGGTTGAGGCAAAATATCGAAAACTAAACAAACAAAAAAAGGCCATAAGAAATTACTTGTAAAAACTAGTACATCTGGATTAAACACCTGCACCTACAATATTTTGTAAGAGAGAAAATATACAGAAATGTTTTCGAGGCGACCATCAAAAGCATAATTGCCCTCTATATCAGTAGGAATAAAAAATATAGTTTTACCTTACATAGTCACTGAATGCAATCCTATTTATAATACATAAATACAAAATGAAACATTAGAAATGGAGAAAAATTGCCACCCTGATGTAATGGGCAGTCATGTTTACATACACAGTCATATCCTAAGTCTTACATATACTGAGAATAAGGCAACACAAGGCAGTCAGTCACCAAATACACAACCCATGGAAACATTTTAACAATACAATTCAAATAAATTCATCACACTTTCTTCAACTGTAACTCTGAGCAGCACTAACTGAAGTAAGCTTTAAATCAAAGTCAGTAAAAAAAGAGAACAGTCAATTAAATTCTTTTTATATGAATTTGTAATCAAAACCTGAACAATGTGGTGACCAGTCATTAAGTTAATTTAAATTGGAAAACAAACTGAAGGAAGGTAATTTGTAGCATATTAAGAACTTCATATTGGTTCAAAAGTTATATTCACAACATGCTATCAGAATGAAAGGAGAAATTAAATGTGTAGGTATCTTTTCACATTAACACAATACCTTAGATAAGGGCCTGGTGGCTTAGCTCAGTGGTTAGAGTACTTGTGTAGAAAGCAAAGTCCCTGGGTTTGATTCCTCAGCACCTCATAAACTGGGCATGGAGGCACAAACCAGTAATCCCAGCATTCAGGAGGCTGAGGCAGGAGGAATATTTTAAGTTTGAGGCCAGCTGGGGCCATACAGTGAGTCCAGTTCAAGCCTGGACTACAGAGCAAGGCCCTGCCTCAAAAATCAATTAATTAATTTGATTAATAATGAAATGCTTTAGATAAATGCAATATAATTAAAATTTAGCTAAGCATATTCTGACAGTTTATTAATTAGTTTAAAAATGTTTATAGGACTGACATGATGCTTACAAACTGTAGCTGTGTATCAAAAACACACACTCAAGAAAAGGTCATTTCTTCTATAAGTGGACTAAAGTTCTAGGGGTGCGATTTGATGGTAGAGTATTTGCCTGGAATACCTGAGGCCCCTGTTTTAATCCTTCACACTACAAAAAAGAAAGAGAGTGAGGGTGAAGGGTGGAAGTCAGAGTGTAGAGAGGAGAGAGGGCAGGGCAGGAAAGAGCAGGAAAGAAGGGAAGCAAAGAGAAGGAGACTAGAAGTCGGGCTGGGAAGCCTGGACATCCACATGAAAGGAACAAGAATTCAAGACAGACTACTAAAGCTTAAAGATAAGGATTGAACAATTCCAGAGCTGGACTCTGTTCTTACAAATGAGACAGATAGTCCCTGTCTTGCCGCCCAAGGACCATTATTCTTGCAAATGAGATAATGGGCTCCCGTCTGCAAACAAGACGGGCAGGAGGTCTCTTGCAAAGGAAGGCCTCTCTTAGGAGTGCAAAGCAACTGTGAGAAGAACTTGAGACTCCATGACTAGGTAATGAAACTATATGTGGTCTGACCAGAGAAGTAAAACAGAACTAAGCTAAAAGTCAGCTCCTAAGAGAGGGGGTTGGGAAAAGGGACCTATAAAAGTAAAGGTCGCAGTTGCTTGCTGCTGCAGTCTTCTCCCTTGCATGTGTTTGTGTTTGTCTGTGTCTTTTTGTTCATTCCTCCCTTCCAGGACTTTGTGGACCACAACATCCACATGCAAAGAACAAAAACTAGAACTACTATCTCTCATCAGATACAAAAAGTAATATTTAAATATAAAACCCGAATCTAAATAATTACTAGAAGAAAATACAAGAAAAGACACTAGTACAGGCAGAGTTTTTTGAATGAGGACTGAAAACATAGGAAACAAAAGTTACAACAGACAAATGAGATTATATCAAAGTAAGAGGCTTCTACACAATAAAGGAATAATAAACAGTGAAGAAGCAAAATAAAGAGAATATTCATCAGCCAATATCTAACAAAGGTTAACATGCAGAATACATAAGGAACTCAGTGCAACAGAAACAAATCTGAAAACCTGACTCAAAAATGAGATGATCTGAATGAACATTTCTCAAAAGTACATAAATAAATGGTCAGTGAATCTTTAAAGTGGGAGAGGGTAATATGAAAGTACATCTAATTTCACTAATCATCAGATGAATAAAAACCAAAGCCAGAATGAGGTATTATTTCATCCTACTCCAAATGGCCATTATCAAAAACAAAGTGTCAAGGATATGAAGCAAGAGAAATTCCTATACACGGTTTTGAGAAATATAAATTCAGCCATATGGAACAAGTATGGAGGTCCCTTAAAATACATGTATTAGAACTATCATAAGGTCCAACACCAACACATTACATCCAAGAGATAACTGCACTCTAGTGTTCATTTTTACATTATTCACAGTAACCAAGATATGGAATCTTTACAAAGGCATCTACCAGGGCTGGAGGAATGGTTCAGCAGTTAAAGCGCATGCCCAAGTTCAATTCCCCAGTACCACATAAAATCAGGAGTGGTGGCGCATGCCTGTAATCCCAGCACACGGAAGGCTGAGGCAGGAGATTGCCATGAGCCCAAGGCCAGCCTGGGCTCCATTGTGAGTTCAGGACCAACCTGGGCTACAGAGCAAAACCCTGCCTCAAAAAGAGGGGGTGGGGGGAGGAACCTACCAATGCTTATCTAGATGAAGTGAAAGCTAAAAAAGGAGATCCCGCAGAAGAGAGCCACAGAGGTTCCTTAACAGTACAAAGTACAGTTAGATAGGAAGAATTAGCTGTAGCGCCACAGGGCACTCAGATCACTACAGTCTATAAAAACGTACAATACATTTTTTAAAAACTTGAAGAGCCCAAAGCTTCACAACACATAAAATCAATAAATTATGGAGGAGATGGAAATGGTGACAAAATCACTACATATCATACACATGTATCAGATCACACTGCTCCCCACAAAATACGGAAATCATTGTGTAAATGGCAAAAATACATGGCTACCATGCAATGCTTTAAAAAGACATAGAAAGATTGATTCTATTGTGGGTTTCTTTTTAGAGATACGTGAGTTTCATATGAATTAATAAGCTACATTGCATAGAAAGAATCCTTTTAGTCACATCCCTATATAACAAGCTGTTATTAGCAAGATGAACCTGTCACTGGTATCAGTTTTGGTCAGATTAAGTTTAGACATTGTCTCCCACTCCTTAACGTGACCCAGTGGATTATCAGATGCGAATACACACTCCCAGATACACTACTCACTGATCTCTGTGCCTCAGACACGAGCTAGACAGGAAGGCCAAGGGTACAGGGCCAGTCACCCTTGTTCTTTACAGTTTCAGGGGCCTTTTGAAATTGATAATTCTCAGGGGTGTTTTACTTATAATCTTTTCATAACCAGTTGTTTTAATATAGCATTTTCACACCATCAGCTAAATGAATGCTTATAAGTATAATATTTACCATTTCAAAGATAATAAATTTAATTCCTAATTTTCACAGTAAGGTATCAGATCAACTTAAAATCTGTTCATGAAATTTAAACTGACATTTTATTTATTTCTATCCTGTACTCTTGGCCCCAAGAGACACTCTTGTATCTCTTTATATGAAGGTATTTGATGCTAGATTCCCAGAAATCTACACATATGCTCGATTTTTTTATGCTATTTCCGGGAGTCCACAAAATACCTACCTGCATCCCACCCATGGATCTTTGTGACACAAGTATCTCTGCAAATCAGTGTGAGACCCTGTGTTCCACAGGATCAGACTCAAGATCACCAGCTATAAAGAGAGGAAAGGAGGGGCTAATGGAATACCACAGTGGTTACAGTGCTTGCCTAGCAAGCACAAGACCCTGAGTTTGACTCCCCAGCACCATAGAAGCCAGCTATGGTGGTGCATGCCTGTCATCACAGTACTCAGAACACTGAGACATGAGGACTGTTGTGCATCTCAAGCCAACCTGGGCTACACAGTGAGTTTCAAATTCAAGACAACCCTGGACTACAGAGAGAAACAAAGAAGAAAAGAAGAAGAAGAGGAAGAGAAGAGGAAGTGAAGGAGGAGGGAGAGGGAGAGGAAGAGGGAAGGGAACAAGGACAGTGGAGGAGGCAGGGAGAAGGAGAGGAAAAAGGAGAGGACAGGGGAGAGAGAAGAATAGCAGAAAGGGGGAGGGGGGGAGGAGGAAGGAGAGTGGTGAGAGGAGAGGCAGGTGATGCAGTTCAGGTTCAATCACCAAGACAGGAAAAAAATCACACACAGGCTTATTAAGAATGCACTACACTAGTCCTTCATAACAATAATTCTTCTCATTACTTTTACTAGTACCCAGTCCCCATTACTCAGAAGACTGAAGCAGTAGGATCACTGAAGTGCACAAATTTGGGCATAACTTGGGCAATACAATGAGACTCTATCTCAAAAAAAAAAAAAAACCAATTAGGTCTACCAAAGAAAATTTCAAGTAAAAAAAATTAATTTTAAAACATAAAGTGAGGAAACTAAAGTACTTATTACCAGTCACTATGGGATCTAAACAAAAACCAAAACCTCATGTATACGATAGGTTTAAAACAAGACTACAGGTAATCACTGACACTTCCAAATCAACTGTGGTGCCCTAAACACAAAGTTTTTCCCACTAGTCAAACTGTCATCATATCATAGTAAGTCATTTTTCTTTTGTTAAATAACTGTATTCATTCAGAAGACAAGAAGAACATCGTCCTTTACAAAAATATTTACATGCTTTCAACTTACTTTTATCTTTATTTTTGCTTAACTGAACGCTATAGCAAAAATATTGCCTTTTTTCCAAAACACGTAAGATTTGGACATTTTAAAACTGAAATCTCCCAAGCTGTCATTCATGTTAACTCTATACCTCTATTCTCTCCCATATTTGCAAATCAGATGTCTCAAGCAAAAAAATTAAGAAGAATGCAATAATATATATGTGAACATAACAAGTGTAAAACTTGCAGCAATCCTCAAGTTTTTCACTACATTGTATCTACATAATATTGAAAATAAAACCTGTGTTAACGAGAAAGCAGCAGAAGGGCAAACCCCTAGGTCTACCAGATGCAGGCATAAAATGTTTCTGCTAAAGTATCTGGAGGTGCCACAGTCGATGGGAGCTCTCCACAGAAAGCAAAGATGACAGCACTCACGCAGAAGGCAAGGCAAGCACGATGCGCAGGCGCGGGAAACGAGCAGCACACCGGAGACGCGCGGCGGCTTTGCATGTCACGCACAGCGCGGTCGTGACCTAGACGTTCCATCGCGTTTATTGGACTATTTTACCATCTTAATTATTTAGCAGAATTTAGTTAATTTGGCTGGAATCTGGTCAGCGCAAACAAATCCTCCTCTGTTCCCGTAAGGTCATTTTCCTCCTTCATTTGTCATTTGCTACAAAACAGTTTTGCTTTAAAGTTCTTATTCATCCTTTAGGTTTTGTAACCTTTTACTGGTTAAACAATGGGCACCTATTTTCTTAAAATGTCATTTTCAGATACTTCCTTTTAAAGCAGGAATAATCTTAGTTTCACTCAACACCACCAAATTTACATCAGGTTCTTTTAAAAGTTCTCCGGTAGTGAGGTTAATAGAAAATGGTGAAATAACTCTTGCAGGGAAAGACTGCTCGGCACGCAGCACCAGCACACAGGTAATGCCGACGTGTTTAAGGATGGCAAAATCGTCCTCTAAGCTCGCTCTGCTCTAATCTATTACCCACAACTAGGACTCATCCACCTTACTACTCAGGAAAATAGTTCCTAACAAAGTTCAAGACTACCATTATATTGATATTATTACTATAATGCATTACATTTAAAAGATACTGGAGCTTTGTAGTTATTAGACTGCTGAAATGAGAGCAATGATTCCTACAAATGTGATACTGCAACTTTAAATCTAATATTCTGCTGTAATCGAGGGAAAGTAACTTTTAGATACCATTCATCATTTCTGTTTGACTCTGTCACATCAAATAACAAGGTTTCTCAGTGCCCTTGGCTTCAGTATTAAATAGAAATATACATAATACAGAAACAAAAATCCTTTCCTAATAAAAGGCAGACCTACCACATCAATAGATCTAAGAGCACTGCCTAAGTAACAGGGCTTTTCTCACTCAGGACTCAATCCTATAAACACAAAATGTCCTGCTCTTCAGTCACTCAAGTGCAATTCAACATTTTTACACTACCAGGCTACATGTCCGTCAGCTAAGGCGATATGGACGGTGCCATGTGGGTTGGACTTCTCACCCCCTACGTAATCAGATGGGAGTGAGGTCATCAGGCGGACCTTTAAGAAAATGGAAAAATCTGAAAGGTAGCTGCTTTGACTGGCACTCTGTACACACAGACAGGAAAGAACGAAACTAGCTAAAAAAATTCTTTCTGACTTTATGAAGATAAAGTAAACAAAATCAATTTCAACAAAATAAAAATTTAGCTTGCACCGAAGTTAATATTACCAGACCGAGAAGACAAATTCTCATGTGTAACAAGTTACCCGGGAAATTTACTTCACACTTCCACAGGGCAGTCCCACGTGAAGAAGTGAAGGTCAGAGGTCATGATACAACTCTTTGAATAAAAGATACAGCAACATAAAAAGTCATCATAAAAACCTGCAGCTGCAGCTAGGGGGATAGCTCAGTGATCACAGTGCCTGCCTAGGAAGCTCAAGGCCTTCAGTTTGTTCCCCCACCACCACTTAATAGTTGGGCACGGTGGCACACTCAGGCAATTACAGCACTTGGGAGGCTGAGGCAGGACAATCACCATGAGTTACAGGCCAGCACGGCCTCCATAGTTAGTTAGTACCAGGCTGGCCTACAGAGCAAGGCTCTCTCTCAAAACAAACAAACATAAATAAATAAAAGAACCTACCTCTGAGACACTCTGATCAACAATACTCTTTGTAAAGACATAAATTACAAAAAGAAATATACTATTTGCCCAAAAATGTTAAATGCACTACATTAAGATAAAATTTAAATAGCAAAATTGACTAAGTCCAATTATATGATAAAACACTCACCAACTAACTAAACTAACCATAGACTATGAAACCAGAAATTATTTCTCATGTGAAAAATTAAGATTGTCTAATTTGAGAAGTATTTCAAAGGAGGTAACTTCAAAAGAACAAAATCAGCAGAATAATATTCAACAATGCAGAAATAACTCAAAAAAAGTGATCAACATTTGAGAAATCTCTTTTCCATGCTAATGTGAGTTTGTATTCATATCTAAAACAATGCCAAACAACTCAAACACACACTTCACCAAAGGTGTGTGGATGGCCAATAAGCACGTGAAAATATGGTCACTAGAAAAATGCAAATTGAAAGAACAATGGGAAATTCTGACATATATACTAGAATAATTATATAAAATCAGAGAACAATGTTGGTACTAAATGCTAGCAAGAATAAGGAGCAACTGAAACATTCCTTGATGATATGAATGAAAAAAATGGAACAGAGAAGGTTTGAGAATTTCCTATAAATTTAACTGTAATTATCATGTGACCTAGCAATCCCAGTGCAAGAGTTTACCCAAGTGTAATAAAAATGGACATTAAAAAAACAAAAGTGATCAAGGTAAGAAATGAAAACAAAGTTTTACCTTGTGCTAATCTTTCCAGTCGTTTCCCATGCTCTGGGGGTATAGCATACCTAAAATGGTAAACATAAACACAAATTTTAGGCTTATAATCTGTCAGCTAGTATCCTAAATAATTTCCAAATATTTATAAATAATGTCATGTAAAAATATTCAAAACCAAACTCCACCTAAATGAACTGAGGAGAGATGAGAAAAGCAATCAGATTCATATCCCCTGACACTAAGTGGAAGGAAAAACAGACTGATAAATTACCCTTTTAAATGGTCTAGTTCACCATCTCAACTACATTTTGAATACAGGAACAAATATTCAAGGCCAGGAAACCACTAAGTCTGAGGGACAATTCTGCCTGAGGTCAGACTCTCCCAATGATCACAGCAGTACAGTTCACAGGGGCTATTCTTGGTACATGTTCTTAATTTCAAATAAAAACCTGAGTATTATCTTTCTAACTTATAAAGCATTTTTATAGTCAAGTACAACAGAACATAAAAATACTATAGTAACAAGAAAAATTTTCCCCAAGCCTAAGAACACCGAAATTTTCAAACAAATTTAAAGAAAAAGTTACCACACTTGGGCTGGGAATGCAGCTCAGTGGCAGAATGCTATGGCCGAGTGAAGCCCAGAGTCTGACCACCAACATTGAAATGGGTGGAAAAACTAGAACAACATAGAGAATTCTTGAAACTGAGTAATAAAAACAGCACCTGAAAAATAAATTATATTTTCTAAGAAAAAGGTATTGAACTTAAAATTACAACTTCCATTTATTCATCGTTGTAATCATAAAATCTTATATCTATTTTTTGTCCTTCAAGAAGAGAATCACTCAACTCAAGACCCTAGTGCTTTCTAAAGTGAAATACCTGGAAGCATATACCTGGAAGTATCTGCTGTGTAACTGCTAACAAATTTCAAAGTAATAATCCTATATAAACCCATCCTGTTTTACTAAAGATCAAACCCAAGGTCATTTCACCATTGAGCTCAGGGTTCTGAGACAGGGTCTCACTAACTTGCCAAGTGGGACTTTCAATCCTCCTGCCTCAACTTACCAAACGATTACTACTATGGGCATGCACCACCACCGCAGCATAGCTACAATTTACAAGTCTAAACTCTAAAGTCAATTTTAATGAGAAAACATATAAATATTTAAAATATATTTAAAAATCACATACTGCTGTAAGTAAAAATGACACATTCCTTTTGAAGACCTGCATTTCTTATGTTTACCAGCTACAAAAGTACAAGATATGGTTTCCTGGAGTAAATTATTCAAGTGTACATAGCAACACACTTGGTTGCATTTAATGCCACTGATAACATATGCAGAATATAGGCAGTTCAGTAAAAGAAAACTCGAACATATATTCTCTTCCTAAAGGCATGGCTAATGTTATCATTTCAACTGCATTTCAGAGGCAAAATTTCAGCACAACTAAATGACAACAACCCATGTATATTTAAGGCTGTGCCTCCTACTTCCTAATTCCTAGTTTATATCACAAAAACACCAGGAAAAAGAAAACCATCATACACATCCCTGTCCAAAGTAATGCCTCCTTCACAATACAGGCACAAACACATACAAATAATGGGTACAGGACTGCTCATAAGGGCTGAAAGTGAATAGACATAGTTATATGTTAATTATATTTTTTTGAAACAAGACAAAATTTAATCTCTTCAATCTGAAGCACTAATCTCCTCTTCTCAGAAAAGGTAAATCTGTTCATCTTCTGTAGAAAAGGGGAGGAAAACAAGGCAATGTCTCTGCTCCAACTCTGACCCTCTGTGTACTCCTCCCCTGGGAGGAGTTGCACCATGCCAGTTTGATCCTTTTCTACCTTATGAGCCTAGTCTTCTATTGCTACTGTCCTATCTTGGCAAGATGACTTTTTAACTAGTTCCACATTTTTTGCTTTAGATTTAGGATAATGACTCAGTCTATTCTCAAATTATATAAAGTATCCAGTTTGTTTAAAGATGATAAATGAATGTGAATAAAATTCTCATGGTTACCTATTATGGTATAGATCAAAATAGCTCCCAAGATACTCATGTGCTCAGATGCAGGGCTTTGGAAAAGTAGATAATGGGGCACTATGCCCACAGTGGATTAATCCACGCATTAGTTACTGGATGAATGCTCTGATAAGAGGTGGAGCTTGGCTAGAAGAGGCATATCAATGGAGACATGACTTCGGAGAGTATGTATTCTCCTAAGGGGAAACTGGAAGAGGGAATACTTCCCAATTCCTTCCTGGAAGTAGGTATCATCTTAATCACCAAAACAGGTAAAGACCCAACAAAGAAAGAAAAGTACAGGCCAATCTCCTTAATGAATACAGATGCAAAAACCCTCAATAACATATTTGCGAACAGAATGCAGCAAATTATATAAAAGGATCTTGCAGCATGACCAAGCTGGCTTCATCCCAAGGATTCAAGGTTGGGTCAAAAACGCAAGCTAATTAATGTAATACACTAGACATGAACAAAAGCAAGGACAAAAATCACACGATCATCTCAACAGATGCAGAAAAGGCTTTTGACAAAGTATAATAGCCCTTCCTGATCAAAACACTGATTAAAATAGGTATAGATGGATTTTATCTCAAGCTGATAAAGGCGATTTACAATAATCCTACTGCCAACATCATCCTATAGAAAAATACTGAAAACATTTCCCCTTATATCAGGAATTGGATAAGGGTGTCCATTCTCACCATTCCTATTTAACATTGTATTTGACAACTTTGGTGGAGCAATCAAGCAAGATAATATGAAAAAAGGAATATGCATGGGAAAGGAAGAAGTTAAACTATCCTTATTTGCAGATGACACGATCTTCTGCATAGAGGAACTCCAAAAACTCTATCAGAAGACTCTTAGACCAATGAACAAATTCAACCAAGTTCCAAGACATAAGATCAATACACAAAAATTCATAGCACCCCTCTACATAAAAACTGGCTAGCCACATGCAGAAGGATGAAACCAGAGCCACATCTTTCACCATATACCGTAATCAAATCAAAATGAATCAATGATCTAGACATTAAAATACGAACACTGAATTTGTTAGAAGAAAAACTAGGCAAAAACCCTTGGAGACACAGGCAGAGGCAAAGACTTTCTCAAAAAAGAAATGCTGAAAGGACATGAGATAACACCAAGAATCAACAAATGGGACTGTATCAAATAAGAAAGCTTCTGCACAGCAAAGGAAACACTGAACAGAGTGAAGAGAGCACTAACAGTATTGGAAAAAACTTTGCCTGCTACTCAACGTCGTCTACCCAACATACAAAGTATAATACAACATACAAAGTACTCCAAAACATAGATCCCTCAAAAATAAAATACCTGATCCACAAATGTGGAACTGATATGAACAGACATTTCTCAGAAGAGGACTGATGACCAAAAAATACATAAAAGTAAATGTTCAGCATTTTTAGTCATCAGAGGAATGCAAATCAGAATAATAGTGAAGTTCCATTTGATTCCAGTAGGAATGACTGACAACAAGAACTCAAAAAAAAAAAAAAAACAATGCTGATTAGGTGCAGACAAAAACGAATACTTCCACATTGTTGATGGGACTGTGAACTGGTAGGACCATTTTGGAAAGCAGTATGCAAATTCTTAAAAAAAAAAAAAGTTCTTTTGACCGAGCTATTCATCTTCTGGGGGTCTTCCCAAATGAGTTAAAGATCGAAAATCAGAGTGACACAGGCATATCCATGTTTTTAGCAGCACAATACATAGTAGTTACATCTTGTAAGCAGTCAATATGTCCATTAACAGATAAAAGGATTAAGAAAAGGAGTTAAATACACACAATGGGTTACCACTTTGCAAAAAAGATGACTTGAATTATCTGTAGAAAAATGGATGCACCTTGAGACCAATGCACTTGGCAAAATATATCAGACACAGAACATTAGATATCACATGATTTTTTGGAGATGACGAAACCATAAAAAAAGAAAAAGTACAAAGTAAAGAAAGGGAAGGGAAGAAAATTAAAGACATTTGTGGAGATGAAAAGGGAAGATCAGGGCTTGCGGGGGTGAGAAAAGAGAAGGAAAGTAACAATGATCACAATGCAATATGTAAATACATCAATGTCTCAAGCTGAATGTTATGTATTGCAAATACATGTTAATAATAAAAGGGTTAGGGATGCAGCTCAGTATCAAGGCTTTAATATCTAATACTGCAGAAAGGAGCAAAAAATAAACAGAAAATACAAAAGTTAACAAGTAAGGGTTAATCAATAGTAGGCCGAAGGAACAGCACAGAAATTAAAGCCACTTGTCTAGCAAGGAGAAGACCCTGAGTTTGATTCTGCAGCACCACACTAGCTGGGCATGGTGAGCCATGCTTGTAATCCCCCCTGCCCTGGGAAGGCTGAAGCAGACAGACTGCAGTGAGTTTGAGGCCTGCCTAGGCTACAGAGTGAGTTCAGGAGCAGATGGGATGGCAAAGTGAGACTCTGTCTCAAAAAAAAAAAAAAAAAAGTGAGTACTGTTGCTAATTCCACATATGAGTAGCAAACTCGATGCATCATTAAATAACAAGCTGCTAAATTTCTGAATTAGTGCTCTGCCATTATTTTTATTAAAGAAAAAAAATCTTCAAATAAGTTCCATCGGTGACATGATTAGCGTAATGGATGTTTATTGAGCGTCTATCTGTGCATAGCTCACATCCCGTGCAGTGCCAGGCAGTAACGACATGTTAACTACCACCTGAGACATGTTAACTACCACCTGTAGAGGCGCATCGGATAGATTTAGGCCAATTTGGCATGGCATTCTTTCTAAGGGACTTGAATTCTATAATCCAAAATTGTTTTTAAAAGTCTTAAAAGTAAACATGCTTTCCGTCACTCCAAAACAAAGAAACAGAAAAGGAGAGGAAAAAGAGCAAGATGGAAAACAGTAGGGGTGGGGAGTCATCCAATCACCAGGCCTGAGTCTTGCTTCTAGAGGATCTCAACTACATGCAAGGGCAAATGTCCTTACTGCTTATCTTGGGGCTCTGTCACTTAGAACAATGTTCCTGAATAGAAGACTGATGTGGCCCTTGTTTTAAAACACTTCATGCCATGTAGATACTCTACAACATGTTTATAAAACAAATGCATAAAATGTCAGCTTCTGTGAGAACATGGAGTACTAGAAGGTGTGACACTTGCTTTATCCACAGTGTGTACTCAGCCCACACAAACAACGTACTCATATACCAAAACTCCCTGCCCAAAGAGCAGGAACTGAAGCATGGAGGTTTTTCAGTACTTGCCCCACCATGAGTCTGAGCTCTACCTAAACAACTTCCTGACTTATTGAGACCCTCTCTGAAAAATCAAAGCCAAAAAATGTGCTAAGCATATATCCTAGTCCAAAGGCCGTGGGTTCTAGTCTCAACATAGCAAAAAATAAAAAAATAAAAAAATAAAAAAATAAAGGCTCAAGATCACATAGTCAAGAGTGACATCAGGAATGAAAACTCGAGATACTAGTGCAAACTGTGTACTCTAAATAACACTATACAAGGAGTTGGAGGAAGACCACAGAATTTAAAGCACTTGCCTTGCAAGCACAAGGCCCTGAGTATAATTCCCCAGCACCACATAAAGCAGGATGTGGTGGCACACACCTATAATCCCAGCACTCAGAAGACTGAGGCAGGCAGATTGCCATGAGTCCAAGGCCAGCCTGAGCTACACAGTGAGTTCAGGACCAGCCTGGGCTACAGAGGAAGACCTAACAATATTTCAGTTTTTTTATACAAAATTTAACCACACCCAAAATGCTACAGCCCATCCTTAAGTGTTCTACAACCATCCAAGCAAACCTTCTTATGTGATTTCCGACATTTTCAGACCTTACAGTGACAACTTGTACCTTTACCTTTCTCAGTCTTCATAGAGCAAATATGAAAGCTTGTGTTTGTTCCCAGTTCTGAGAATCTTTCAAGGTCCCACTTAATTAAATCCAGAATTCCCTAGCAATTAACATTATACCATGTGACATCTGGAAGGGAGAATCATGTTCTTTTTATCTTCAAACAGGTATTGTACTAGTTACAGACACAGTGGCAAGCTCAAACTTCAAGAAATTATTACAATGGAGAATATTTATGTTTATAAAATTATAAAAATAAATATGAACTATGAATATTTGCATCATTCCTAACAGATTACCAAGTATTTTTATACGTGGTACATGTGGATCGTCCCAGAAATCCCGAAAGTTCACAGAGCACAAATCATACTTCCATTTTGCAATTAATGAAAGTCATGATGAAAGGAGTACAGTGCTTTGCCCTATGTGCTTCAGCTGGTAAGTGACAGACTGAGATTTTATAACAAGTCTTCTGGCTCCAAAGTCAATACTCATTCCAAGAAAGTAAATGCTTTACCATTGGCTGCCAAAGCACTTTTTATCTGCTTACTCTAAGGATTCTTCTTCCCTTAAAACTTTGTGCCAGAAATGTTTAAATAAATCATCAGCCTTGCTAAAGTCCCTTCAATACAAACTTGTATTCATGATCACTTACTTGGCAAATTTGCCATATGTAGTGACTACAAATGTAAGTCTTAAGGCATCTCTCAAAGACACAAGACTCTAGATCTTATCTCTAATTAGAATTTTCTTTCCTGAATGTTCTTCAGAAGAAAACATCAATCTGTTCCAGAGAGTGAAAGAAAGCAATTATATTTAAGAAAATAGCATACTTCACCCAAACTCTTCATATTAGAATCTTAAATTAATGTCACTAATTTCTAGCAAATCTCTAGAAAAGTTTTCCTGTTAACTCTTCACAGATACTCATCTGGAGTGACTCAGAATCTCAGGAAAGCTGGTATTTTTAATAGCTACATTTTAGACAAACATCTTTATAAAACGTTCTGTGCTTCCTAGTCTGCCCTTGCACTGGTGGCATAATGGTAGCATAGCTGCCTTCTTAGCCAACTCTTAAACAGACTAATTCAAAATAACTGAACACTCCCTGCTTCTATACACAAACAACTCATATAGCATCAATCCTTCGGCCAGACCCTGTGAGACAAGCACTGATGATTAAGGGGAAAACTAGAGACTTCATAAGGCAGCTTGCAAATGGGCCTGAGGAAAGGTGAGAGGAGGTAGTGGTCACAACCACTGTAAGATGCTAAAACAGCTACCTAAGGTACAAACAGCGCAAACCTACAGCAAAATCTATGTGTGTACCAGAACCACAAGGAATTGTACATGAGGAATCAATTACAGCAATTTTGGAAACTATCATACCCAAACCTTGGCACCTAAGGGTAGGCCAGAAGACTAGGATGGAGTCAATGTGAAGCACCACCTTCCAAGGCTAAAGAGAAGAAACAGGACCCACAAAGACAAAAGACATACCAAGGACAGGAGAGACCATCCACAGAGGAAAGTAGGACAACTCTGCCTGAGGACAGGAGAGGTGCAACTCAACCAGATGCAAACAATCAGAAAAGAAAACCAGCACATACACCTACACATACTCACACATGGCCTAACATCATCCTGCCACCTTCTCATTTTCTTAAGTGAATAAAAAATACTTCTTTGTAATGAAATACAAAATTAGAGCATAAGTTAATCGAATTTTGTGAGTGAAGAAAAAGATACACAGAAAGTTATTTGCCCAAAGTCACAAGTTCTCTAAAGTCAGAATAAAGCCAGGGTCCACAGGCATTTCCAGAAGTCTGGACTCAAATACACTTACTACCTCTTTCCTAATGGTCACATGACTCGACACTGCTTAGCATTTTTCAAAACTCACTTCAAATATATAATTCTTAAAATGAATTCTAACAATAATCAAGCGTACTTCAAAACTGTCTATACTCTAGTAGTATATTTTCATAAATCTGAGAAATCTCCCTAGAGCTATTTGTATCATTCTTTATCTACTGCAGTTATCCTACAAAATGGAATGTTGCTTGTCATAACTCTGTTGTTTTATTATTTTATCATCATAAATAATACAGAAGATTAAAGATAATAATAATATAAGTCTATAATGCATACAATGGATACAGTCCATATGCTTAACAACTAATAGAGTACTGAAAATACACCTGCTAGTGAAGGAGAAATACTTTGGAAATAAGCATAACTGTCCTCACTTATGAACAGTGACACTCTTTCTCAAAGACACAAGACTCTAATTAGAATATTCTTTCCTGAATGTTCAGAAGAAAATACCAACCTGTACCCAAAGTGAAGAAAAGCAGTTGCATTTAAGAAAAGAGCAGACTTCATCTAAACTCTTCATATCAGTAACTTAAATTAATGTCATTAATTTCTAGCAAACCTCTAGAAAAGTTTGGATGTTAACTTTTCACATTCTTTAAGGAAAATCTAGTAGGAGACATAGTAACAGAATATAGCTAGTTGCCTACCATAAAACAAGATTTCACAGGATGTTGGATTCATCCACTGTATCCCCTTTCATAACACGTGCCAGAAAAGGCACTGAAGTACATATGCACCTCAGAAACTGCCTAGATCCTATCCATTTCCTGAAAATATTTCCCATAGTTTCCCAGTGCTAAACCCCAAAAGTCCTTACAGACATCATTCCAACACACTTTACGATGGAGTTGAAGAAATGCAACCAACCACTTCACAGGAACCATCACAAAGGCCTGATGGGAAAACCTCTGAGCCCTAGACCACCTATTACAATACTTAAGTTTGACTGGTTCATCAAAATAGCACAATGTGGAGCTGAGCGCATAGCTCAGCAGTTAGAGTGCGTGACCAGCAAGATCAAGTCCTGAGTTACATTTCCCAGCATATGAACTGGGCATATTGGCATCTACCTGTCATGCCAGCACTCGAGAGACTGAAGCAGGAAGACTGCCATGTGTTCAAGGCCAGCCTAGGCTATACAGTGAATTCAAGAACAGCTTGGACTACAAAGCAAGACCATCTTTTTTTAAGTACTTAATATTTTTTTGAAACTAATGACATCCCAAATCCATAACATCCTGTTATTTTCCTTCTCATATATTTTACATAGAAAAAAAGTATGGAGACATCAGTACAGTAAATCAAGTCAACATCAGTTTTGGCAGCACATTTAACATGTAAAATGTAAATATGAAAAGTTTAACTCTAAAAAATTGAAAACCTCAGTTGGACTTAGGTGGATCACAATATCTTGCTTTTACTATAGTTTCTGAAATACTGGGGACTATAAACAGACTGCTGAATTTCAAGAATGTGGATTTAAGTTCCTTAAACCTCCCTAGTGATAATCATTGCCTTTCTAATTTAGAATTAAAGAAAAGCCACAAAATGAAAATTATTAACTGAAATCAATTCATGATAAAATATCTACTGACTAACTGGGAACTTTGTATCAGGCACAATATTGTGTATTTTCAAAAGGCATCACAGTTTAGAGATAAGAAGCAAAATGTTAGAGAATATGATAACACAGCTTTCAAGTTCTAGAATCTGTATTGACACTACTGATTACTCAAACTAATCGTTTCCTCATCATATACTTGTCCCTACCTAATAATGTACATTTTTGGAAAAACAAGGACAAGTCACTTCTCTAAAATTCTACTGATTCCATAATATAAGTCCATGTAAGTCCATATCCTCTTCCTTTCATAAAATGTGTATGATCACAGTAAGCTTTTATTGAATAGTACTAGGATTTAGCAAATTAAGAACTAAATTATCTGAAATGGTAGTGTACAAACATTGACATGTAAAGTTTGAAAAACCAGATACCCAGATACATTCTTTTGATGATAAAAATTTTGATTTTACACTTTCTGCAAATCCATATAAATACTTTGAAGACTATTGTTATTGATTGCCTCACAATGTATCTTATGGGTATTTCTGTGTTTAATATCTTATCAATTATGGAGATAAGAGCATAATGAATACATACATACACTATGATCACGAGATTATATCTTTTTTAAAAAGGCAGAATTCCAACAAAATGTCAACTGAAATATGCAAGCAAATCATCTTTAAAATGAGTTTAACAGTTCCCCACTGACTTTTTTTCAGATCAAAAACTCACAGAAAATCAAGAATGGCCTGAATATCAAATGTTCTGGGATCTTTGCTCTTCTAAATTCAACTTTACTTCCAATAAATGTTAATTATCATTAAAAACTTCTCTGTGTTTATTTTTTTTCTACAGAATGCTGAACAACTTCACACTTAACCAAATGCAAAAACTTGACGGAGGACCAGCAGGAAGGGGATAAGTGCTGTGCACTGTATTTCCCCACATCACCAGAGCTGATCTTCTCTTCAAAAGGAAGAGACGTCATGAATGCATGTGAAAATCACCTAACCCGGTTCTCAGCCATGAGGACCAGCCAGGGCTAGAGAGCGAGACCTAGTCTCAAAAAAAAACAAAATTGCTCAGAAAGATAAGAGGCCCACAAACAGAGGGAACAGCAAGTTAAAAATCACTTATCAACATAATGTAATGTCCTTTTCCCCCACCTCTATGGCGTCCTGATTCATTCCTCTTCTCTCTCTGCACCCCACACAATTAAATGTGTCACTTACTTAAAGAAACCTGGATTGAAAGATTATTAAGATTATTTAAATTTCTAGACCCAGAAAGTTAACTTTTCACTACTTACCACATATATATACACTCCCCAACAAGTGCTTACTGAAGGGAAGATGCCTAACAAAACATTTAAAACTAAAAATACCTATTAATCTATAGTCCACAAATGGTCTGTAGGCAACTTTGCATGTAAAAATCAAGATTGGTTTTATAATTTCTCAATAAAATCTTAAAAAGTAAAAAATAATTATCACAATCTCAAACTTCTTCACACAGCACAGAAATCTGAATGCACCAAATCAATAATATATGCAAAATACTTAAATATCAAGACTCAAACACAAGTTATTATGAAATGAATGACTTGCCAAGACTTGGGCTCTCCAAAATGGAGATAATTAATGCTGTAGAGGTCCATATCCTCTGTGTGCCACGCAAATGTGGTTTTCCACATACCGAAGTAGAGATAAGGGGTATTTACACCCTCAATAGAAATACCACACTCTTCTTCAACCACATCCAGGACTGTATTTAGGCGAGCTATGTTCCATTCATCCACACCCTGGTACCAGGAGAGAAAAAAAGAGAAAGCCAGAGTTAATAAAAGCAGGATATATCAATCATAACATCATCTGCCTATTATTACATGCCATATGTTAATCCACTAAAAAATAAAGCAATCATTCAAGACATACATACATTATTATTACCAAAATTACCAGTATAATTTAGTTCTATATAATTGGTATAAAATTATACCAAATAACTAGATTCCAAATAAAAATGAAAGGCCTCATATTTCATTTCCTGCTAGCAAAAATATTAATAACAACAATTACAAGCAGATGATGTCCTGTATAATTTATATCTCTGGCACTCTTTCTTGTATTGGGGCCTTGGAGTTTGTTTCATTTTTACACATTAGTTTTAGAGATCAAAGTCACCAAACATCATTTCAAGAAACCAACAGCAAAGGTATTTTCTTATACATGCGTCTACTCAAACTGCAACATGCAATATTAGCAATTCTACTCTAGTAACTGGACAAATCTGGCACTACTCTACATCCAGATCACTACACCTGAGTGATGCTTCAATGAAACATTAACCTTGGATATTAAGGAGAAAATTTGACACACGTTATCTCTGCTACAAAATATTTATTCAAACACTGAAAAAAATTACAAAAATAGTTTTCTGTAACCCACCATGGCTTGTTACAAGAAAAAGAGAAATTTTAAATCACTAGTATACAAATTAAAGTGACAGGAAAAGATTCTGATTTTATTAAAACTTACTGAAAAACTACTAATGCACGTTAGTTTACTGCCATTTAGAAAAAAATTTATAAGACTATATTATTTTCCCCATATGCTTTTCTCTTTGTAAATGTCTGAGATTGGGAACATTCCTGTACAACGAAGAAGACATTGCACTACCTCGAAACCCATTTCAAGCGTACCCAGGCACTGTGACAAAGCAGGACTATGTTCCTTCATGTGTACTAATCTAGCTTTCTCCAGCCACTGTACTGATCGCCTCCCATGGGACCACTTCTCTCCTCTCATTTACACATTAAAAGTTCTTCAGGCGGTTCCGTTTTCATTGTGGTCTTAAAGGATTCTCCAGTGTACTAATCCAATTTCCTCAATCTTTTAGGTTAGGAAAATTATTAATGAGGCAGTAATCGAAGCTGAAGATAGAAAATCCTAGAATTAAGTAGCTACTTCATCTACATTTTAGCCCCACACTGAGAAATTTGATATTTAGAAACTCATTAGACTAAGCAACTTATACTCTAAAGTATCTTAGCTTAGGATACCTCAAAAAAATTAAATGAATTATGTAAAATATTTTATGTCTCAAAAAGTCAGAGCAATAAATAATATAATAGACACAAGCCTTTTGGAAAATAAAACAAATTTTTAAAACTGAAGTATTTGCTAGGAAGGAAATCTCACTGAAAAAAGACTATTTTAGGGTTTTCTGAAGCAGGGTCCATTCTGTAGTGCAGGCTGGTTCTGAACTGTAGCGTAGGCTGGCCTCGAATTCACAGCATTATGCCTGACTCAGCCTCCTGAGTTTCTGAGTATTAAGATTCTATTATACCGGCCTTATGTGGAGCTGCGGTCTCCATAACTTTCAAAAAAATCTGAGAAGTGATAATAAAACCCTTTGAAGTGTACTGTTCAAGTTCTCCTCATGGATGAGCAATTAACACTTCTGTTGCAGTTTCTTTTTTTGCCCATATTTATTAGTGTGTTTGTTTGTGTGTGTATGCAGTACACAACGAGTGAGCCTGAGAACTTTGTGCATCTACAGATTATCACATCACCTTCACATTCCCTTTGCTCCCTCCCCCTCTTCCTCATCCTCCAACTCCTAACATTTTGCCCAACTGACTCTATTACTTCTTTGTATTCTGCGTTTCTCATATTAGAGAAACCATGTAATACTTAACTTCTGAGTCTGAGTCACTTCACTAAGTATAACAGCCTCAACACTGTATCCATTTACCTACAAGTGACCCAAATCTCTCTCTCTTCACAGGAAAGCAGCACCCCTTTTTGCACAAATACCACTTTTTTTGTATCCATTGGCCTATACTGACAGGTATTGTGGCATCGTCCACAATGTCGCTATCTGAGCTGGTATAAACACGGGTACACATGTACGTCTGTTATACAGTGCTTGTAACTCATCTGAAAAGGTACCCACAAGTGCTATGGCTGGGTCAAATAGAGTATCTATGTTCAATTTTTCAAGGACTCTCCATACTGCTTTCCACAGTGACTGTATCAGTTTACAATCCCACCAGTAACATAAAATGGTTCCTTTTTCCCCACAACTTCACCAGCAGCATCTATTTCTATTTGAGCTCTAGAAATATGCCATTCTCACTGGGGTAAGATGGTATCACAATGTTATTTTGATTTTTCATTTCTAATGGCTAAGGATGTTGAACATTTTTTCAGGTATTTGCTGACAATTTTTATCGGAGAATTGTCTATTATTTGAATTCCCCCTATTAAAAGGGTCTTTGATTTTGAAGGGTCTTTCCTTGTCTCTTTCTATATACTAGTATTAGCCTCCATTGGAGATATACATGATGACAATTTTCCTGTTCTTAAGACTGGAAAAATGGCACAGCAGTTACAATGCTTGCCTTGCAAGCACAATACCGAGTTCAATTCCCCAGCACTACATAAAGCTGGACGTAGTGGTGCACGGCTGTAATCGGGAGGCTGAGGCAGGTGGATTGTCCTGAGCCCAAAGCCAGCCTGGGTTCCACAGTGAGTGCAGAACCAGCCTGGACTACAGAACCAAGATCCTGTCTCAAAAAACAATTTCTTTTTCCTGTTCTCTCAGTTCTCTCTTCACTCTGTAACAATTGTGTAACAACTGTGTAACAATTTCTTTTGGGTATCACAATGTTGACACAGAAAACTAAATTTTATTTTCTTTAGCTAAAATAAAAGTTATGTAATTTCTACTAAAGAAATGAGAAAATAAGAATACCCACCATTAATAGAAAGATAAATCTAATTGTTTCAAACTTTGCTTTTTGATTTTTGTCCTTTACTGTTAACTGATTTGGTCACCTCCAGAACCAGTTCCACACAGGCTCTTCTGCAGTCCTAAGCCTCCCTCCCACGGACCTCACTGCTACTTTACAGAGTGCTTTATCATCCTACATCTTGTTATACTTTACAAATATGTACTTATATAATACATATTTAAAATAATTCTATAAGACAAGCAATATTACGCCCAAATGGATAAATGAAGAAACTAATGCTCCAGTCTAGTAGTAGGCAGTGATGAATATACTGTAACTTTCTGACTCCAAGGCCTTCCTTTCTAAACTCTGTATTTCCAATCCTGAAATGTTAAAATGTTAAAATGTTACTTATCACTCTTTTCTTTCTCCATTAGTTGGCAACAAAAGCCAGGAGCTGAAGTTCAAGCGTGGGGAAAAAAAAAAAAAAACTGTGACATTCTCCTCAACCAAGGGTACAGTCATCCTAAATGAACATTGTTAAATCCTATAATGAAGCTGATTCACTCAAGGACTGGTTCAGTGTACGTAAAAGCATCCACTGACAGGGCTAGGGGCATAGCTCAGGAGTTCCAGCACTTGCCTAGCAAGAGTAAGGCCCTGGGTTTGATTTCCCTCCACCACATAAACAGGGCACTCCAGGAGGCTGAAGCAGAAGGATTGCCCTGGGACTGAATTCAGGCTGGGCTACACAGTGAGTAAAGGACCAGCCATGACTTGTCTCTGCAAAGCCATCACACACTGCACACAAGGCCAAGCCTACAAACAAATGTCTCTTCTGCATTCTATCTCTTTTAATAAGCTGTGTACAGCTCCTTTGTCCTTCCTATCGGCAGACTTTCCAGAAATATCCTGCCTGCATCTACTCCAGAAAGTCTCACGCTTGGACCATGATTGCTGGGCACACAGGTAACTAAGATCTTTATCAGGGATCTTTCCTTCCAATGCTTTCATTCTATGAGAAATCAGATGTCAGTTCAAAAGAACTCCTAAATCTTCAACACCACAACCAGGGTCCAGAGGAGCAAGCCATCCTGAGCTCCCTCTACAGTAATGACATCCAGTCACCAAAAGACCAAATGACCCCAGGAAAACAGATGCCACGTCAGAAACATTTCCTTCCACACAATGAGCTACTTCAACCAAACACACAGAATGGGGCAAACATCCTAATATATACCAAATATTTCCAATGTAACAGTAATCCTAACATACGCCATTGCAAAAATCTTTTGTTCTCCACTTCTCCTATTCATAGTCACACTTTCAGAAAGCCCATTTAACTCTGCTTACATGCTTCTCACATATTGACAATGGACTCTTGCTTACATAATGTATTTACAACTCAAAAATAGAATTAGGAAATCTAATAGAAAACAGTTTCCCCGGCTGGAGGAATAGCACAGTGGTTAAACCATGTGCCTTGCAAGTACAAGACCCTGAGTTCAATTCACCAGCACCACACAAAGCCCAGTATGGTGATGCACACTTGTAATCCCATCACTCGGCGGCTGAGGCAAGAGGACTGCCATGAATCCAAGGCGACCCTGGGCTACACAGCAAGACCCTGTCTCAAAAAAAAAAAAAAAAAAGATAAAAGAAAACAGTTTCCCTAAATGCCTTAGCACAAACATAACTCAGTAGCAGGACAAAAAAAAATAGTTCTAAACCACATCTGAGACAGCATGTCATAATTCAGGGACACTGAAGATGTAGCTGAAATAATACTCCCAACTACTGTCACAACGCAAAACTTAATTTTTATCACCAAAAAACACAGAGATATTATAAATTGAGATCAAGTAAATCATCAAGAATATTACTAAAGGAAGACAGACTAAAAACATTCACATTAGGAAGAAAATCTAGCTTCATAAAACTAACATACTAATGACCAGAGCAGAGGCTCTTCAAGAAAGATAGAAATGACATATCCATCAGATTACAGAAAATTTTTAAGGCAAAAGCTTGGCAACTGGGGCAGAAGGAATGGCTCAGCAGTTAGAGCACTTGCCTAGCAAGTGCTAAGTCAAGCACTAAGTACCAGAGTTTGATTTCCCAGCACCACATAAGTATACAAAGGAGTCAGAGCTCCCACCACCCTTTCTAGTGACCATAGAAAAAAGAGTAGATAGGTCAAGAACAGGAAAGGATTCTCCCAGCTTGACCACTAAACAGGGTCATCTAGGACAAGTCTTTAAATTTCAGTCTGAGGTTCCTATTTAGATAGACATGCTTTGTTGATATCTGATGATCTACAAAATTCTTCCAGCTAAAATAACCAACAATTTTATGACAACCAACCAAATGTAGCATTAAAACTATGGCTTTTCACCTAAATTTCACACCCTTTCTCATTCAGTAATTCTTGATGCTTCCCTATTACTTCCTCTACCTGACCAGCCACACTGTGTGAGCCACCTCCTGCAGGGCACACGGACACTCAGTGGCCCCACCTCCACTGGAACCTCACTCTCACTGCAGAGGCTACTTAACAGAAACCAAGAAACCATTCTTCACTCCTCAGTTGACCAGCAACCCTTGCAGTGGCACAGAACCTCTGTTCCACACTCTCCACATCACCTCTGAGGCTCAACAGCGACAATCCACACAGACCTGCTGCTTTGCCACCTTAGCACTTTCTTAAACATTTAAATATAGTTCAGTAGTGAAATTCGACAAATGACAGATAAAAGAGTTAATGTAAAAATAACCAATCTGACTGAGCTAGGAGAAGAAGGAGCACTCCAAAAACTCACAGGACGCTGCAGGAAGATCAGAAATCCTGAAGTCATATGGGAAGTAAAGGAAAACAGTGTGGTCCAGAGCTGCTGGCACTCACAAATCACACACACAGGAAAGCCCAGAGGCCAGAACCTCAGTCAGAGGTAAGCCTGAATCTGGGAGAGGTGGGAATTGTCAGCAGCTGGCAGCCCCAGCCTCCTAAAAATGAAGCAGCAGGTAGGGTATACTACAAACACAATGTGCACCTCCCCTAGAAAAGCCCCCCGGGAGCCCAGACCAGAAGCAACACTTGGCAGCCGTAACAGGCAATGACATAAGCAGGAGCCATCTAAGAAAAGAAGAAGAAGAAGAAGAAGAAGAAGAAGAAGAAGAAGAAGAAGAAGAAGAAGAAGAGGAGGAAGAGGAAGAAGAAGAGGAGGAGGAGGAGGAGGAGGAGGAGGAGGAGGAGGAGGAGGAGCCCAAGACTGAACCCGTCACAGTAAAAGAAAGCTCAGAAGAGCACATCAGGTCTTTTGGGGGTCACCCTTAAACAGTACATAGAAAGAAAATGGCACAAGAGGCAGTTGCAAAGAGAGGAGAAAAGGGAGAAAAAAGGGCTAAGGGTCTCCTGAACCACTCAGTGTAGTGGGTCCACCTCTGAGGGTAGAGAGCCCTCCCTGAGGGAGGAAAGCCAGCACAGGTGGGAGAGCCTTACAAAGAGGGTCAGGGGTGAACAAGACACCTCAAAGGCCACTGGACTCTCAGGTCCCCCTCACTGCCCACTCCCAGCACAGAACTAAGAGGAATTGTGGCTCCCCACCACACACCATCATAGCCATTCAAAGAAACCTCTCAGCTAAGCCTCTAAAGCGAAGTCCTTCAACAAACATGGGAAGAAGACAGGGCAACAGGGCACCCACAGGGATGATTGAGAGCCCACAAACTAATGTCATGGGCCATGAAATAGTGGAACTCATAGGGAAGGAAGTCAAAAAGCAAATAAACGAGTCCAACAACCAGTTCAAATAATAAGGTATTCTCAAAGACATGCAAGCATTAATCAGCAGGCTTAAACAGGATCTTACCAGGCAAATAATGATCCCAGCGGAGGCAAAACTCACAGAGCATATTGAATCCACAAAGAAAAAGTTGACTGAGGTAAAGAAATACAAGCTATGAAGGAACATTTTAATTGAGAAGTGGAAAATCTAAAAAGAAATCTAGATGAAATTGAGGACATGAAAAGTATATGTAACGACAAGGAAAGATGACTCCAAAACTCTGAAGACTTAATTTCAGATCTTGAAGATAAGGCTGAGGAAATAAATAATATAATTAGGTATGATTCCAAAGTTAGAAATAAGCAAAGTAGCTGGATACACCAGCTGATGAATGATTCAAAGAGAACCAATCTCAGAACGATGGGTGTGAGAGAAAGAGCAGAAGACAGCAACAAAGGTATAAAGAATTTATTCACAACAGTAGTGCAGGAAAATTCCTTTAATCTAGGAAAAGAAATTAACTTTCAGGTACAAGAAGATTATAGAACACCAAATAACCTCAGCCAGCAATGAGACTTGCCAAGACAGATCATAATCAAAACCTCAGATACAACATAAAAAGAGAGTATTAAAAGCAGCAAGAGAAAAAGAGACATTATTCTACCAAGGCAAATCCATCTAAATTACTGAAGATTTCTCCAGGCAAACATTAAAGGCCAGGAGAGCCTGGAGCAAGACCTTTCAAGCTCTAAAAGACACTAAGTATCAACCCAAGTTGTTATATCCAGCAAAATTATCCCTGAAAATTGAAGAAAAATTTTTTTCATGACCAAGAATCCCTTAAGAAATTTGCAACAACTAGCCCAGCACTGCAGAAATTACTCAAAGGAATCTTTGAGAGAATCAGAGAGGCAAGCAGCACTGGAAAAACATGGAAGAAAGGAAACATATAAAGAGAAAGTACAACAACAAAAAAAGATTGGTATTTGAATAATTTGATTGATATTCTTCTAAAAGAGTACCAACTATCTCATAAAATATGTGAATCTTCCCCCAAAATTATTATTTTCAATAGTATATAAGTTTACAAAACATAATAATTATCTTCAAAATGTGAAATTGGTACAAAATCTTTAAAAATACGTATGCATAAAGTTAGGAATAGATAAATAAAAGGATAAACCAAATCTCGCAAAACATTAATGATGAGTGAAATGTGAGTAAACAATTTCTGAAAGTTAAAATTAAAAAATCTGAAATAACCAAGCATACCTCTCTATTGCTTTAACTGTAGTATACTTATACGATACAGATTTAAGTTCATTTAATATAGCAAATTGATACAGTCTTAAGCTTGATTAATGTAGCAATTCCCTTTTTTGATGTTGACTGTCTTTCTTCTTTGAGAGAAGCAGAAAGATAAGCAGCATCGAAAAAACAGAGAAAAGAAAAATAAAAAAAAGATTGGTATTTAAAACATTTGATTGATATACTTCTAAAACAGTGCTATTTTATAAAATCTGTGAAATCTTTCGACATCATTATTATTAGTAATAGTGTATTAGTTTGCAAAACAGAATAATCACATGCAACATGGGGAATTGATATAAAATCTTTAAAAAATATATGTATGCATGAATATCTGGAAGGATAGGTAGATAAAATTATAAACCAAATCTAGCAAAATGTTAGTAACTAGTGAAATGTGAGTAAATAAGTTATAAAAGTTAAAAAATTCTGAAATAACTATATCATATCTGTTACCTTAAGTATTCTTATGTGATATCGATTTAAGTTCCTTTAATGTAGCAATTCGACAGTCTTGTTTTATTGTAGCAATTTGCTTATTCGGTCTATGATGTAAGTTTATCCTAAGAAAACTCACTCACGTAATGATAAATTTTTCAATGTACGAACATTTACCTTTCAGTACTCATCTAAAGCATCTGAAATTTGACTTTTCTTTTTCCTTCTCATATTTACTAGCCTTATAAACTACATGGTTGTAGTTCTTTTCTTATGTGGGCTGGTGGGTGAGGCCAGGTTAAAGAATCTCAACAACGATATAGCAAGATACACACACACAAAAAAAAAACTTTTGGCAAATATCCCAATAAAGGGATCTGCTGGACACAGAGAAAAGGCATCAAGATTTGGCCACTGCAGCCCATTCAAGGGGTAGGAAGCTAAGCTAAAGAGTGGGGATTTGAGTGAAATGATTCAGACCCAGAAGATTAAATACATTAAGTATTGTATGGTTTCTCTGACTTAGAAAACCCAGAATACAGGCATTCTACAGAACCACAGTGTGATAGCAGGAGTTGGGGGGTAGGGTGGGGGAGGGTGTGGAAGCGCCAAAAATGGGAAGGAATTGTAAAGTTGATGTGATATATATGTGCACAAAATACTCAAGGTCATTGTAAACATTATGTATTGCATATATATATATTAACAAAAATAGTTGAAAAAAATAACCCATTCTACTCATGTTTAATCTAGCCCAAACTTCTTTTTTAACCATTATGGCATAAGATCAGACTCTCTCTGCCTAAGCATTCCAAGGTAAATAAACAGGCCCCTACCTCAAGTGGCAGTCCTACATGCTCGGGTGCACACATACCTTAGGGAGTTCTTCCAGAGACAGACCTGAATGACACAATGACACCACCCAACCCTTTCATGATGCGACACACACAAAGGCAGAGCCCAACTTGGAGAGAGGGGTAGCTCAGTTGCCTAGCATGCCCAAGACCCTGGGTTCAATTCCCACACAACAAAAAAACTATTTGGGCGTGATGCCACAGGCCTATAATCATAGCACAGGGGAAGCTAAGGCAGAAAGACTGCCAAAAGGTCCAGGCCAGCCTAGGCTACACAGTAAACTCAGGACCAATCTGGACTACAGAGCAAGACTCTGCCTCAAAAATAAAAATTAAAATTGAAATAAATGAAACAAAAAAGGGCAAAGACCTGTACATTTGACATCACCCTATGTCTGTGCTTTAACATCTCTTCCCTTAACATTTCCACACCACCATCCAACACTGCTGCCTTCACAGCATCTTCATGCTTCAGAATTCAAAGAAGACTCTAAATGCAGTGTAAACTAGTATCAGCATCATCACCCTGGCATATCTCCTAAGACTGCGTTGACTCCAGAGCAGTGATAACATGGCAACACTTCGTGGGCGTGAATGAACAAGAAGCTTCCTTCACAGAATGCAAAAGACTTACGCCAACAGCTCTCTGTCTGTCTGCACCAAAACATGTCTAGGATGATGACATTTTTGTCTTGCTATAAAATTTAGCCAGTGTTCTGCCTTAAAATTTATTTTAAATTTTTATAAGTGTTATCTTATCATGATAAAAATATAAACTGGAAAGGAGTCCTCCAGGCTACTCCAACCATTCAAACTCTTCCACTATCAACTGGAAACCCACAGCCCTAATAAATTTCTTGTTCAAGAGCACCATCTGGTGGATGAAGCTATATTCCACTGCAGCAAAAGGGAAAGAAAATGTCCATAGAATACCTGTCACTGGGACCAAGTTTTTTGTATGAAAAAGTTTCCATGCTTCAATGACCATATTTTTTGTAAAGATATTCTTAATTTGACAACATTAAAAAAAAGGAATTTGGGGAATCACAAAAAAAAAATTTACTACCAAGGAATTCAGTTTGCCTTTGTGAAGAAGAAATGTTGGTAATCATCAAACAAGTATTTTTCAGCTGGAAGGAATCTAAGAGACTAGTTTGTGCAATCATTTCCCCTTATAAATGAAAACTCTGGGGCAAAGACAAATGTCTGATATTGACTATGTAAGCTCTGGGGATAAAAATATTCTGGACTACTCAAAATAGCCTACGATCTCAAGACCTTACTGAGTGAAAGCAGATAATCAGACAGTCATGGTGTGTGGCCACCTGCAGCTCTCTCAGGTTAACAGGCTAGCTGGACTCTCCACTATGGACTGTGCCCCATCCCACATCCACTCACTAAGCACCATAAAGACTCGTGCCCTTGCTGCCTCACCTGCCTGTACCCCTCCTTCCTGGCAGATGTATCTGCCTTCCTGCACCCAGGCAAAACATTCTACCAATGAAAAAAGACCAACTTGAGGCCACCCTATTGAAGAACAACTTGTTCGTGGGAAAGCGTTCACATGTTCAAATAGAAAAGACTTGCACAATTATGAGACTTTAGTAGGAAAAAAAACTAGAACAAAATGTAAGTTTTTTGATAGTTGTCTCTGAGTATGAGCATAAGTGATATTAACATATACTATGTTCAAATGTTTAAATATGTAATGCTTCCAATAACAAAAAGGTAAATTCTACCTTAAAATGTTTATACTCATAGACTAGAAAGAAAACTGAGAAGAAAAATGGAAAGTGAAGGCCTTACCCACCCACCTATTCAGTTTAGAAATGCCACTTAGAAAAATTTCCCCCATCTTGCAAAGGAAAATATACTGCCCAGGCACAAGCATATCATCAGTGGCACAAGCATATTATCCCAGCACACTGGAAGGCTGAGGCAGGAAAATTACAAGCATAAGCAGTCATAGGCAACTTAGTGACTTAGTGAGAACTTAATCAGAAAATTAAAAATTAAGAAAGGGTTGAGGATGTGCTCAGTGTGGAGGCCCACACTCAATCACTATTACTGTGAAAACAGCTATTGTGTACTCTCGCGGTGTGCATATGGAGTGTCCACCAAAAGCCTCATGCACCTATGGATACTTTGTAGGGTTGGAAGGTGAGGTCTGGCTGGAAGGAGCAGATGCTTGGGTCCTGACCTGGAGGGGCATGTGGTGGTTCTTCCCTTCCTCCCAGCTGCTCATTCTCTGCACCACCATGCTGTGAGGATCTCTGCCCTGGAGCCCTGGCTCTGGCCCTAACCCCACTCCAGCCCTGGCATGTGCTTCCATCCTTTTCCAACCACCTACCTGTGAATGGACTGTGACCTTCTTGAAACTGTAAGCTGAAATGAATCTACCCTCCCTAAGTTGTGTATGTTGGGTATCAAGAAAATACTGAAAGGTAACTTGGACAGTGAAAGGGAGACCAGTGACACCAATGACCCCAGAGAAAAAGTGACAACAGTTAGATGAGAAGGAGCTGAGAAAAAAGGTTAGTAATAAGTGAAATATGAGTAAATAAGATATGAAAGTTAAGAAATTAAGAAATAACTAGATTTGCCTACATGTCTGTTGCTTTAAGTATATTTATATGGTATAGATTTAAGTTCATTTAATGTAGCAATGTGATATAGCTTTAACTTTGTTTTGTTGTAGCAATTCACTTATTAGGTCACTAATGAAAGTTTATCCTAAGGAAACTGATTGATGTAAAGATAACCTGGTGAATGTACAAATATGCACCTTCCAGTACTCAGCTAAGGCAACTGAATTTTATTTATTATTTTTTCTTCTTTCCCAAATTAACTATCCTTTAGAACTACATGCTTATAATTATTTTCTAGTGTGAACTGGTGGGTAAGGCCAGGTTTAACAATAACAACAAAGATGTAGGAACATATGGAAAGAAATTTTGGTGAATATCCCAATGAAGGGATTGGTTGGATTCAGAGAGGAGATATCAAGATTTGACTACTGCGAACCCATTAGAGGAATAGGAAGCTGGGGTAGAGTGGTGACTTGAGTGAAATGACTTAGGCACGGTAGATTAATGTGTTAAACACTGTATGGTTCCTTGGACTTGGAAAACCCAGAACAGACATTCTTTGGAACCATATGAAGTGATAGCTGGAGCCAGGGGAAGGGACAGGGAGGGAGTGGGAGGGTAGAAGATGGGAAGGGATTGTGAAGTCGATGTGATACATAGATGTACGAAACACCCAAATTCATTGTAAATACTATGTATTACATTTGTATATTAATAAAAATAGTGGGGAGAAAATCTTAAAAGGCATTTAATAAGAAATTTTCTGAAAATTAAAAAAAGAAACATACACAGAAAATAACTAAGACATGTAGACACATGCACAAACACTGTTTTTCAATTTTAAGATTTTCCTAATATTAAACTTTTTTGAATTTTCTACCATTTGTCCATCAGTAAATACCTGACAATGACACAGGTGAACACCACAATATTAATGGGAAACTGTGAAATATAATTTATTTAAAATACTGTGTATATATATTTCACATGCTATGTGAATTCACATTAAATCTATTCGCCTCTAAAATTTTTCCTGACATGTATAAAAAATTACATAATATGAAGTTTATCCAAAGAACTCCAGAGCTTCTAGTTTGAGAATTGTCAGTCTCCAAATGAGATTAATTCTCTCAGTACAATAGCAGATATACAATTACCTGAAGGTAAACCAAAGGGAACACAACAACATTATCTTGCCTCGATCTTTTTAAGAAAAACACACAAAGTACTTATCTACCAAGTGCTGAGTCAAGCACTAAGTCCCCAAGTTCAATTCCTCAGTACCACCTACACCAGGCATGACGGCACATGCCTGTAATCCCAGCACTTGTGAAACTGAGGCAGGAGGACTGCCTTGAGCCCAAGCCAGCTTGGGCTCCATAGTGAGTTCAGGACCAGCCTGGGCTACAGAGCGAGACCCTGTCTCAAAAAAAAAAGAAAAAAAGAAAAAAGAAAGAACAACAGAAAAGAAAAAGAATATCATACAAAAGCAAATTTCCCAGCAGAAGCTACTTGCAGAGTAAAGTACAATTTATTGCAAGACTTATTGCAAAGACAGGGGAACAGAAGCCACTCACTGCAAGGGCAGTGACCAGGAGCCCCAGAACAGGCAGTAAGACAGCACGCTCTCTCCCACAAAGGGCTGCTTCCTTTATATTCATTATAGCTTCTTCTCCCTCCCTCTTGGGCAGGTTGATTGCTCATGGTGGCAACAAAGGTGTCTCTCCTCCCTTCTCTGTTCCCGGAAATACCTTTGAGGAAGGAAAAACCAGGAAGGAGACGGGACAAAACGACCTGACAACTACTTGCCAAGTTAGACTAAGGCTAGTTTTACTTTTGCTATAAATTGATCTCCAGATTAATCCCTCAGAGAACTAATCTACTTAATCCAACCCTTTATTCTGTCGGCTTCACTAACAAGGATAATATTTAATAATTGACCATAAAAGAAGAGATGACAGGAGGAAAGGATGAAAGCAGATCATGAAGAACATGTACATCTGGTAAGAAAGTTATTTTAAAAACTGAGATACAGGGCTAGATGAATAGCTCACTGTTCAAAGGTTAAAGCACTTGCCTCAGCAAATGCTAAGTATCCAAATTTAATTTCCCATCACCACATAAACTGGGCATGGTGGTGCACGCCTGTAATCCTAGCACTCAGCAGGTTGAAGCAGGATTGCCATGAGTTCAAGGTCAGTTTGAGCTCCACAGTGAGTTCAGGACCAGTCTGAGATACAGAGCCAGATGCTGTCTCAAAAAAAAAAATCAAAAACCAGGGCCGAAGGAATGGCACAGTGGTTAAAATGATTGCCTTGCAAGCACAAGTCCCTGAATTGGATTTCCCCAGCACTACATGAAGCTGAAGGCGGTGACACACACCTGTAATTCCAGCACTCCTGCACTCAGGAGGCTGAAGCAGCCAGACTGCCCTGAGTCCAAGGCCAGCCTGGGCTATAGCAGTGAGCCCAGGACCAGGATGAGCTACAGAGCGAGACCCTGTTTCAAAAGAAAAAGAAAAAGAAATTTAAAAAAAAAAAAACAATGCTGGCAAGGCTGTGGGGAGAAAGGAACCCTCCTACATGGCTGGTGGATCTGTACAACCACAATGCAATGCAGTATGGAGATTCTTCAGTAGACAGTCTATTTGATCCAGCTACCTCTTCTGGTTATCTTCCCAAAAGACTTACCACTATCACACAGTAGTGATACACACACACCCTAGTTTATAGCAGCACAATGTATAATAATCAAGTTTTGGAAGAAGCCAATATTCCTGATCACAGATGAATAGATAAAGAAGAGATGGTAGAAGTACTACTTAGCCATAAAGAATGACAAATTTGAGTCCTTTGTAGGGAAATGGATGAACCTTGAGATGATTATGCTCAGAGAAATGAATCAGATCCAGAAAGTTGAATATTGATGGTTTCTCTAATAGGAAAAAAACAAACCATAAAAATGTTAAGCGATATGGAAAAAAATAAGAACATGGACTTTGTGGAGAAGGAAAGGGAAAGAGGGGTTTGGTGGAGGTGAGAGGGTGGGAAGAAGAAAGGGATGTGATATGTAAGTTAAAAAATAATTTAAAAAATCATATGACTGGGTAAGAAAAAGTTAAAAAAGAAGAAAATACAAAAAGTGAAATCACAATACCACTAAAATCCAGGGTATTATAAGAAACTATTTTGAAAATTTATATTCCAGTAAAATCAAGAACATAGAAGGAATGGCTAAATTCCAGGACACATGTGAGTAGCCAAAAATAGAACTAAGAAGATTTAAAAGCCCTGGATAGACCAATAACCAAGTGTAAAATTTAAGCAATAACAAAAGCTCAAACAACAAAGAAAATCTAGGACCAGGCAGATTCACAACAGAATTCTATTAGAACTTCAAGAAAGAATTAGTATTTCTCACATCTTCCAACAAACTAAAAGAGAGGAAACACTACGTAATTCCTTCCTGGAAGCAAGAATCACCTAGATCGCAAATCCAGGTAAAGATCCAACAAAGAAAACCATAGGCCACTTTTCTAATTGAATAGAAATGCAGTCATCCTCAAAAGATACTTGACAAAAAGAATGCAACAAATTATTTAAAAGATCATATACCATGAATGAGTTGGCTTCCTCCTGGAGATATAATAAGGCTGATTCAATATACCTAAACCAATTAATGTAATATACCACATTAAGCAAAACCAAGGACAATGGAAGCAAAAATAGACTTTGACATAATACAATATCCCATTCTAATCAAAACTCTGATAAAAATAGCTATAGAAGAATCTTACTTCATCAAGTACAAGGCCCTGAGTTGGATTCCCCAGCACTATATAGCTCTGGACTACAGAATGAGACCCTGTCTCAAGAAAAGAAAAAGAAAAAAAGGAAATTTAAAAGGAAAGAATGCTGGCGAGGCTGTGGGGAAAAAGGAACCCACCTACAATGCTGGTGGAACTGTACACTGGTATAACCACAATGGAACTCAGTATGGAGGTTCTTCAAAAGCTGAAAATAGATATCCTACTTCAGCCATCTATACCTCTTCTGGGTATCTTCCCAAAAGTTACCGTCATTGTAACAGGGTGACATGTGCATACCCATGTTTAAAGCAGCACAATTTACAACAGCTGTATATTGGAAGAAGCCAATATGACCAACAGCAAATGAAAGGATGGAGATGCGGATGAAGAAGACAGACACAACGGAGTACTACCTGCCATAAAGGATAGATTGCTTTGTATGAAAATGGATATACCTTAAGGCCTGTATGCTTAGCAAAATCAATCATACAAAAAATCTGAAATAATAAGGAACTTAAAAACAAAGTGAAACAAGGGGGGTAGGGCGGGGAGGAGGGAGGGACAAAAGGAGAGTGGGAAAGTCCTTGTCACCTTGACAAGATACGTAGGTGCCCAAAATGCTAAACTTCATTGTAAACCTTATATTTTGCACTTAAACATATCAATAAAATGGGAAAAAATCTGAAAAAAATAATTTTCTTCAACTTAAAATTTGTGAAAAGAGAACATAAGCCTGTTCAAATATTAAGTTTTATATAATTAAAAAAGTACTGGACATTTTTATAGGTAGTATACTGCTTTTGCTTTAGGGGAGTGGTATAATTTCTTGTTTTCTAAAAATGTTTATAATGTACTGTGTTTGAAATATTTTTTATGTATAGACCAGCCAAAAAAAATACCCTGTTACCTGATAATCACAGTTATTTATACAACTAACTGGCTTCAATATGAAAAACACTAGCAGTACAATTCTAGCGATGAATATTCCTTCCTAAACTTAAAAAAAATTATGGATCACCAAAAGCTCAGCATATAACTACCTCTCAGGTGTCTAAAAATGGTACCAATAGATACTAGCATGATATACTTTTTTCTGAAATTCACCATAAATAGGTATGTACCTCATCGTATATACTGCCATTAATATCCGCACCATAAATAGGTGCCACAAAAGTTAAGTTCTTCCAGTACTTGCGCTCCAAATCTTCATAGTCCAAGTATCTTGGAGTACAGTATCTGCAAAAGTCAAATGAGAAAAAAGCACAAACCAGTAAGACAATTTTATGACTTTCCCAACCCATCTGACTTAAATCACTTAAATAAAATACTACCCCAAAAAGAAAAATAATGAAGCATACTATTCTATTAAAAATTGAAAATGAACACACAAACATATGCCAAAGATATCCAAATATTGCATTAATTTCTTAACTGCGTGATCACTTTATATTCTTTATTAATAAAGAAAATATCTGCATCAAAGTGCCAATAATTGGAAAAATTACTTTCTAAAAAGTCACTATGTTAACTTTCAAATTATTTCAAAAGTTTTTAACCAATTACATTTCTCTTTTCAGAGACAAGAGAATACTGTTATTATCAAGTAAGCACTAAGCCAAAACATGAGGCAGGCATCTGAAGAAACTGTGGAGGCCAAAAGAAGTGTGCCCTATGTGGCCGGAATATAACCCTTCAGCTTATTCTGTGTATCTTGCTGTTGGGGACCACGTGACACATCTCCCAAGGAATGGTGCCAAAGTCCTGGGTGATGACAGTTCACACAGGTGTCTTTGCAGGTTTGGAGGAGATGTTCCTGAGTGCTGAGTCTAGGAGAGCCATTAACAAGATAGAGGAATATTTGAAGAAATCTTGCTGTGGTGGTACTTACCTATAATCCTGGCACTCAGGGAGGCTGAGGCAGAAGAACAGCTAATTCCAGTCCAGCCTGGGCAACCGAGTGACCTAATGATACCCTGTCTCAACAAATAGAAAAGGCTGGGGATGTAGCTTAGTGCACAGGCCCTGAATTGAATCCCCATTACCACCAAAATTCAAAAACAAATAAAAATAAAAAAATGTATACACATTTGAAAATGACTCAGAAATTCTAGAAAGTAGGTAAGAGGGATTTCAATCCTTATTCTCAAGGAGGATTAAGCTATAGCTTCTCTGCTTGTCCTGACATGACACAATCACTAACCCAGACAGCTCACTTCCATCTAGACAGTTTTAAAACACTCAATTCAACCAACTACATTACACAAGAAAACTTTACAGATTCATATGTAAAAAACATAGCATCCACAGAAGTTTTCACAAAAAACAACCTCATTAAAAACATAAGAGAGTAGCCAAGTATAGTGGCACACACCTGTAACGCTAGTACTCAGTTGCCTGAGGCAGGAGGATCATGAATCTGAGGCCAACCTGGACTATACAATGTGTGCTCAAGGTGGACTACATAGCGAGATTCCATCTCAGAGAGAGAGAGAGAGAGAGAGAGAGAGAGAGAGAGAGAGAGAGAGAAGGAGAAGCATTCAAGAATGTAAAACTGAAATAAGACACTGCAGTTATTAGACTGGCAATGTTTAATATATTGACAGTAAGAAAAAACTGCTGATCTCTTACAGTAGGAGTATAAACTAATACAATCACTCCAGAACATAACTTCCAACACGTACTAAAAGTCAAAAAAAAAAAAAATGCTCTTGACCTTAAAATGCGACTCTAGAAATTCAGCCTAACAGATGACTGACAGATGACCCAGGATGTTTCTTGCAGCATAATCCGGAAAACACAAACTAATACTCAATAAGAAATAATCAGCTTTTTAAAAGTACAAAATATAAAATAAGGCATACCACTCTTTTTTGCTATTTTTTTGTTATTACTGTTGCTGCTTTGTTTTGTTCTGTTTTGTTGAGATAAGGTGTCAATATCTACTCCAGGATGAGCTTCAACTTGCTATGTAGCACTGGCTGGACTTGAACTCTCATGATCCTCTTGCCTCAGTCTCCCTGAGAATGATGGGATTACAAGCATGCACCACCTTGCCCAGCTTAAGGCAAATCTTTTTTTTTTTTTTCCTTTTTTCTTTTTTTGAGACACAGTCTCAGTCTATAGGCCAGGTTGGGCCTGAACTCACTGATGTAGCCCAGGCTGGCCTTATACTCAGGACAATCAACCTGCCTCAGTCTCCAAAGTGCTGGGATTACACACGTATACCACCACACCCCACACCCAGCTTTATGTGGTGCTGGGGAATCCCTCTCAGGGCCATGTGCTTGCAAGGCAAGCACCTTAACCACTGTGGCATTCCTCTAGGCCCAAGTTAGATCTTTCTACGTACAGACATTAAAATCTATCAATGCTGAATGAAGTAGGTTAAAGACTTTTTTTTTTTTTTTTGAAACAGTCTTGCTTTGTAGCTCAGGCTGGTTCTGAACACACTATGAGCCTCGGTTGACCTTGGACTCATGGCAATCCTCCTGCCTCAGCCACAACGTGCACCATCACATCCAGTTTATGCAGTGCTGGGGAATCGAACTCGGGTACTCAGTGCTTGACTTAGTGCTTGCTAGGCAAGCACTTTAACCCGAGCCATTCCTCCAGCCCAGGTTACAGATTATTGCATGCAATGATCCTTTTACATCAAAAAAAAAAAAAACCCTCAAAATATACATTAAGTAACCAGAAAGAAATGAACACCAAGTTATTAATATTAATGGCTAATCCTCACATACATATTCAATACTTCTCTGTGTTACCTGATTTTTGACATTTCGTCACACAAAACTAATGTTTCCTCATAAAGAAAATAAAGAAACAAACTGAGAAAATAATGAAGCAAAGTTGAAAGAAAATACAGGGTAAGTAGTAGCAGTAATTCCTATAAAGCATGCTAGACATTTTACATTGAATAAAACAAGTAACATCTTTAATAAATACACTTGGGACCCCCACCTGTAATTTATTTATTCAATAGGCAAGAATATCAAATACTTTATTTTGATAAAAAACACTTAAATACCAAACATTTACTGATCTATCAAGAACATTAGAATCCTTCTGCACAGATAATATTGAAAAGGACAGGCATTATAGCACCATTAAATTGACATCATTCCGCTATTTTTTTCAGTTGGTTCCAGTAACACCAGAAATTCCAGGCACAAGCTAAGGTAACCAAAGGGCAACATCAGGTGATAAAGACAGGTGCACATCCCTACTTTCTAGAGCATAGATCACAGGAGAGCAAGAAAGGAGGAAGGAAGATAGCACAGATGCCTGTTACTGGGACTTCTAGGGACACCCTGGGCTTTAAAACTGAAAGCCTAAACTGCCTCATATCATAGGGCCTACAGATTTTACACTCTAAACTAGATCAGGATCAATTTTTTAAAAACTCAGTTACAAAAGAGAAAGTTAAAATTTTGTATTGTCTAATAAAGTTAAATTTAAAATCATTTAACTTAAAAATTTAAAGTAAATGCTCATTCTAAAATAGAAAGTGACTTGCTCAAATGAACCAAATAAACCAAAAGAGAGGAGGAGGAAGTAGAGGAGAGGGAAGGAGGGAAGAAGGGAGGGGGAAGGAAAAAAGGAGAAGGAAGGAAGGAAGGAAGGAAGGAAGGAAGGAAGGAAGGAAGGAAATCAGTTCACTCGGTTATTATCTGATTGTGGTAAATCCTGCCCACAGATTCCACCCTAATGGACTCTCTCAAACAACTATATCCGGTCCAAAAATCCTTTTGTCAGTTTGTAAGCTGATTTAGTCATACTCACTCAGAAGTCATCAGTCACTGTAGCACAGCTCCCAAGAGATAAGCCAGGAGACCAGAGTCCCAGAATTTGAAGTTATTCTTTGCCATTTAAAAGCAACATAAACATGGACAGGGAGCTGCAACTTCCTGGAACTCAGTTATTCTTCTGTAACAGGAGTCCCTAACCTCCAGGTAATGGAACGTACTGGTCCTGGGCATCAGGAAGCAGGCTACATAATCAGAAGTGAGCAATGGGCAAGTGAGAGCAAACCTTCATTTGTCTTTACACAATTCCCCACCACCTGCTTACAGCTCGGCCTCCCATTAAATGCGTGACAGCACTGAATTCTCACAGAAGTGTGAACCCGGCTGTGAACGGCACTTGCGAAGGATGTAGGGTGGGTGCTACAAATATGAACTTAATGCCTGATGATCTCAGGTGGAACTGGGGCAGTGTGGCCACTAGGGAGTGACCACAAAAGCAGATTAACAAGAACCTAGAGATCTGGCTGCATAGTCTCCATGGTAAGCTAACTGCTTGCAGATGTGTATCAAAATTCTATCTGTGGCTGCCAAGTGACAATCTGCATTTGGGGGCAACCCTTATGGTGCCGAATTAGCTGATGTACTGCCACTGCACTGCCGCGTCTAGTGGCGGGCTTTACGTCAGAACCTGACACACATGCCAGCCTGCACAGGGCCCACCCATTAGTTTATTCACCACTCCTGTCTGCATCTCTTTCCTGCACTGTACTCTCCTTTCAGTCACACTTTTGGCAAAGGTAAAGGTTAAGCCTAGCCAAAATTGAATAAAAAAACAAGTATTACTGGAGAGATTATTTCAAAAGGAGAAAGAATCCAATGATGAGAAAGTACAAAGAAAAAAGATGCATTTTAAAAATACATACCAGGCTGGAGGAATGGCACAGTGTTGTTAAAACACATGCCTTACAAGCACAAGGCCCTGAGCACATATAAAGCTGAGTTAGATGACACCTGCCTATAATCCCAGCACTCAAGAAGCTGAGACAGGAGGATTGCCTTGAGTTCAAGGCCAGCCTGGGCTACACAGGGAGTTCTCAACCAGCCTAGGCTACAGAATGAGACCTGGTCTCAAAAAAAAAGTGTGTGTGTATTAAATATATATTTATATATATTTATTTGTATATGTTCCAATATATAGATATATACACCAATAAGTGTGTACGTGTGTGTGTGTGTGTGTGTGTGTGTGTGTGTGTGTATAACATAATAACGTACAGGCTCAATGCAAGAGGTGAATCAAGCTTACTTCATATATGCAGTGAACACCTATCCAACACAGCCATGAAACCTTCAAAACTGTTTTGTCATATGAACAACAAGCACCCTAAATTAACAGACAAGATTTTGAAGTTTCTCGAAAGAAAACACATGAACACAAAGAACAGAATTACTAAAAGGCATCACTTTATCAAATATATCTGCACTGAGTATCATACTTAGTGGATAAACTGTATTGCCAAAGCTAAGAAGCTCTTTACTCCTGGTGAAGAGTTGATCTTGCCTGTTGTGTTGCTCAGGGCATTTGTCACGAACTTTTAGGAAAGGCCATAGTTTAAAAGGTGCCATGTCTTCCCCTTGCAGCTAGCAAAATAACTAGATGAACTGATGAAATCAAAGAGGATATTGAGGCACATTTTTCTAGAATAGAAAGGATTAACAGGTCACCCTGGGTGTGCAATTCAGGTTTAAAAGTCTACAACCTTGAAAACAAGAGAACATTGTTTATACTGTACAATATATTATTCAAAAGAATACACGTAAAGATATGCTGTGAGTACTCTGGTTGTCAATGCAACACCACAGCTGCAGAACCACTCAAGTCTTCAAATGAGTATATGTCAGTTGAACTGACTGGTCTGTCTGTGCATATGCAGACAGACTGCCATAATGCACAGCTTTCTGGTTTCACTACTTGTAGCAAGGAGGTCACTTCAGTACATATTTATCATCCACAGAAAAATGCTGGCAGCCAAACAATGCTATCTGAATGTAACATTTTGCAAGATGGAATTAAAATTATCAGCCACATTAAGTATATGGCCTTAACTCACATCTGTCTCTTCACACAGCTCCCTGAGGAGAGCGAGATGAGGAGCACACCCATTCTCACTTATACACAGAAGGGAGATGTTCTCACATTAGCAGATAAAATGCCTGCATCCAAGCTAAACTAAAATTATGGGGCAACAAGTGAACATTGAAATTTTTTTTGAGACAGGGTCTTACTCTGCAGTGCAGGCTGGTTCTGAGCTCACTGTGCAGTCCACACTGGCCTCAACCTCATGGAAATCCCCCTGTCTCAGCCTTGTGAGTGCTGAGATTAAAGGCGTATACCACCATGTCCATCTTATGTGGTGCTGGATAATCAAAAAAGGGCCTTGCATTTGCTAGGCAAGTGTTTTACCTGCTGTGCTGTTCATCCAGCCCTGGATTTCTGATATGCTTCAAATATTAGCAGAAATTCTGAAAGAGACTGAACCAAGGCATCCTTTCTCCCAGATGGCACATGATCACTATCTTAGGTTCCAATAGTGTTTACCTTACTTCTGAAAGACAAAAGACCCCTGAAGCGGGAAAGTGGATCCACAACCCATCTGTGAGTAAGCCAAATAAAATGACCTTATGCTAGAAAAGCATCAACTAACTAGCCGACATCACAAATGATGGTAGGCTTAAAAGTATGTTTGTGACAATGTCAAATATCTGTATACTCTGAATTAAAATCAAGGCAGAGTACCCTCAGACTGTCAGAAAAACACTGAAAATCTGCTTCCATTTCCAATATGCGGTCTGTCTGAGGTGGAGTTCTTTTCAGTGACATCAATGCAGACAACAAAGCAACTAGGCAGGACAAGCTCAGGTGCCAGTGATCCTGAGCTACAGTGAGGCACACAGTTATTTCATTATACAGTACAATGTAATAATAATAGAAATAAATTGCAAAAAAAATGAAATTCCCTTGAATCATCCCAAAGAAATCATCCTGTATACCCCCATGTACCAAAAACAAATGTCTCCACAAAACCAGTCCCAGATGCCGAAAACACTGGGCATCACTGCTCTGTACTACAGAGGCACTGCTCTGTACTACAGCTGGGCAGAAGAGCACGGTGGCACATGCCTGTGGCCCCACCCCTCCAGGAGGCTGAGGCAGAGAACCACAAGGTAAAGACCAGCCTGGGTACCATGATGCCTCAGCAAGATCCTGTCTCAAAACAAAAAAATAAAAACGTTTTGGAGATGAACCTCAGTGGGACAGCCCTGGGCTCAATTCTCAGACACACACACACATACAGCTGAGCAGGAAGTAGAGATAGGTAACACAGACAACTGCACAATACTCACCACTACAAGTTTTTACATCCCAGCTCTGGGAAGTTTTTAGTTTTCTTTTGACCAAGTTGTTTATCAATCACATGGCCATATTTTTCTCTACTACTTACATCAAGCCCATCATGTACTTTGTTTTCATACAATGGCTTGCACTAAAGACTGAAAAAAAAAAAAAACTAAAACCTTGATTTTCATACTCAGCCCCATCTCAGGGCGGGTCCTTCCACAATCACTCTAACAACCCAGTGATGGTACAGCAGCTCTGTGTGGGTACAAAAGCCTTGACCTAAGTTTAGACATTTCACTAGAATTCAAACTAGATTTCTACATGAAACTGGTACGAATAACATAGAAATCTAAGATTCAAAGTATGTTAAGGGATCGGTTGGATAGCCCAGTGATTAGACTGCTTGCCTAGGAAGTAAGTGTAAGGCCCAGCCAGAGTTTGATCTCATAGCACCACATAATAGCTAGGCAGGGTAGTACTGTAATCCTAGTACTTCTAAGGTGAGACATGAAGATTCTTGTGAGTTCCAGGCCAGCCTGGGCTACATACTGGCTTCAAGACTAGCCTGGACTATAGAACAAGACCTTGCCTCAATGAAAGATTTTTAAAAATTAAATATATAATAAAGTTGATACAAAAGATAAACAGACTTCAAAAGAAATAAAATCTAACCTAGAAATAATCTTTCAGATAATGATTGTAGATTTTACAACTAAAAAGAAGCCACGTTCAAATATCATTTTTATCTCCAAAATATCAAAAAATGTATACTTTGTTGATGAAATAATTCACACCATGTTTTATATTACTTTTCATGACACTATTCATTCAACTGACATACACTGTAAAGCAGCTACATATCCCAGATACTGTCCCAGGCACTGTATGCTCTGATATACAACATAGACCTGTCACCTGAATGGCGATGCTCAGCAAGACTTCCTCTGTAATCAAGCCACCCAAGAAAAACCTGAGCAGAGATCTGAATAAAATTCATTAAAAATAACATCATTCCCTCAAAATAAAAGAGACTCCATGTAGGATAATCAAATGGACTACCAGTAATGATCAAAAATTTGGGAAAAGAAAACAAAAGACTTCAAAACTAAGTACCTAGCAATGTTTCTGAATCGTCACGTGTGACTAAAAATGATTATCTCCACTGCATACGAATAACACAACTTATCTATCGGTCTGTGGATGGGTACTTTTGTGTTTTTCACACTTGGGCTATTGTTAATTGTGCTGCTATAAACATACGTATACATCTGTCTCTGTTATACGCAATGGAGTATTACTCATCTGTAAAAACAGATGGGTTTGAGGCCCTTATAGGTAAATAGACTCAACTCAAGACCAACATGCTCAGTGGAGTCAGGCACAGAAGGTTAAATATCAAATGGTTTCTCTAATAGGAAAAACCCAAATCACAGTCATTTCATAGAACTAAATGAGGGAATAATAGGAACTAGTGCGGAGGGGACAGGTGTGGGAGGGTCAGAAAAGGGAAGAATTTGTCATTTTGCCAGCATGTATATGTGCACAAAATACTCAACTTCAATGTAAACATTATGTATAGCTACATATCAATAAAATCGGAAAAATGATTATCTCTGGTTATTTACAGATTCCTATAATTTTTGAATTTTTAAATAAACATATACTACATATATGTACATATAAACATATACATTTTTAACTGATAAAAATGTACCTGACCAACCTTCAAAACTTTAAAAATAAAATTTCCCTATTTCCATTATCTATAGAAGCTGTTTATCCCCAAATTTTTAGTATATATTTGTAATAAATAATAACTACATGAAACTTGAAGAGCAGGTACACACATGTATTGCGTCTTGGTCATTTTGACTTCCTTCTCCCTTCATGATTACCCCACATTTCTTTTCCTCTTCACAAAAATCTATCCATTCATCTATCAGTGGACATACTGGCTGCTTTCAGGATTTTCCTATTATGAGATGTACTGCTATAAACACAGGGACATGTAGATATGCACATATCACTGTTGTATGGTGTCTTTAATTTTGGGGGAAAGATACCCAGGAGAGGAACAGTAGTGTCAAAGGGAACATCTATTTTTAATTTTTTGAGGAATAGCCACAAAGCTTTCCATTGCAGCTGTAACCTGTTTACAATACTGCCAAAAATGGAAAAGGGTTCCTTTTTCTAGACAATCTTGGCAGCACTTGCTATTCGAGTTCTTGATTTAAAAAAAAAAGAAAAGACAATTCTTACTGGAGTTAGATAGAACTTCAATGTTGTTTTGACTTGTATTTCTGTTATGGCTAAAGATACTTAATACCTTTTCATGTATTGATTCAATCAGAGAAGCTTTATCTTGAGGTTGGGGTGTAGCTAAGTAGTTAAGCGTACTTGCTTGGCAAGCATAAGGCCCTGACTTCAATTCTCTACCACCACATAAGCCAGGCATGGTGGCACATGCCCATAAACCTGGCATTCAGGAGACTGAGACCAGAGGACTTCCATGAGTTCAAGGCCAGTCGAGACTACAGAGTGAGACCTTGTCGCAAAACCAAAAAAAAAAAAAAAAAAAGCTTTCTCTTCCTTCTAAACTTATCAGCATGTACCATTCCTGTGGTACTCACAATGACTATCAATTGTACTACCTAGCTTTTTTTGGTAAATATAATCAAATTACTCTTAAGGATAAATTACATAAATTACCCTGAAAATATCAAAGTATCTAAGCAGAAGTTTCATTCAAAGAACTAATAAGTTAATAACAACAGTGATATGGTCTCTCTCATATGAGAAAACCAAACCATAAAAACAGATACAAAACAAGAAGATGGACACTGTGGAAAGAGAAAGGGGGGAAACATGGGAAGGAAAAAATGGAGGTGATATGGAGGTGATATATAAATAAAAATAAATAAAAATAAAGAATGACAAAAAAGATATTACCTAAATGAAAAAAAAACCACTGAAAACAGGGAACGAGGTGGCACGAACAACTTGCACTACTTATGGAATACATAAAACCTCCGCTGCATTGCTGCTTCAGCATCACTGCATACACAGTGCCAATGAGATCAAGACAAAAGTAACTGGTGGTTGAGATTTCACATTCTCATTTGGGATTTTCCTTCAGTGCTGAGGAGTTAAGTCAGCGGGGCGCATGCAAGTTGTCAAGCTCTCTACCACTGAGCTATTTTGAAAGCCCAAATATTTCACATTCTCGATGAGAACTCAAAGAATGACAATATACTGATGCCTCCCAAATTAATTCAAATACTTTCAAATTAACTTGACTATAAAAGTTTTTAATTCCTTTGGAAGAGTCAAAACATTCCATAGTAGGAATTTAATCCAAAAAAGATTCTTTTAAGTACCATCCCATCATATGCTTACTATGTCAAATATAATATTTTTGAAAGAGATTATCAGCTAAAATGGATGCATATACGTGGAAAGCTATTTGGGTTTTGCTTCATTGTTGTTAGAGTAATGTTTTCATTTAGGGCTTTAACTACCACATCAAATATAATAATCATAACTGTGATGGTAAATATATACAAACTCTTCAACAGGCTTCCCTTCAAGAAGTAAAATTTCATTCACCTCGCTCTCAGTGTAGACTGCACTTAGCAACCAGCTTGAAACAAACAGAATATAGCAGAAGTGATAGTGTGTCGCTTCTGAGTCATTTCACTAGAAGATATCACAGTTTCCATCTTAGCAAAAAAATCACTTGCTCTTGAAGACACCAGCTGTCACAACATGAGGAGCAGTCCACAAGACAAAGAACTTAAGCCACCGGCCAACAGGCTCAAAGGGAAGCACTAGGGAGAGAAGGCTCCCAACCACAGTTAGATGGCAGATGACAGCCGAGCAAGCCAACATCCAACACCTTGACTACACTTGGGGAGAGACTCTGAGCCAGAACCACCCAGCAAGACCAACGTCAGATTACTGACCTTCATGAAATGAGCTGGTTGAAGTGTCGGAAAATTCTGATAATGTGTTACACAGCAACAGACAACTAATACAATATTATTGACCTTTTAAATCATTCAACGTTTTTTAAAACTAATTTTCTTACATATGTGTATACATACTATGTGTGTATGTTTATGGGTTTACCATTGTCATACAAAGAAAATGTTTCCTGAAAAAGATGAATTATGCAGACTCAAAGATTCATTCCAATTAAATAATAGGAAGATCATTAAGAGCTACTGTGAATGAGATGATAAAATGTGAAACCACTTCCTCAGTTGTAAAGTAAATGTTAATAGAACACCTAAACAACAAAAAAATAGTTAAATGAGGACTGAAAGAAATGGACAGAAGTTCCCTGTTTTCCATTAAAACCCTTCTCAGGAGCTGGAGGAATGGCTCAGAAGTTCAAGTGCTTGCCTAGCAAGCACAAAGTCAAGCATTAAGTACCCAAGTTAGATTCCCCAGCACCACATAAACTGGGCATGGTGGCACATGCCTGTAATCTCAGCACTTGGGAGGCTGAGGAAGGAGGACTGCTGTGAGTACAAGGCCAGCCTGGGCTCCACAGTGAGTTCAGGACCAGCCTGGGCCACAGAGCAAGACCCTGTCTCCCAAAAAAGAAAAAAAAAAAAAAAAGAAAAGCTCTTGTACTTAGTTTTTCATGATTATCAAATACACATTTGAAAAAAATATAGGCCAAATGTGGTGATGCAAGCCGGTAATCGTAGTACTCAGGAGGCTGAGGCATAAGGACTACCTTGAGTTCAGGTCAACCGAGGCTATACAGTGAGTTCAAGACCAGCCTGAACTACAGAGACCTTGTCTCAAAGGAAAGAAAAAAAAAAAAGAGAGAGAGAAATAAAAGAAAGAACTACACACTGTCAACTTAAAGTACTCACTTGGTACTGTTGGCCAGCTGCCTGAACTCCTTCACAGTCATGGCTTTTTTCTGGATGTTGTATTGAGTGAACAGTCCCGACTGCCCTGTGACCATCTGCTGAATCGGTGCTGGAATGAGCAAATTATCAATGTCATCATAGCACTGTCTTGGCTTCCACTCTTTAGGAGGAATCACCTAAAAATAAAACAATAAAATCTTGAAGATATTTCAAATAGTTAATTTAACATTTATATTCCAATATAATAAAACTAAAGAATTTCTTAGCATTTCTATGACAAACGTGTAAAAAAGAAAAATCACCAAGTTATACATCACAACTACATCCTAATAAAATGAAACAGCATAACACCAAAAAACTGTTACCCTGTTTTTTACTAGAAGATGAAATCATGTCATTTTTTTTTTTCTTTTGGAGATAGGGTCTCACTCTGTAGCCCAGGCTGGTCCTGAACTCACTATGTGGCCCAGTCTGGCCTTGAACTCACAGCCATCCTTCTGCCTTAGCCTCTCGAGTGCTGGGATTACAGGCGTGCGCCACCATGCCCGGCTTATGTGGTGCTGGGGAATCGAACTCGGGTACTTAGCAATTGACTTAGTACCTGCTAGGCAAGTGCTTTAACCACTGAGCCATTCCTTCAGCCCCTGGAACATGAAATTATGTTTACTTCTAATATTTCTTCCTCAAATAAGTCCACTTTAAGTGAATTTTTTTCTAAACATCCTTTGCTATTTGCATTAATATGAAATAAGCATTCATTTAGTTAATATTTTCTTTATAGGCTTCTTATGCAATACAGCAAACAGCATAGAGGCATGCTAGTCAATGTTTAAAAACCAATTTCTGGTAAGATGGGCAACACTGAGACTGGTACCTTTTGCCCATGTCCATGGCACTCCACCTTATCCTCCACAGCTAACCTGAACCTACCAATCACTGAACATGGAACTATGAAAAGATGTGTACCATCAACTTTCACATGTCAGGAAGAGGTGGCTAAGAACACATCCTGATATGCTCTAAAAGTAGAAAATTGAAAAGTCAGTCAAAACTGGCTGATATTTGTCCATCTTAGAAGCATTTTAGATTTCCTTAAAACAACCTTTGGGAAAATAAATCTTTTGACAACTATAGCAAGCATACAGAAAGTGCAAATGATAAATATGTACTATATGAACTATTAGAAAGCAAACACTGATTAATCCCTGACTAAGTATAAGAAGGAGAGCATTTAAAAAAAAGATTGTTGTAATGACAGAAGCCTTACAAGTACACTTTTCCAAACACACTCTCTTGTCCAAGTAGCAACCATGACCACAATGTTTATGGAAATCATTTCTTTACAGGGCTTTCAATGTATGTGTGGTTATGTATCCCTACATATAAGCTTATGAAATGTGTAAACATGTAACTGTATAGCATATATTATTTGAAGTTTATTCTGCATTTCATTAATATTTTGGTGATAAGTGGATTAGCCAGATATGGTGTCCCAACCTGTAGTTTCAGTACTCTGTGCGGCTGAGACAGGAGGACTGCAAATTCAAGACTGACCTGGACAAACTATAAATTTAGCAAGGTCCTGTTTTAAAATTTAAAAGAGGGAATGGAGGGTGGAGGAACAGCACAGCAGTTAAGAGAGCTTGCCTAGGGGTTGGAAGAATGGCACAAAGGTTCAAAGCACTTGCCTTCCAAGTGCAAGGCCCTGAGTTCAATTCTCCAGCACTACATAAAGTCAGGCACGTTGGTACACACCTGTAATGTTAGTGCACATCTATAATCCCAGCACTCAGGAGGCTGAGGCAGGAGGATTGCCCTGAGTCCAAGGCCAGCCTTGACTACTACGTGAGTTCAGGACAAGCCTAGACTACAGAGCAAGACCTTGTCTCAAAAAAAAAAAAAGGGGGGGTGGGGCAGGGAGGAAAAGTGTGCTCTGAGTTCAAGGTCAGCCTGGGCTACAGTTACCTAAAGACCAGCCTCGCCTGCAGAGTAACACCCTGTCTGAAAATTTAAAACATTTCAGTAAATTAATTAAATAAAGAACATGATCTACACAGCCAGAGTTCACAGATTTTCAATCCTAAACACCAGCAGCAATCACTGGTGTACCAGTTCCCCTACATCTTCATCATTCTTTCATACCATCTATCACTTCAATTTTAATCTTTCTGGTTGGTAACTGTATCCAAATAAAAACTTTATTTGCATGTTCCTGATGACTAAAGATACTTTTTCATATGTTCTCTGACACTACTGACTTTCTAAAGTACTTACCCAATTCTCTTGACCGTATTACTACCACACTCTTGTGGTTTTTCTTATTAATGTTAAGACTCTCATGTATCTGAATATTCTTAGATATGGGTGGCACGTCAGGCACAGCACGGGCCTGGCAGCGGAGTTAGCAAGCGTGGGAGCACACACACACACACACACAGGTATACTTAACTATGTTCTCCTATCCTGCCACCAGTCTTACAACCTTTATTGTTTTAAAGGAAAAAATTTATGCTGTGATACCACAAGGACTTAGAAAATATTCACAGAAACCATGTTATGCTTCATTGCTATATAAATTTATTGAGAATACATTAGCAGCATCTAGTTGTGATTGTGCCTCTTAAGATACACTGTAAACAAAGGAATGCCTTATAACAAATGCATCACTAATTTTTTACAGTCCTCAGTATAATTAAAGACTATATATTATAGAATGTCAACTTACTTTAAAATAGATAATTTAAAATACAATTAAACATTGGTATTTCAGAAAAGCACTACAAAACTGTTTTATACCTCCTTCCTGAAAGAGCATTCTTTCACACTGAAAAGCTGTCGCCCACCTTGCTCCCTCTGCTGATGTCTACAGGTCTCTTCTCTCGTGTCCTGTGTCTAGGGCAGGAGAAACAGGGCCTCAACCCTTTCTCCTCCATAAGCTGACAACAGGATTGAAGTCACTGTGTATGGCAGTTTTATATTGTTCTGAAATTAAACGCATGTGAAATTCAGAAGACAGAATGTTACACAGGCAAAAAATGAAACGGAAACTGTGGTTTGCAGCAAAGTCAGAATTCGGAATGAATCCGTGTATGTGCAGACCCGCGAACAACCGCAAAGTCTATCCTGGGTGAGGAAGCAGAATGTAGGCTGGCAGCACAGCATCGTGGTAGTGCGCCGGCCTAGGCAAGGGCAACGCCTAGGCCATGGCACCACAGAGAAATTAGTTGGGTGGCTGTAGACAACTGTAATCCCAGCACCTGGAAGGCAGAGGCAGCAGGACTGCTGAAGGCCAGCCTGGGCTACACAGTGAGTTTCAGGATCAACACGAACCACAAAGCAAGACTCTGACTCAAAGGGAAAAAGAAGAAAAAAAAACAAAAGGTAGCATAATGTCACTGTCAGTCTGTTGGTGCACATATGTAAAGAAACAAAACCCAACACATACAGTGTTTTGTTATAAAAATCTGTCAGCGAGGCTTGGGCAGGTATTCCCAGCTCTGAGGATGTGATGCAAAAACATCACAGCTTGAATCCTGCCTGAAGAAACTGGCAAAATCCAGTCTCAGAATGTGAAAAGGAGGCTATGGCGAAGCTGGGTACAAAGACCCTTTGGTTCCATCATCAGGACTATGGAAAGAAAGAAGGAAGGAAGGGAGAGAGAGAAAAAGAAAAAGGAAGATCAATCTGAGCAAAGACATTCGGCCTTATAATACGATGAAATGATGTATTCTGGAAATGGAGCTTCACTAAAATACCAGAAGGAGAATTTACTCAGGCTGCTTAAAGCATTTCAATATTATCAGACATGTCTTGTTTTGGTTTTTATTTGTGATATAGGGTTTTACTAGGTCCCAGGCGGGCCTCAAAATTATTACATAGCCCACACTGGCTTCAGACTCAAGATCCTCCTGAGTCGCCCAGAGTGCTAGAATTACAGGCATGCACCACCCAGCTCATCAGAAATCTTATAATACAAGAAATACCTGACACCTTTAAAGTCCTTCTGTGGTGATCATCTGAAATATCAGTGCCATTTTTAAAAATTTAAACAAAGCAAATAGAAAAGACTGTTGCAATGAGGCACTGTTCATAAAGTTACAAACATGATCCCATCTAACAATAAAGCTTCCCCACTTTTCCTAAGCACACTAAATTTTCATCTTAAAAAATAGTCTAATCTGGTCTTTTTCATACCACATAGGGAGAATATTTTAAAGTCTTTATGCTTCCATTTAAAAAAAAAACTTCAAGAAAGAATGGTACCAGGGTTAAAGTGCTAGCCTTGCAAGCTCAAGGCCCTAAATCGATTCCCCAGCAACACATAAAGCTGGGCGTGGTAGCGTGTGTCTTTAATCCTAGCTCCCGGACGCTGAAACAGTACGATTATCCTGAGTCCAAGGATAGTCTGGGCTCCATAGTGAGTTCAGAAGCAGCCTGGGATACAGAGTGAAACCCTGTCTCAAAAACAGAAAAAAAAAATTTTTCTAAAACTTCAGATGCGGACCGTAGGCCCCAAGGTCATGGCAAAGCTAAGTCAAGGGCAGGGAAATGTCAGGGTGGAGGACTAAGCCCAGACACAGGGCAGGCAGGGCCCTGGAGCACCCCAAATGGGGGTGGGGACTACTACACACCCCCCAAAAAAAGTGCACTATGAGTACAGAGGTTAGAGCACTTGACTAGCAAAGCACAAGGCGCTAGGTTTAAATCTCCAGTGGGACATAAAACAGGCACGGTGACACATGCCCATAATTCCAGCACTCAGGAGGCTGAGACAGGAAGACTGCCTTGAGTTTGAGGCCAGGCTGCCCTGCCTGGTGTGCTCAGGACTAGTCTGGGCTAAGGAAAAAATCAGATAACCTCACTGAAGAGTAGTAACTATATCCTGCTTTAGAGACACAACACTTCCTAAAAGTGGCCAACTGCATAACATTTTTAAATAATTTGTGAAAGGAATCAGCACTGTTTGAAAACTGACAAAATTTAACATTACTATGTAGAATGCCTTTAAAAACTCAAAAATAAAAGTCACGAGTCTTTACATTAAAAATATACAGAAGTGAAAAGTGCTATTTTTCAAAAGGCACAAATTTTTCTGCTATACTATCAACATGATTTCAGTTTTCCTGTATTAAAAGAAGTTTTAGGAAAACTATTGCAACATTTAATACAACAACTTTAGTTCATAGTGACTTCAGTTATAGCTAAAACTCTCACCAGCCTTTGAATGTCTCTTTCCTGCAGGACGTTAGACTTTGAACACCTTTGTTTACGTGCATGCTCCTTGGGACATATTTCTTCATTAAAGGAAATCTGCAAATAATGTATCCCTACCATGCACCTCAACCTTTTTAATGTCATCTACTCTGAATGGTCTTTCCACAATTTCTAGCAGAGACCTCTTGCAGCGAAACAGTGTTCTTTTATTACAGTGTATGTGTAGCTAAATTAAAAAAAACTTATACAACATAACAGAGACAGCAAGCTGAGTCTTTTGGAATTTTCTCTGGCAAATGTTTTAGTTCTGTATTTGTCAAACAAAATTGTAATTTGATTGACTCTATATCAAATGCACATAAATGAACTGTTTTTCTATTTTCCAAATCCCAAAAACCCTCTGAAGTAAAAAAAAAAAAAAAAAAAAAAAATGTTACCCTGTGTAATATTTGATGTTTAATGCCCCACTCATATAAGCAGGAGGCTCATTTATTTTTTTAAATTATTAATATATGTTTATGATCTCTGGCCTTTTCCTTTTTCATTTTTCCTTGAGACAGGGTTTACCTAAGTCGATGAAGCCAAGCTCCTCCAGAGCAATGAAGCACATACCTGCACTACCACATTCAATTTAAATACTCATAACATCCATGTCATGATACATCTTTTTATTATAATCACTAATGCATATACACTGCATATTAATTCAGTATTATGAATGGTGCCACAGACCCAAAGGATGTTGTTGTGGTTGGAATCGGCAGTGTCCCCCAAAAGTCTCATGTATTTTAATGCTATGGATTGTCTATGGAACCATGTGATGTTCGTGGATTGGGGTCTAGTCTGGAGGGGTGGATTAGAGTTAAGATTAAAGGCGTGTAAGTTAAGACTAAAGGCATTTGAGTTAGGATTAAGTGTGTAGTGGCCACACCTTACACACCTAGATGCAGGAGGGGCTAATCACTGGATGGAAACCTAGAAGGATGTATAAGCTGCATCCTGCCTTCCTTGGAGGGCAATGATTAGGACTGGGAATAGTCTCAACTGGTCTCAGCTTGCCTTCCTGTTTGTGATGTCATGAGAAGCTGCCTCCACCTCTGTCTCTGCCATGTACTTCGATTGCTGCCAGCCACCCCTGAATGGACTGTGAACATCTGTAACTGTGAGCTAAAATAAACCTTTCCTTTCCTAAATTTGTGTATGTTGGGTATTGAGTGACAGCAAAGAAAAAGTAAGTAAGATGGATGCAGGTGTGGCTCTTTTTCGAATGCTGATTCCATTTCTTTGGGATAAACACCAGTGAACTGATCATATGGTAGTTCTATATATAGGCCTTTCTTTAAGGTAGTTCCAGTTATAGGACTTCCATACTGGCTGTTAAAATTTATAATCCCAACAACATTGTACAGGGTTATGATGGTTCTTATTCTCCACATCCTCATCAGCATACATATTTTGTTTGTTTGTTTAAGGCAGGGCCTCCCTCTGCAGTCCAGGCTATCCCTAAACTCACTATGTAGCTCACGCTGGCCTCCAACTCAGGCAATTCCCCTGCCTCAGATTCCTGAATGCTAGGACTGCAGGAGTGCACCACATACCAAGTTTATCTTGTGCTGGGATAGAATTCAGGTCTTTGCCCTTCCTAGGCAAATGCTTTAGCCACTCTGCTATTCCTCCAGCCCAGGCATATCTTTTAAATTTTATAATAGCCATTCTGAGTTAGGTTCCATGAGATGTCAGTATAGTTTTTATTTGGATTTCCTATACATCATACTTTTCCAAAATTCTCATCATATTTAATGTGTCCATTCAAAATTCCTTTTTCGGGGCTGCAGGAATTGCACAGCAGTTAAAGTGCTTGCTTTGCAAGAGCAAGGACCTGAGTTTGATTCCCCAGCACCACACAAAGCTCGGCATGGTGGCAAATACCTGTAAGTCCAGCAGTAGGGAGGCTGAGGCAGGCAGATTCTCCTGAGTCTAAGGCCAGCCTGGTCTATACCAGTGAGTTCATGACCAGCCAACGCTACAGAATGAGATCCTGTCTCAAAAAAAAAAAGAAAAGAAAGAAAGAAAAGAAAAGGAAAGGAAAAGAAAAGCATTCCTTTCTCACAGTTGCTCCTTCTGGCGCATATGACATCATTTGACAAGCATGGCAATAATAGAGAAAACCATGCAGTGAGATTTTCTCATATCTTTGAGTATTAATTACCTTGCAAATAGTTTGTGCATAGATTCATTTACTTTTAATTGAAGAGTTTACAATAAACATTTTAAAAGTTTATATATTCAGAAGCTGGGGATATAGCTTGGGAGGAAAACATCTCAAGAACATACATACACAAGGCCCTGGATTTGATTCCCAGCACCAAAGGAAAAAAAAGCAAGGAAGAAATTAACTTAGAGTTTAGTTCTATAACAAAAATAGTATTTTGAATTTGAACTTAAAATCTTAAGACATCAGATCTTCTTACACAGGACATGGACACAAGAATAAGACACTTGGTTTTTAAAAAGATTTCAAAGTTATGCCTTTATATTTAATAAGTCTTAATTAAAAGAAATCTAATCGACTTGTAAGTTTACCTTCCTGATTATGTCAAAACAGAATAAACACTTTACATTAATTCACTTAGCCCTATGGTAATTTCTATCACTCATACTATTTATTTGTAATCATTTTTGCCATCTTCTATGTCAAGGCACACATACTTCGTTTTACTGAGTTTCCTTTTTGTTCTGGAAGTTGCAGTAATAACAAATGCAAATAACTGACCCAAATTAAATCAAATGGTAAAAATTAATACTGCACTGGTGTATCTGGTTTGATTTAGGATTAGTCCCGAGGAACACAACCTCCTGTGAGATTCTTGGCTAATGTGCTGTTGGCAATATTTAATGAATTGGTCTTAGTAGTTTCAATAATAGTGAATGACTTGGGCCTCAGAATAAAGTCTATATTGATTTTTCTTTAGAAAACAGTTTTTAGATTTTTATGGGTTTAACTATATTCTTTTGTCCCCTTCCCTAGCTTTTTTTTTTTTTTTTGAGGTAATGTCTTGCTGTGTATGAGCCTGATCTTGAAATCCTGAGCTCAGATGATCCTCTTGCATCAGCTTCCTGAGTGATGGGACTACACACACACACACACACACACCCCATAATGACTGGCTGGATATAATTTTTACTTTTAGATGGAGAAGTTTGAGGTCTTGATGTTTAGAAGCAAATCATAAGACCTTTAAAAAAAATTTTATCTATCTATCTATCTATTTATTTATTTGTGACAGGGTCTCACTCTGTAGTCCAGGCTGGTCTTGAACTCACTGTGTATCTCTGGCTGGCCTGACAAATAAATAGTATGAGTGACAGAAATTATCATAGGGCTAAGTGAATTAATGTCTGTAACTCTGTTAACAAGTTTCATTTTAAAGACGGAGGTATTCTGGACTCAGGTGTGTCTTGTAACTGTAGTCCTCATAACTTTATTCTGTTACATAAAGTCAGGAGTAACCCAGGTGTACTTCATGGGCCTGGCAACTCCCTTGTGAGGACAGCTGCTGTGTCCTGTTCTGAAGTTACTAAAAATGCCAACCTACCACAAGCTAGTCTCCCATCATCAGTGGAACTCAGTACGTGTTTTCAAGAAATGAAAGGAGAAGAAAATAAGACAAAGGGCTACAGTCAGGGCTCAAAATAGGAGCAAGTCAGTTATTGCCAACATCAACCCATCCAAATAATGCCCAAATCCTTGCTAACTCACTACAGTCATAATCAAAACTATGTGTATCAAATAGTTCTGAAATAATACATTCTCTTCATCAAAAGAATGATTTGAGGTGCCAAAAATGAGGGATTTTTAAAGCTGACACAATAAAGAAGCTAAACTAAGAACAGCCCGTCCAAGAAATTCACCATAAACTTTTTTTCTTTTTTCTATGTCCCTTTCCAACTCTTACCCACTTCAACTTAACACTCAATTTAGTATCCTCAAATTTTAAATCTTTTCTAAGAAAGACTATGAACCTGAGCAAGATACATAACAAAATGACACACCTCAGGTATAGACGCCAGAAATGGCAAGGAATTGGGCTACCCTCAGTATTAAGTCCAGGAGAGAAGGACCTGCACACCAATCCCTTCTCATCTGAAAGTTCTCTCCTCAGCTCTCTACACTACTGTGCCTTCACAGCGGAGACGGATGAAGCTCGCACATACCAATCCAGGTCATGTACAATTGAGTGATTCACTCCGCAAGCAGGCTCTTTCAGAGCTCAGGGATTTATGTAGTGATAATGACAAGTCTAAAGAAATCTAGATCATAAACTTAACGTTTAGAATGATACTAAACTGAAGGCCAGGTAATACAGACTTGTAATACCAGCACTTGGGAGGCAGAGACAGAAGCAGGATCACTGCATGGAAGCCAACCTAGCAAGTTCAAGGCCAGCCTGAACTACACAGCAGACCCTGTCTCAAAACCCCAACATCAACAAAAAGAACCACAATAAATTCAAATAGACACAATAAGATATAGTTTACCTATGGAAAGTCTTAAAATAAAATTTCACTATTAAAAAAAGAAAACACACAAGCCAGGGATTCTAGTGCAAACCTCTAATCCCAGTACTCTGGGAGGCTGAGGCAGGAGAATTGTAAGCTCGAGCCCAGCTTGGGGTCCTTAGTGACAAAGAGAGATCTTATCTCAAGATCTTAATTTTTTTGAGACAGGGTCTTACTCTATAGTCCAGGCTGGTCCTGAGCTCACTATGTAGCCCAGGCTGACCTCAAACTCAGGCAACACTCCTGCCTCAGCCATGAGTGCTGGGACTGCAGGGGAGTGCCACTATATCCACCTTATGTGGTGCTGGGGAATCAAACTCAGGGCCTTGAGCTTATTAGGCAAGTGCTTTACCAGTGAGCTCTTCTTTCAACCCTCAAGATCAAAACTTAAAAAACAGACTGAGGATGTATTTCAGTGCAAAGGTCCTGGGCAGATCTCTAATACCCCAAAAATAAATTTATTTATTTATTTATTTATTTATTAAAAAGAACACACACTGGAACTGGAAGAATGCTCAGTGGTCAAAGCACTTGCATAGCGAGCACTTAAGCGTGTGGTAAGCATTTGAGTTCTGAGTTCATTCTCCAGCACCACATAAGCTGGGCATGTTGGTACATGCCATAATCCCAGCATCCACTGAGACAGGAGGATTGCTGTGAGTCCAAGGACTGTAGAGGGAGACCCTGCATCAAAAACAAGACAAAACAACAATAAAAAACCCCAAATCCCCTCAAGCTGCAGGTAAGAGGATGAAATTACACTGACAATCTTTTTTCGAAAGCTCTGACTATGGGTCTATGAGCATAACCATGCATTTGGATGTTGGGAAATACCTTTTGATTTCCTGTGCTACAAAAAGTGGGGTCTGGTCATAAGGAGTAGATCACAGAAGTTTGACCCAGAAGGGGCAGATCTCTGGATCATGAACTGAAAAGGGGATATGCTAGCTCGACCCTTCCTCATTCACTTGGCTTTCTATCTGCCATGCCCTGAACAGTTCTCCTCCACCACATGCTACACCTCCATTGCAGGCTTCCACCATTGCTGGCTACTAATGAATGGACTTTCTGAAATGGTGAGCTAAAATAAACCTTTCCACCCTTAAGCTGTGTTGGGGACTTTGTCCCAATAATGAAAAAGTAAATGAGACAGATCTTCAGCACCTTCCTAAGCACCCTTGGCCTGAGCATATCATTTGTATCTACAATTCCTGAGTCCTCACTCTCATCATTTTAACTGTATTATAAAAGAGATCACAGGAGGGCTAGAGGAATGGCTCAGTGGTTAAAGCGCTTACCTAGCAAGTGCCAAGTATCTGAGTTCAATTCCCCAGCACCACATAAGCCAGGCACGGTGGCACACACCTGTAACCCCAGCATGTGGGAGACTGAGGCAGGAGGATTGCTGTGAGACCAAGGCTAGCCTGGGCTTCATAGTGAGTCCAGGACCAGCCTGGGCTACAGAAGGAGACCCTGTCTCAGAGAGAGAGAGAGAGAGAGAGAGAAAGAGAGAGAGAGAGAGAGAGAGAGAGAGAGAGAGAGAGAGAGAGAGAGAGGGGACAGGAAACAAGGAGGAAGACTGTGGATTTGAGAAGGAAACCTGGGGGGGAAGGGAGTACAGAGGGGAAGAAAACAGTGAAGTAAAAATTATTAAAATAAGATGCATATTCACAACAATTCCCCAAGCTGAATGTAATTAATGTTTCACAGGCATATACAAAAGATAGTATCTGGCACTTATATGAATAAGAAATGAGTATTTCCAAACACATCTAAAATAAGCAATTCTTTTCTTCACTGGTCTAAGCCACCATCAGATTCTCACTAAATAAACACGATTATCCCTCATAAGACTCCCAATATGAATTCTGCCCCTTACCAAAGCAAATTTAGTCTTCATATGAAAGCCAATGCAAACTTTTCAAAATAATACCACCAAAAAAGCAAATGAGTAAATGAGCAAAGAGACACCACATCTGCCTCTCCCATTTAGAGCCTGTGAATGTTTCTCACTACACCACAAATATAGCTCCTGTTGCTTTACTACGACTGACACCACTCAGCACGGCTGCGCCTAGGATGTGGTCACACGCTCATGGAGCACGGCTACCTCCAGTAACAGCCTTCCTATTCCTCCCATGAATTAAGTACATGCCAGCCTCAGGCCTCAGTTCTTGCCACCATGTCTGTCACTATATCTGGACAAGTCTAGCATCTTTTCATACTTTAAGTACGGATAGAGGTGTTAACAAAGTATAACGTACGAATTAATATGCTTTTATCTCTTCATTCTAATACGCTACTACAAAATAAAACCCCCATGGAGGCCAAACCTTGGACTATTCAGTCCCCTTATGTACCCCTAATGCACCCCTAGCACTTGGCATAGTGCTTGGGACATAGCAAGCACTCTTCCCATTTGGAAAACAAATAACTAAAAAGAAAATAGGCCAATCTGTTGGGAGAGAGAATAGGTTGCAGTTGGCTGAGGCTGATCAAGTAGCAGAATGGGAAATGACTGCTGATGGATACAGCCTCCTTTTGGTGTGATGAAAATGTTCTTAGATTCAGTCATGTATACAACGCTTGAATATATTAAAAAAAAAAAAAAAAACTTCAGGGGACTGGAGGAATGGCACAGCAGTTAAAGCACTTGCCTTGCAAGTGTCAGGCCCTGGGTTGTTTCCCCAACTCCACATAAACTGGGCGTGATGGTCCACACCTGTAACCCCAGTACTTGTTTTGAGTCCAAGAGCAGCATAGGCTTCATAATGAGTTCAGGACCAGCCTGGCTACAGAGCAAGACCCTGTCTCAAAATAAATAAATAAATAAAAATGAAAAACATTTATTTCAACTAAACCTTAAGTGAGTGTATTCTATGGGAATGTAAACTATATCTCAATAAATGTTTTATCAAAAATACAAGCCAAGCCCAGTGACACAGTTAAAATCATAGCACTGTGGAAGACTGAGGAAGGAGGATTTTAAGTTGGAGTTCAACCTGGCAACACAGCAAAACACTGTTTCAAAAATAAAAAATAAAAATGGGCCACAATGTAAATAGTGAAGGCCCTGGGCTGGGTCTCAAGCAACTCAGCCTAGTAACTTAGGGATTCAGCATGATCTTGTCTCAAAATTAGAAAGAAGAAAAAAAAAAAAAACCAGAGAAGAGAGAACAAAATAAAAGCAAAGAAGTAAGAGAAGGAGTAGAATAATGGTTAAGGTTCAGGTGAGTAACTGTCTTCCAAGAGAAACAAATGGAAAACTCTTAATAGATATTCTCACAATAACAACAAATGAGCACTCTTCAAAAAAAAAAAAGAAGGAATATTTTTACACCTCTCAAAGATATGTATCTATCAATCTCTTTGGTTCTGTTAGCCACTATTGTTTTTTGATACTGGGTATTAAATCTATGACCACCATCCTAAAATAAATCCCCAGCTCCTTTTATTTTTTTATTTTGAGACAAGGTCTCATTAAGTCATTACGTTGTCTAGTCTGGACTTGAACCTGCAGAATGCTGAGATTACAGATGCATCCCACCACACTTGGCTCACCCTTTTTTTTTTGAAAGAAAGAAAAGCAGCAGTAGCCTCCTTAGAACACACCTAGAAAAATAGTTGAAAAGAATATAATTATTCTTTGAGGAAGTCAAGAGCTACACAAGAATTAACAAAAAGAAAAATCTGCAAACACTTTCCTTTACAACTTAAATGACTTAAAGACCAAGTATTCTTTCTTGTGACAGTCTGAGCATAATTACCTTTGCAAGACCAGCTCGGTGGGCTCCTTTAGACTCCATGTATGCGAGGTATCTATTAAAATCCCGGAATTCCTCCATGGAGGGTCTGAAGGTCATTATCTTACAGCTGGGGTTCAGGGGACTCTCCACCTCCATCACCTCCATGGTGTCTAGAGTAATCTCTGCAGAGAAGAGAATTTGGTCACCAGCACTGAACTGTGTGTGCTTACATCAAAGTGCTTTTGTAGCAGGTACTCTCCTCTTTGCAATTCCCTTCTACCATTCTTAGATGTCCCATGTGTCTCTCTGTCCTTCGGAAGAACCAATTACCTCTAGTCTCCTCCTGTCAAACTGCTATTCTTGGCAATGATCTAGCTGTAATGCTGGCCTTCTCAAAACCCTCGAAAGTAAAATAAGTTTTCTAACGTTTCGAGTTTACGAAAGATGTTGTTCCTGTGTGCCAATTCTGAGAGATGCTCATACGTACACTGGTGGAAAGGTTCATTAGGTTCGGGAGAGAATGTTCATCATCCCTAGAACATACCTAATTCAGCTGTGCTTCCAGCTTATCATAACATGTCTAGTATAATCCACAAACAAATCTTTCAGCAAAATCACCAGTCATCAGTCTGGAATACTAAGACTGAAAAAGCAATAATAAGGTCTCTTTACACCTTCCAAGCTCCCTGCCCAGAAGGGAAAACAAACTTTAATACACAATGGTCTAACAACACTGAAGGCACAGCTCAGTGCTGGGGAACCTCTGTAATCCCAGTATATGGTAGGCTAGGCTGAAGCAGGAGGACTGCCGTGAGTTTGAGGACAGCCTTGACTAAAGAGCTGAGTTCGTAACTCAGTGTGAAGGCCCTGAGTTGGATCTGCAGTACTGAGGGGAAAAAGAGTGGGGGGAAGAAGGGAAAGGGGTGGGGGGATAAGGGGGAGGAAGAAGAAGAAAAGAAAAGACAAGACTGGAGTGACTGACTCAAACGTGAGTCCCATTCCAACCCACTTCCAGATTCAGCAAGAGGACCTGGCATCTGACACTTCAAACCACAAATTCGTTTCTTTTCCTATGGTAATAGAAACTGAACACAGGGCCTTCACAGTGACTACATCCCTGGCACCCCTACTTTTTTTTGAGAGGGAGCTTCAGTAAGTCAGTAAGTTGCCTAGCCTGGGCTCAGACTTGTGATCCTTCTGCCTCGTTATCCCAGAGTCCTGGAGTTAACAAGTCCAGTTCCTTTTTTCCTTTTCTTCACAAATGTAATTTTCCTGACAGAAAGGAAAATTGGGAATTAGATAAAAGGGAGAACATTCTATAAGTTAAAAGTAGTGCTGGAGGAATAGCTCAGTAGTTAAAAGCCCACGATTCAACTTCTCAATACCACATCAACTGGGCATGGTGGCATATGCCTGTAATCCCAGCACTTGGGAAGCTGAGACAAGAGAATTGCCATGGGCTCAAGGCCAGCTTGGCTAAATAGTTAAGTTCAAGATCAGCTTGAACTAGAGAACAAGACCCTCTCAAAAAAAAAAAACTTGCCTAGAAATAATTGCTTAGTATTTGTATAAATCCTACACACCTCCCCTTGCATACTTTACATCATGTCTAGATTACTCATAATATCTAACACCACAATCTAAATGCTAAACACACACACACACACACACACACACACACACACACAGGGTCTCATTCTGTAGTCCAGGTTGATCCTCAACTCATTCTGTAGCCCAGGCTAGCCCAGAACTCACAGCTGTCCTCCTGTCTCAGACTCCTGAGTGCTCCAATTACAGGTGTATGTCACCACACCCAGCTTATATGGTGCTGATGAATTGAACCCAGCCCTTGAATTTGCTGGGAATGCACTCTAAGCGACATCATATGTGCCCAACCCCAATAGTTGTAATATTCTTTACTGAAAAATGGTTACAAAAAAAAATCTGTGTTCAGCACAGATACAAAGTTTTTTTCAAATATTTGATCCACAGCCAGTTGAATCTGCAGATGCAAAACACTCAAATACGGAAGATCCACTGTACTTTATGTTCCCGAGTACTCTGACTTGCACTTCTCCAGCAATGAAGATTCTGTGTCTTTGTGCATTATTCTCTCCCCCTGTGGCATCCTTTGCCGGGGTCCCCACCTGGAGCACTCCCACCCACCCCTGAGGTTCCCAAACCTCTGGCCAAGGCCTGGATGGACCAGACCCATTCCCACCACACCCTGAGTCCTTTATTGCAGTTGCTGCCTCCCCAACTGTTGGCACTACCAACATCTACTGATCTATCAGCTCTGAAGGGAAAGGCAAGCTCCCCGACTCCTCAAGCACTGGCACACAACCCGGCACCCAGTCCAGCTCATAGTATCTGCTGCAATAATTACTTGCCAGATGAGAGAATTGCCAAAATGCTAAAGGATTTTCATAAAATACAAAATTCAGATAAAGGAAAGCATCCTTCCCAGAAAAGCACAGAAAGAAATTTAGAAACCAGATCCATTTGTTTGGCTATTAAACAATGTTAGGATAGAAAAATCTGAGCAGTGAGAAAAAAAAGAAGCCTCACAGATTACCTAGGTAGAAACACCTGGTACATGAAAAGCAGTGTTCCTTTTCCTTTGAACAAAATACTAAGGTAACCTGATTATTCCTCGAGGCAGAGGAAGGAGCCACTGAAGAAATTGGAATAAACAGTTACTGAATGCCAAACTGCTGGGCAAGCACTCCATAGGGAATAAAACAAAATCTTGACACTAATGGAATGAAACAGACACTAAGTAAGAAGCAACAGCTATGGTGACAACAGTGCAAAAGACAGAGCTGTTGCTTCACACAGGGACGGTGAAAGAGGGAATATAAGAGGAGATGAAATTCAAGAGATACTGAAGTAGGAAATTAATCATACTGACAGATATCTGGAGCACAATTTCAGGCTAAGTCAGCAGAAAGGACGGAGCCTCATGAGCTCTCCAAGAACCAGCAAGGAACCAGGAGTGATGGCAGTGGCACACACCCATACTCCCAATGCAAAGGACTGACACAAATGATCACAGCTCAAGGACCAGCTGGACAGCTTGGAAAGACCCTATCTCAAAATCAAAACATTCAAAAAAACAATCGCAGTAGGGCTAGAGGAATGGCACAGCAGGTAAAGCACTGGCCTAGCAAGCATAAGACCCTGGGTTCAATTCCCCAGCATCACATAATGCTGGGCGCGGTGTCACACACCTGTAAAGCTGAAAAAGGAGGATTGCTATGAGTCCAAGGCTAGCCTGGACTCCATCCTGAGTTCAGGACCAATCTGAGCTACAAAGTGAGACCCTGTCTCAAAAAATAAATAAAAATTTAAACTTTTTAAATCACAATAAATATCAGTAGACATGAGAGAAAACAGTGAGAAATGGAGACTAGGGAGAAAAGAAGTTTGACATTTACCTTGCACAGGATGTGGTAACCTTGGACTTCTTCCCCTGACCCTTCTAGTTTCTGGGACTTGGACATGCATTTTCATTCAAGATGACTATGCTCTCTAAGGTAAGTCTTCCAGAGGACCTAAACCACAACTGTGAGCTAGCTCCCAAATTGTAAGCCTCTCTCAGACTGTTTCAAAAAGGACATGGGTGGAAGCAGGGAGAGCAGGGAGAGGCTATTTACACTGAGGAGGGAACACAGAACAGCAGCCTGGACCAACACAGGAGTGAGAATTGACCAGACCACAGGTGCAGTATGTTCCAAAAAAAGAAAGAAAAAAAGAATCTTCCTGATAGAGGTGAGGAACAAAAGAAATAGAACAATGACTCTAAAAAGAAACTGAGACACACAGACTTAATGGCATGTAAAAAATTAATAATTATCAAAACTGAAGGTCAGAACTTGACCTAGTTCATTAACTGTTATGGGAAATACACTTTCCCCTTTCCTAGCCTCCCTACTCCCTTGAGTACACAAAGTAGTCCTACCTACAAATCAGGTAGCTATAGTAAAGACCAAGTCACTCAGGTTTTAGAATTATATCATTTTCAACGTATAAAGTCAACCTACTAACATTGCAAAATTTAGAATATGTTAAAATATCTAAAAATTTACAACCCTACTACTTAAATCTTTGACAATGTGAAAAGAAAAAGTCTGGTGTTAAACTTAATTTCTTTATTAATGTTAGCCTTGATTATTTTTGGACACATATTCATATTCATTTCTCTTTAGCATTGATTACTAGCAAGTGCTACACTGAGAAGACATTTAATACATTTACTATTCCTTCTTCCTAATATCCATTCATCATTAAGCTTAATAATGAGGATAGAGCACAGCTCAAAGTTAGGTAATTGCTCAGCATGTGTAAGGTCTTAAGTTCAGCTCTCCCACACACATAAAAACCGGCAAGGCACAAGAGCATACACATATAACCACAGTACTGAGGAAAATGAGGCAGGATGACTGCCATGAATTCAAGACCATGTATCAAAAAAGAAAGCCTAATCATGGTATTACAATGAAATCTAAGTCCTTCTTTCTTTTACCTGTATTTCTCTGACTCAAGAGATATGTACATATATTTAAGATTCCCTGACAAGACCACAGCTAAGCAAGGAATCATGCTAAATGGCTCACAGCCTCATCCAGGAAGTTGAGATACAGTTCAAAAATTAGCTGCACAACTTAGCTTGAAGGGGGGAGAGAATTCAAGGAAGTGAAAGGACATGGTGGAAACCCAGAAGACATCATAGATTGAAGAACACACCAAGCCCAGGAAGCCGCCCCAAGCAGTCAGAAAACGGCTGTAAACAGCATGCAGGGACAACCCAACAAAAGCCTGAAGCCTGGAGCCTGGAGCTGGGAAAATAACAGCAGCCAGCAGCTCTGGCCTCAAGAAATGAACCTGCAGGTAGCATGGACTGCAAAGCCACTGTGAGCTTTCCCCTTGAAAAGCCTCCCTGAAACTCAGCAGACCTCAGCTGCCACACTAGGAAGTGACAAAGGCAGGAGCCATTTTGAAAAGAGCCTGAGTCTGAACTGTTTTGGATAAAAGAAGGCACAGATGGACCACACATCAGAAAATTGGGGACGCTCTTAAACAGTACCTAAGAATGAACCAGCACAAGAGAGTTGCAGAGAGGGAAGAAAGGCCACAGACCTACTGAATGGTCCCATAAGTGACAGATCCACAGGAGTGGTCAGCCCCATTCTCAGGGGAGGGAAGCTAGGACAGACTGTGTTAGCAATATACTACTGAAGCCACTGGACAATTAAGTCCCCCTCTTTGCCCACCCCCAGCACAGAACTCAGTGGGCTTTTACTCCTCCTACACACTCCAGAAAACCCCTGAGGTAGGCCATTAAAGTGAAGTCCTTCAGCAATAGAATCATGGGAAGACAAGGCAATAGGACACTTGCAGAAATACCCAACATCCCAGAAGCTAATGTCATCAGCCCTGGAATAGTGGAACTTGTAGGAAAGAAGCCAAAAAACAAGCAGACCAGTTGATTTATGCAGACAGTTAGTTCAAAGAACACATACTTAAACAGGGGCTAGGAATAGAATAGCAGAGTGGTTAGAGTACATGCCTAGCAATCACAAGGCCGAGTTTGATTCCCCAACACTATGTAAGGCAGGTGTAGTGGCACATGCCTGGTACTCCAGCACTTCGGGGACACAAGGACTGCAGTAAGTTCAAGGCCAGCTTGCGCTACATAGTGAGCTCAGGACCAGCCTGGTCTACAGAGTGAAGCTCTCTCTCTCTCAAAAAAAAAAAAAAAATATTTAAATGCTTAAAAAGTGATTTACTGAACAAATAAAGATTCTAATGAGTACAAAGTTTGCTAAGCTCACAGAAGACACAAAATAAAAAACTACGATCAGGCAACTCAATATATGAAGGAACATTTCAGTAGATAACTAGAAGATCAGAAAAGAAATCTAGTTAAATTTCAGGATATAAAAATACTCACTTGAAATGAGGGGGAGCTAGCATGAACACTGTGAGGACAGAATTCTAGACTCTGAAGACAAAGTTTGTGAGGTAAATGTCATAATCAAGCATGAGGCCAAAATAAGAAGTAAGCAAGGTAGCTGGCTACAACTGCTAATACAGCACTCAAAAAGCACCAACCTCAGAATTATGGCTGTGGGAGAAAGAGCAGAAGACAGTACAGAAGACCGAATGTATTCACTGAAATCACGCAAGAAAATTCCCCAAATGTAGAAAAAGACATTAATATTCATTCAGATACAAGAACCTTATAGACACCAAGTAACCTTGACTAGTAAAGAGCCTCACCACAACACATCATAATTAAATGTCAGAAATTCAACAGAGAGAATATTAAACAGAGAGAATATTAAAAGGCATCATTCTACCGAAGCAAGCCCATATGAACAACTGCAGATTTCTCAATGTAAACCTTAGCGACCAGAAGAGCCTGGAACCTTTCAACCTTTAACTGAGGTTGCTGTGTCCAGCAAAATTATCACTGAAAATTGAAGAAGTAAAAATGTATCATAAAAAGAAAATCCTAAAACAATTTGCAACCATTAGTCTAGCACTGCAGAAAATAGTTGAAAGAATCTTAGAAACAGACAGGGAAAAGAGCAGCACGAAGAACTCAGAGGAAAGGAAACAGGCTCTTCTCGCCATTAAGGTTTACACTGGGAAATCTTCAGAATACAGTCAATTAACAGAACCAAATGAGGGTGACAGGGAGAGTTGGGGGAAGGGAGATCCAGGAGGATCTAAAGGGGGAAAGAGGAGAGATTATAATTTTGATGTAATACATATGGTGCACAAAATACTCAAGTTCAGGAGCTAGAAGAATGGCACAGGATTAAAGTGCTTGCCTTGCAAGCGCAAGGCCCTGAGTTTAATGCCCCCGTACCATATAAATCTGGGGCAGTGCACATGCATGTAGTTCCTGCACTCGGAAAGCTGGGGCAGGAGGCTTGCTATGAGTCCAAGGACAGCCTGGGCTACATGGTGAGTTCAGAACCAGCCCAGGCTATGGAGAGAGAAAAGCTATCTCAAAAATAAATAAATAAAATTATATATATATATATATATATATATATATATATATATATAATTGAACAAGTGATGGGTCTCAGAAGAAATTAGACAAGAAATCAAAAACTTCCTAACTAAACTCAAATGACAATGGAAGCACATCTTACCAGAATCTATGGGGCATAATGACAGAAGTACTAAGATAGGAAATTTTTGGGGGGGCGGACAGGATCTTGCTATGAAGTCCAGGCTGCTCTCAAACTTGGCATGCAGCTGAGGCTGACTTCAAACTCACTGCAATCCTCCTTCCTCAGCCTCCCCAGTGCTAAGATTACAGCATGCACCACAATGCCCAGTTTACAGAGTGAGACTCTCTCAAAACACTAGCCTAGCAAGCACAAGGCCCTGGGTTCGATTCCATAGCACCACATAAGCCAGGCGTGTTGACACACAACTGTAATCCTAACCCTCAGGAGGCTAAGGCAGAAGGACTGCCCATGAGTTCAAGGCCAGTCTGGGCTACAGTCAGCTCAGGGCCGGATCTGGATTACACACAGCACGGGACTCTGCCTCAAAAAAAAAAAAAACTCTGATGAAATATGTATAGGAGGATCCTACTTAGAAAATCAACTATGAAAATCCTACTGCCAAAATCATCCTAACTGAGGAAAAACTGAAAGCATTTCCCTTTTGAAATCACTTCTGTTCAACACTGTGCTTATCTTAGCCAGAGGAATTAGGCAAGGGAATGGAACAAAGGGAACACACATAGGAAAGGAAGAAGCCATACCATCCTTATTTGAGGATATGTCTCTTTCTGTAGAGAACTACATGAACTCCACTAGAAGACTCTGGAACCAATAATCAAATTCAGCCAAGTTATGGGTTTAAAATCAATACACAAAAATTTATAGCAGTCCTCTACAGCCAGAAGCATAGTAAAAGAGATCAGAAAAACAATTTGATAGAAGCTTCAAAGAAAATTAAATACCTAGGAATCAACCTAACCAAGGAAGTGAAGGACACCTATAATGAAAATGAAAATATTCTGAAAAAAAAATTTTAGGAGCTATCAGAAAATGGAAAGACATTCTGCTGTTCTTAGACAGAACCACTAATGTCAAAATGGCCTAACTACCAAAACTGATATATAGATTTAATGCAATCCCAATTAAAACACCAACATCAATTTTCACAGAACTAGAAAAAACTATCCAAAAATTTATATGGAACTATGAGAAACTCAGAATAGTGAAGACAACCTAAGCAACAATACTAAAATAGGACTTGCCTTGGAAGTGTAAAGCCTCAAGTTCAATACCCCAGCATAACATAACAGCTAGGCATGATGTCACAAACATGTAATCCCACCTCTCAGGAGGTTGAGGCAGGATGATTGCCATAGGTCTGGTGCCAGCCTGGGCTATATAGTAATTCAGGACCAGCCTAGACTACAGAAGAGACTTAGTCTCCAAAAAAAGAAAGAAAGAAAGGAAGAAAGGAAGAAAGAAAGAACAAAAGAACAAAAAAAGCAGGAGGCATCAAAATATCAGGCATCAAGTTATATTACAGGGAAACAGTGATAAAAGCCACATGACACCAGAAACAGCAGGATCAATGCAACAGAACCAAGAATGCAGGGAAAACCTCCAGCACCTTCAGTCACATAATCTTTGACAATGGGCCCAAGAACATACACTAGAATAAAGAGAAACACTTTAACAAATGGAGCTGGGAAAATTAGGTTAGGCATATGCCGAATGAAACTAGAGGGGCTGGAGCATGGCACAATGGTTAAAGCACTAGCCACTTAGCAAGCTCACAGCCCTGAGTTCAATTCCCCAGCACAATGATTAAAGAGGCACAATTCGTTAAGTTTTGATTCTCAATAACCATATACCACTTAATGAGCCAAAAGCAATAGTGGTATGTACTTATAATTCTAGCACTTAGAAGGCTAAGGCATGAGAATTTCTGTGAGATCAAGGACAGCGTGGGCTCCATAGTGAGTGGTTCAGGACCAGCCTCAACTCCAGAGCAAGACTCTAACTCAAAAATAACAAACAAATAAATAAACAATAAGTTTTTAAAATGCCCTACGCATCTTTCATTCATATTTTGTTTCCTTGCAAACTATTACTATTCTAAGTCAAACTCAGGTCTTTCATTCTTTAGTTACCCTTATGAGGTTTTGCTGACTGCTATGGTTTGACTCAGGAGTGTCCCCCAAAAGCCTCATGTATTTGGATGTAGTGGAATAACTATGGAAGCATGTGCTGTTGGGAGTTGAAGGCTGGCTGGAAGGGGTAGATGTTTGGGGCCTGACCTACAGAGGACTGTGTCAACTTGAAAATGCTCAGGGAAGAGCTTTCAATGTTGTCCACTCATGGGTCATGAAGTGGGGGAGGTCCCCACTCTGGCATTGGGGTCCAAGTGGCAGCTTGAACTGAGGAAAGAAGAAATACTGTTGCAGCCTGTGGGAAAGCTCTGGACTTGCCTTGAATCTTCAGACACTGGCTTTCTGTCTGCAACAAGTTGAGCGGTTCTCCAGCCTCTGCATGTGCTTCCACTGTTGTCAGCTGCTCATAAAAGGACTATGTGAAGCCCGAAACTGAACTATAATTAAATCTTTCTTCCATTAAATTGTGGATTTCAGGCATTTTTTTTCACAGCAACAAGAAAGTAACCAGGACCTTGGTTTACCCCCTTTTAGTTACACTTCCACAGTGTTGTCCTATATGTGTACAAAGTAAAAAGCAAACTTTCCCCTTTGGGCTCTCTGAGCAGCACCATGGCAGTAGGTAAGAATAAGTGCTTATGAAGGGCAGCAAAAAGGAGCCAAGAAGAAAGTGGTTGATCCATTTTCTAAGAAAGATTGGTATCATGTGAAGGCACCAGCTGTGTTCAATGCAAGAAATATTGGAAAAATGTTCGTCACCGGAACTCAAGGAACCAAAACTGCGTCTGACGGCCTCAAAGGTTGCATGTTTGTAGTGAGCTTTGCTGATCTGCAGAATGATGAAGTTGCATTTAGAAAATTCAACCTAATTATTGAGGATGTTCACATCCAAAACTGCCTTACTAACTTCCATGGCATGGATCTTACCCGAGACAAAATGTGTTCCATGGCCAAAAATGGCAGACCATGATTAAAGCTAACATTGATGTCAAGACTACTGATGGTTATATGCTGCATGTATTCTGCGTTGGCTTTACCAAGAAAATGCAACAATCAGATACAGAAGACCTCTTTTTCTCAGCACCAGCATGCTCGCCAAATCCGTAAGATGATGGAAACCATGAGCCGGGAGGTGCAGACAAATGACTTGAAAGAAGTGGTCAATAAACTGATTCCAGACAGCACTGGAAAAGACAGAAAAGGCTTACCAGTCTATCCTCTCTATGATGACTTCATTAGAGAAGTAAAAATGCTGAAGAAACCTAAGTCTGAGTTGAGAAAACTCATGCAGCCTTATGGTGAAGGCAGCAGTTCTGGAAAAGCTACTGGAAATGACTAGTGCACTTTAACCACTGAGTTATGCCCTCCACCCCCAAAGAACTTAATATATTTTTCATGATCTCCTCTGTAGTTCAGTACTATTTTTGTTCCTGAAGTTTCTGTCCAAAATTTTTTCTAAGGAAAGTATCTATAGTTCCCATAACACTCTTAAAAACACTTCAATTGTAACACACTAGACTAGGTCACAACCAGGGACCTGGGCTCTATTGATACCCCAAAATGTGACCTCACTTTTGGCACTTCAAACTTCTTGAGTCTTAGTAACTCTGAAATTCAGGGAACTAAATAAGTTCAGTAATACACTGAACCTGCTGGAAGATAAAACAGGCAAAACCCTTGAAGAAATAGGCATAGGCAAGAACTTACTCCTACTGCACACAAGATAACACCAAGAATCAACAGGTGGAGATTAGATTAAATTAAAAACCTTCTGCACAGCAAAGGAAATAGTCAACACAGTGAAGACAGAACAGACAGAATGTGAAAATAAGTAGTGCCAACTACTTCACAGACAGAGGGATATTATCTAAAATACACAAAGTGGAAAAAAAATCAAGACTCTTCCTAAAATAAGAATCAATCAAAAAATGGGCAACTGAAACAAAGAGACAGTTCTCAGAAGAATTACTAAACACTGGTAAGTTGTGCTTCTACCAACCCACAGAAAATAGGGAATGAGATGGGCCCAGTGGCAAAGCCTATAATCCCTGCATTCAGGGAGGCAGAAGCAATAGGATCGCAAGTTCAAGACCAGCTTGGGCAACTTAATGAGTTAGCAAGATCCTGTCTCAAAATCAAAACCAAATAATGGGCTTAGGGATGCAGTTTGGCCTAAGTGCAGCTTTGATGTTTAGGGGATACTCTCCCTTTTTGCTTTGTGTTCCTTTTTGGGGAGGGGGGGAGCAAGAACAGTAAGTTGTTTCTTTAATAATCTTTATTTTGGAAAAATGAAAAGCTGATAAACTTATGCATGTCCAATATCATCTGGGAATTTTAAAAGCCAAGAAGCTAAGGAGCTAAATGATCACTAATTAAGGTCCTCTGCAGCCTCAGCAATAAGAAAGAGAGGAAGGGGGAAGGAGGAGGGCTCAAAGTGATCATGTACATTCACAAACATCGGGCCTTTATTCTACTAATACACTTCTATTTTCTCTGCTTTTAACTCCATAATACCCCCACCTCCACATTTATATATGAATCTTCAAAATATAACATTCTTAACAAGCTAATGTCTAAGGATAAAATGGCTTTCCATTGCAAACCACTTTAGATTCAAATTCTGTAGTATGATATTCAAGACAATTGATCCAACAATTATACACCAGGGAATACAGGTTTTTAGCCTTTTCTAACTATTCATCCTAAGTAATTCATTCACATATACAGTCCTGCTTCTATACTAAATACAAAGATTTATCATGGGATTTTCCAGGGAAAATTATTGAACTTCAAGGCTGGGATGCTGGTGCACGCTTGAAATTCACAAGCATTCTGTGCTATACTGAAGGTTAAAGCAGGAGAACTCTAAGTACAAGTCCAGTCTGGGCTACTTAGTGACTCAGCAAGATTCTGTCTCAAAATAAAAATTTAAAAGGACTAGATGAAGCCCAGTGCGAAAGCTCTAGGTTCAATCTCCACTACCGTAACACCCCCACCCCACCTTCACATTCCCCCCCAAAAAAAACTGAACTTTCAAATACCTGGAGGCAGTAAGGAGATAAGAGAAAATTTACCTGAAATAGATAACGAAGCAATCTCAAAACAGCAATACACGAGCACTAACTACTGAAAAAGCTATACTGGTATACACAAGATAAAGGTAATTCATAACTCCATCCTGAGACTCCTCCTTCCCAGCATCCCCTAGAGAAATGTCCAGTTTAATCCTAAAGCAGCCCTACACCACTAACAACTGAGGCAGCTAACACTTAAGCCGTAAGTATGTTCATTCATTGAAAGATGAATTCACTCAAGGTCACAAGGCTTTGAAAAGATAAAGCAGAGCTAAGTATGGTGGGTGGGGCACATCCTGGGCACTTGGAAGACAGAGGTAGGAAGAAGCTGATACAAAAAACGGGGCAGTTCAAGAGGGAAAAAAAAAAAAACAAAAAGGCACATTCAAAGTCAGCCTGTGTTACACGGTGAGATCCTAGCTCAAAGAAAAAGGCAAAATCCAGTCAAGCACAGCATAATGGAAGGCCAGCCTGGGCTACATAATGAGTTCAGGAATAACTTGGACTAATGAGCAAGACCTTGTCTGAGAAAGAAGGAAGGAAGGAAGGAAGGAAGGAAGGAAGGAAGGAAGGAAGGAAGGAAGGAAGGAAGGAAAGAACAAGATGGGGTATGGTAACAGGCTGATCAAAATCAGAAAAAAATGAATAGCAAAGGAGTGGGCAAATGAACAATGATTCTTTTTTTTTTTTTTTTTTTGGTTTTGGTTTTGCTGCTTGTTTTGGTGGTCCTAGAGATTGAACTTTCACACAGAGCCACATCCCCAGTCCTCTTTGAGACACTAAATCACTAAGCTGCCCCGGCTTGGCTCCAGCTTTCTATCCTCCTGCCTCTGCTTCCCTGAGTGCCAGGATCACAGGCATGAGCTGCAAACATCCCACCAAAAAAATCACACTGTAACAAGCTATCAGATTCTTGATCCTGATGTCACTTTTGGTAATTCTCCCTAAATCCTAGTTTTTAGAAAAGTTACAAAAACGACAAAACAGTTTGAGTCCAGAGAAGGCCAAAAAATCATTCAATCAAAGCCCTGAAGTATTTCTGCTGAAAGTGATTATTCTCTTATACCTACAAGTTTAGGAATCACTTCACTTTCTAAATCCCTATTTTTATAAAATAAAGTTCATGTCACAGAAAGCAGCAAAAGGAAGCCATTTCAAGAGTTCAAAACTTGGGGGGCTGCAGGAATGGGACAGCAATTAAAGCAAGCGCTAATTACCCGAGTTCAATTCTGCAGCACCACATAAAAAGGGCATGGTGGTGTATGCCTGTAATCCCAGCACTCGGGAGGCTGACTCAGGAAGACTGCACTGAGGCCATGGCTAGCCTGGGACCAGTCTGGGCTACACAGTGAGACCGTCTCAAAAAAAAAAAAAAGTTTTTAAAGGGATCTGGGAATCACTTCCTACCCACCTCAGGTACTACCTAGGTCTCCCCAGTCCCTGAGACAGGAGCTTTCCAAAGTAAAAAAGACAGGGAGGAAAGTAGGAAGGCAGACTTTGTGGAGATCAAAAGGGAATGAGAGGGTTGGGGGGGGGGGGGGGGAGTAAAAATAATCACAATGTGATAAGTAAAAGGATCAGCTTCTCAAGTTGATTGCTACTATGTATCACAAATACATTTTTTTTAAAAAAGGGGGATGGGAAATATAGCTCAGAACTGGGGGGGAAAAAGCAAATATAAACTGGAAAATCGAAAAATCAACACACACACACACACACACACACACACACACACACACACACACACACCAGCTTCCACTGCAGCTTGATGCCCCGCTGCCCCCACACAGGCTACAGGCAGAGACTAGTTACTGCAGTTAGAATTTCTCTCATGTTTGTACACAAGTGTATACCTACAGATAGGGCCTTAGTATTGGAATTTGTTAAGTTACACTCTAATGTTAAGCAACTGAATGTCAGGAGAATAGGTATTCTCCAAAGAGGAAATCTGTTCTCTATTGTGGAGAGGAATCATTGCATTTCCATTTGTACACAGTGCAGTTGTGCTATGTTAGGCATAATTACTAACTTGGCTACTGTACGTGGGAATTAAGTATGGTTCAAGAAGATGTGTCTGGTTGTCAAGTTGACAAGGGGTAGACTGTGACCAGTGGAGAGATTATGATAACTTGAGGCAATTAGGAATCACACATGGACTAGGGTTTGGGAACTATGCCTAGATTAGGAATTGGGAATAAGACTGTATTAGAGTGTGAGTGATTTGTGGGCCAGCAAATGAGGGAAGAGCACCCACCCAGATGTGGGAGGCCTAACTGGGAACTCAAACTACATAAAAGGAAGAAAAAAGACTGTTACAGCTTCTTCCTCTGGGAAAGCTCTCGCCTTTGCAATTGCCTATGGACATCGACTTGCTACATGCTGCAGACCTTCATCACAGATTCCCTCCAGTCTCAACTTGGGCCTGTCTGACCGCTGCTGATCTTCAGACTCCTGTCTCTACCATTGTTCTTCAAACCACTGAGATCCACAGCAGACTCTCACTAGCGGTCCTGCAGTCCTGGACAGGAGTTCTACTTCGTGGCTGAGCAGCCATGGGACACTCCAGCTCTCCCACATGCAGGCCACCATCTTGGACTATCTCTATCCTTGGATTTGTAAGCCTTCCAAATACATCCTTTTTGTTATAATTTCTGTAAATTCAGTCTTTTAAAGAACCCAAACTAACACAGACACAAGTCAGTGACTGTACTGACCACATGCCACGCAGCCAGCTCTGCCCTTGAGATGGAAGTGCACCATCTTCCTGTCACCAACTCTACAAGGAAACCCACACTGCATTTACACTAGACACTGCCTAAATGCATGGGGCCTGTGAGGAAAACAAACTCACGAGGGCATGTGAATGACTCATAGTCTTAAACATAAAATGTGAAACTGTAAGGGCTGGAGGAAAAGCTCAGCGGTTAAAGCACATGCTGGACAAGTTCAAGGCCCTGAGGTCATTCCCCAGCTCCACATAAACCAGGCATGGTGGTGCATGCCTGTGAACCCAGCAGTCTGGAGACAGAAGCAGGAGGGTTGCCATTAGTGCCAGACCAGGCTGGGGCTACCTAGTGAGTTCAAGACCAGCCTGGACTTGTATTAAAAAAAAAAATTAAAACTTCACTTTCAAACACAAAAACAACTGCTAAAAACTGAAAGACTGGGGCTAGAGGAATGGCACAGCAATTAAGGCACTTCATTAGCACCACATAAAGCAAGATGTGGTGGCACATACCTGTAATGCCAGCATTTGTGAGGCTTAAACAGGAGGATGAGTGTGAATTCTAGGCTTTCCGGGTTACACAGTGAGTTCAGGACCAGCCTGGACTACCAAACAAGACCCAGTCTCAAGAAAAAAAAAAAAAGTGAGGGTGATAGGGACTGGAGGTATGGCACAGTGGTAAAAGCATTTGCCTAGCAAGCCAAGCCTAGGCCCTGAGTTTGATTTCCCAGCACCAAATAAAAGCCGGGCATGGTGGCACACTCCTGTAATCCCAGCATTAGGGAAGCTGAGGCAGGAGGACCTGCTTGAGTCCAAGGCTAGCCTGGGCCATATAGTGAGTTCAGCAGTAGTCTGGGCTACAGAGCAAGACCCTATCTCAAGGAAAAACAAAATAAATCAAAAATGAATAGTCTGGGGCTGGTGCTCAACGCAATGGCCTTGGGTTCAGACCCCACAACTGAAGAAAGGGGGGCTGGAGGAATGGCATAGCAGTTAAAGTACTTGCTTTGCAAGCACAAGACCATGAGCTGATTCCCCAGCACCACATAAAGCCAGGCATGGTGGCACATGCCTGTAATCCCAGGACTCAGGAGCCTAAAGCAGGAGGATTGCCCTAAGTCCAAGGTCAGCCTGAGCTACAAAGTGAATTCAGGACCAGCTTGGGCTATACAGCAAGACTCTGTCTCAAAAAAAAAAAAAAAAAAAGCAACTCTAATCCTACTACTAGATGCCAAAGAGTAAAGACACATTTGCCCACACACTACAGCTAAAACACTCTGAAACACTCCAGCTCACAAAGGCTCAAACCAAGAACGTTATTCACAAGAGCCGGAAGAATTAACTCAAATGTCCAACAGCTGATAAGGGAATAAATGCAATGTGGTGTGCCCATATACTGGATTATTCAGCAAAAAAAAAAGGAATAAAGTACTGATGTAGGCTGCGACACAGATGAACCTCGCAAACATCTTGCTACGAAAGATGGCGGTTACAGCCACTCGGTGTATGATTCGGTGTATGTGGAATGTCCAGAATGATCAGATCTACTGAGACAAAAACACATGACGAGTTTCCTAGCCAGCAGGGAAGGCGGCACCTAGTAGAAAACAAGCAATGACTCCTAATTAAAACAAGGCTTCTCTTAGAGGAGATAAAAGCACATTTTTGCTGTTTTGTTTTATACTGGAGATTGAGCCCTGGTCACTTTTATTTTTTATTTTGACCAGTCTTACTATGTCACTAAATTGCCCAGGCTGCATTCAAACTTGCATTCCCGTCTCAGCCTCCCAGAGTGCTGGCATTACAGGCCCATACCGCCAGTCCCAGCAAGACAAAAACAATTCACAATGGTGGTGATAAATTGGGCCTGGTGGTGCACGCCAGTCATCTCAGCACTTGGGAGGCTGAAGCAGGAGAACTGCTGAGTTTGAGACCAGCCTGGTATACACAGTGAGTTCAGGACCAGCCAGGACCCTGTCTCAAAAAATATCAGAATAATAAACAAGTCCACTAAATTGATGCTAGGGGTGTACGTAGCTCAGGGGCTAAGGTGCTAGCCTAGTGTGTACAAGGCCAAGTTGATACACCAGCACCACATAATAATTAGCCAGGTATGGTGGCTCACACCTATAATTCCAGCACTTGGGAGACTGAAGCAGGATAATTGCTGTGAGTTCCAGGCCAGCCTGGGCTTCCTAGTGAGTTCAGGACTAACACAAACTAGAGACCTTGATCCAAAAAAAAAAAAAAAAAAATCATTAAATTGTGGTACAGAACTATAATCCTTCTGAGAGCCTTAAGCAGGAAGATCACAAGTTTGAGCCCAACCTGAGTAATTTAACAACTCAGTGAGACACTATCTCTACACAAAAGTTAAAAAATGGCTGGTAATATAGCTCAACAAAAAGGCCTTGTGTTTAGGGATGAGGGGGTTGGGGTGGGTAGTCACAGCTCAGTGGCTAAAGGACTTCCTAAATACCACAAAAAGTGAGAGCTCCGTTTGGCAGCACCACATAAAGATTAGTTGGGCACAGTGACACATACCTGTAATCCCAGCATGTGGAAGGTTGAAACAGGAGGATCATCATGATTTTCGGACTACCCTGGGCCACACAGTGAGCTCAGGACCAGTCTGGGCTACAGATCAACAGCTTGTCTCAAAAAAAGGGGGGTGGGAGGCTAAATTTAATCTAATCTAAACAAATAAATAGGCAAAAGGCTGGAGGACTACCTCAATGGTTAAAATGTGCTTCCCTGGCTAGCTCAGGGCCCTGGGTTGATTCCCTGGCACCATATAAACTGGGTGTGGTGGCAAACACCTATAATCCCAGCGCTCGGGAGGCAGGATTGCTATATTCAGGCCAGCCCGAGTTACAGAGTGAATTTAGGACAAGCCTGGACTGCAGAGCAAGACCCTGCCCCTAAATAAATAAAGAAATAAGCAGGGAATATAGCTCGGTGCAAAAAGTCTGGTTTTGCCAAACAAAAAGTAAAAGAAAGGGAAAAAGAATTATACCACGGGCACCTAACCGACCCTTTGGAGAAAGATGTTCAGAAAGAAAATAAAACTAATTTACCTGCACCTGGTGGCACAAGTCTCGAATCTGAGCATTTGAAAGGCTGAGGTAGGACTGCCTTGAATTCAGGCCAGCTTGGGCTTCATAGTGAGTTTAGGACCAGCCTAGCCTACAGAGCAAAAAAAAAAAAAAAAGATCCTATAGACTCAGCCTCCCAAACTGCTGAAACTACCAGGCCCACCTGTTCACATGCATTTGAAACATCTTTTTGTTCCCTACTTTTTGATGCTGAGGATTGAACTCGGGACCTTTCACACACTCAGCACACAGTCCCACAAAACATTTACTTGTTACTTTAGAAAACATATATCTATTAAAGCCTGCAAATGAAACAATCCTTTGATTTAAACTGTATCGCATTACCAAATTTACTGGGTGCTGTATAAAGATTATATGCAAACCTTTTCAGAACACAAAATTAGGAGAATGAGGGCCTAAAGCCAGAACTAAACTGGGCATGGTGGTCTTTGCCTGTTATTTCAGCAACTTGGGAGGCTGAAGCAGGAGTCCTTCAAGGGTAATTTGGCCAGACCCTGCTTTAAAACACCTGGTGGCACAGGCCCGTAATCCCAACATTCAGAGAGGACAAAGCATAAGGACGACAAATTCAAATCCAGCCTGAGGAACTTAGCCAGACCCTGACTCAAAATCAAAAATAAAATAGGCTGCAAATGTAGCTTAGTGTGAAGGCCCTGGGGTAGACCTCTAGTGTTAAAGATAGGTAGACAGATAGATGACCAGGCATCCTAGGACATGCCTGTAATCACAGCACTGGGGGGCGCTGAGACAGAACTGCCATGAGTTCCAGGGCAGCCTGGTCAACATACTGAGTTCAAGGCCAGCTTGGAATACAGAGTGGGATCCCGTCTCAAAAATAAATAAATACACAGAATAGCTGAACAATTGTGTGCACTACAAAATAAACCATAGAGGGCTGTGAAAGACCCGAAGGTAAAAAGGAGAACCCAGTGCTGCGGAGTGTAAATGAACCTCTAAGAACAAGTGAGGGGCTGGAGGAACGGCTCAGCGGTTAAAGCACGTCAAGCACTAGGTACCTGAGTTCGATTCCCCAGCACCACACAAACAGGGCATGATGACTGCTCACCTGTAATCCCAGCTCTCAACGAAGCTGAGGCAGAGGGATTGCCCTGAGTCCAAGGCCAACATGGCCTCCTTAGTGAGTTCATGGTCAGCCTGGGCTACAGAAAAACCTAAAACTGCGCATGAGGTGTGGAGTTCCTAGACACCTCAGGTTCCATCCCCAGCGCCACGCCCCCCCCCAAAAAAGCCATTAATTTCAACAACACTTAGAAATTAAAATATTAATGACTACTGCCACAGAAACGGTTTAGCCAGTTTTTTAAGTGGCTGAAATAGGGCAATGTTTGGTATGAACACACATGGACCCACCCTATCAGAAGCTTTCACCGGGATAAGCGGTGAGCAGCCTCAAAGCTAACCTACATTTACGAACTGTTTGATAAACTGCGTCGTGCAAACCATCTATCAAGTTCAAAAAGTTTGCCGCCTTCTCCAAAAGGAAGGACCCGACAAACACCCTCCTCGCTGTCACCCACAAACCAAAGTAAGCAGCACAGGCAAGAGGGCGCGGCGTAAGGCAAGCCAGGCTCCGAGTCTGCGAGAAAAGCCTCCGAAACGAGCCCTGTCGTTTCACGGTCTTAGCACAGAGGAAACCTCCTAATTACAACGTGGAGCCCCGGCCTGCCCGCCTGCCTTCTCCCAATCCCCACCCCACGCCATTTCTGTGCCCGGCAGTCCACGCGCCCCGATGCAACTCGCATTTATTAGGCACCCACTGTCTACGCGCACCATGGCTCCTCCAGGCACTGCAGGAAGAGATGGCCCCGCGCCAGAGGAAAGAAAACCCAGCGGACCCGAAAGGAGAGCGGCTGCCCGCGACGACGGGTGGGCTGCGCGGCGTCCCTCCCTCGCCGCCACGGCGTGACACCTCGGGGAAGGGAGGGCCCGGGACGCGGCAGGCCCTGCCTCCTGTCCCCGGCCCACCGCGCGTTACCGGTTCCGCGACCCCGACCGGGACCCGGGGAAACGGCCGGCGCGGGGCCGAACCCCGTGAGGGCCGAAGCAGGCTGTGAGCGGCTCCTGCCTCCCCACCCGGGGACCGCGGCCGTCCGCTGCCTCCCCGGCGTGACAGCGCGGACGGGGCGTCCGGCCGGCGCCCCGATCCCCCGGCAGCCCGGCCGCCCGCACCGAGGGGACCGATCCCGGCCCCTCGCCCTCCGTCACCGCGCCGGACTCCGGAAGAGCAGTTACCTGCAGCGCGGCGGAGGCGAGGACGCGACCCAGAGCCGGCGGAAGACACAGCCTCTCGCCGAGGAGATGTGGGGAATTCGGGACACTTGTTCCGCGCAGGGTGACAGCTGTGCGCTGCGCACGCGCACAGGACCCGGACGCGCGACCGCCCCGCCGCTCCACGCCCGCCCGTCTAGTGGGTGGGTGGGAAGCAACGCGGCGCCGCGCGCACGGCCCAGGCCGACGCTCTGGAGTGTGGGCGCGCGTGCCGTCACGTGACAACTAGCCCGGCACTTGATGGGTCACGTGGACTTCCAACCGGCTTAAAGGTACCCGGCACCTTCTTGCTTGGGGCTGTCTTCCATTCGGGGCTTAACCTGAGCTCGCTGGGCCACGTTTCCATATTCTGCAGGGACAGGCATGTCCGGCTCTACCCACAGAAGAAGGATGCTTGAGCAGACGGAAGGAACAGGTGCACGGAACCTGGCCCGGGGAGCCTACTGGGCGCCCGGAGGGCTGGAACGCGTATCCACGCGCCGGAGCTTGTACTCCAACCAGGGGCGGCCTCCAGCCGGATGACGTCTTGGTGATGTAGCCGTGGGCGGGGCCTCGGGATGCCCAGCTGATCCTGGCAAGGAAGTGCGGACCAGCGGGGATACCGACTTGTGCTGGAGTTCGGCCTCCCCCCACCCCCTCCGTGACCGGAGCCTTTGGGCCTCTGAGCCTCCTCACTATAGAGAGAGGCCTCTGCTACGTACACAGTCCTTCCCGTGTCCTAACGCCTCCTGGAGTGAAGAGTGTGGTTGTTACCCTCTGGAAACAAAGTTGGGTAGTTGAATCATCTACGCATAGCAAGTCCCGCCCGGCGCAGGTGCCGCTTAGAAAGGCGCCAATAGGGATCCTGCACTGAGAGATCCAGGGGAAGAATGCATTGGAGAAATTGGAAACGCAGGTGCCTCTGAAAACTGAGAACTTAGACCTGAATTAGGTTGTTAGATCTCCTCGATTTTTTTTTCTGTAGCTCCGCCTCCCAGAGTTTAGGAAGAGAACACAAAGGCCTTGAGTCTTTGAAACTGCTGAAGACAGGTGGCTGAGCACCAGATGTTTTGCAAAGCTGAACTTTTGTACTACCCGCAGCGATCCCAGCAGGGTCCCTTCTGGTAGTTCCCCTAACGTCTCCTCAGCTAAGAAAGGTTATGCAAATCTTTACACGGATGGCCAAACCCGGGCCATTTAATATGCTGAATTTTCTGTTCAGATACTAATTTCCACGTTTAAAGACACCTCAAAAGATCCACTTGCCACACCCTGAAACTCATTTCTTAAAGGAAGGGAGATGTACTATGGTAAAAATGAAGTGTAAAAGAAAACTTCCCTATTACTTTCCAACAAAATTTTTTCTTATTTTCTGTTTGTTTTGAGGCTTGGTTGCTTTCTTTGTTTGTTTGACAGGTAGTACCACTTTATTTCAGCAATACACAACAGGCAGTCTGTCCAGAGGATCTCCCTCTGTGTTCCAGGCTGATCCTGAACTCACTGTATAGCCCAGGCTGACCTCGAAATCACTGCGGTCCTCCTGCCTCTGCTCGAGTGCTGGGGTTACTGGTGTGCACCATCACCGACAGTTCAAATTTTTCTTGTTTTTAAAAAAGGGGAAATTTTGGCCAGCCAGGTGGCACAGGCCTGCAATGTCAGTGCTTCAAGAGGCAGAAGCAGGAACATCCCAAATTCAAGCCCAGTGGAGGCAATTTAGCAATTTCACGAAACTCTCTGTCACAAAGACTGAAAAGAAGCTGGAGATGTAGCTGAGAGTGAAGTCCTGCGTTCAGTTTCCAGTACTGGAAAATAAAAATTCTCCTTGGTCCTATTAATCCGTTAGAATTTCAGCAGTTGAGGGGCTAGGGGTATACAGTGTTTGTCTAGGATCCCACACCACCACTGTGGTGGTGCTGGCCTGTAATCCCAGCCCTCTAGAGGCTGAGGCTGGAGGATTGCCATAAATTGGAGGCCAGCTTGGGCTACACAGTGAGTTCTGGACCAGCCTGGACTACAGAGTGAGACTCTTGTCAACAATTGACACAGATGCTGTGTCACATACCTGAAATCTCAGCACCTTGAAGACTGAGGCAGGAGAACAGAGCTCAAACATGTGATCCTACATTGTCAACACTCAACAGTGCTGGGTCTACAGACTCAGCTAACTTAATTCTTAAGCAACCTCCTTGACTATAATTTGCTCCTTTCTCTCTCTCTCTCTCTCTCTCTCTCTCTCTCTCTCTCTCTCTCTCAGTATGGCTTTCACACAGAACTATGTCTTCAACCCCATTTTTCAGTTTTTTGTTTTTGAGACAGGGTCTTGCTCTGCAATCCAGGCTGCTCTTGAACTCACTATGGAGCCCAGGCTCCATTTCTGATACGTCTTCAGGATTTCTGACCCTCCTTTCAGCTGCTGGGGTGCACCTTCCTCTCCTAGCTCGTTCAGATGTTCGGGTCTCCATACGGGCTTTCCTCTGTCTGCAGATGCCTGCGGCTCCCAGCCATTTGCTTCCAATGTTCCCTCAGGACTTCTGATCTTCTTCTGGTCTCCTTTGAATTGTTGGGGTGCTCCTCCCTATCCTAGCTACGTTGAACAGATGGTTTTTGACTAAATTCTCAATCAGCTGTTTAAGTGGGTCTGTGAGGAGACATTATGTATCTCTGTTACTCAGCCGACATCTTGACCCAGAAGCTAAGAGATATATTAATATACTAACCATTGTGTATCATATATGTATATGTGTGTATGTATGTATATTCACACACATGTACATATATGATACACAATGGTTAGTGTATTAATACTAACCATTAGTATAGTATATGCTAATAGTATAGTATATTAATACTAACCATTGTGAGAGAGAAAGCAAAGAATCATGTGTTGTTAGGGGGTCCAGTGGCACAGGCCGGTACTGCACTCTGTGAAGTTGAGGTAGGAGACTAACAAGTGTAAGCTCAGCTGAGACAAGTTTGCAACTTAGTCAGATCCTGTCTCTAAATCAAAAAATAACAAAGCCCAATGGTGCAGGTCTGTAATTCCAGCACTTTAAGTGGCAGAGGCAAGAGGATCGTAGCTGGACCTATCTCTAATCAAAACTCAATAATGGGCTGGGGGTGTAGTTCAGTTTTATGGCCCAAGGCTAGATCTCCAATATCACAAAAACATTTTTTAAATAAAAATAATAAAAGTAAAAAGTGGGCTGGGTTCCATTACCAACACCAAAAAGAAGAAAAGTTTTATTTCAGCTTCCTGCCTTTGAACAACAAAATGTAGCACACAAGATAGCAATGCATCTAGAGCTGCACACTGTAGGTAATCCTTGCTGGTGATAAAGTCAGTGAATAGAGACTCATCAGCTGCCTGCCTCTTTCCCCAAATTGTATGAGCTGCGAGTATCATGGTGTGAAAGGTAGATAGAGCTACATAGTCATCAGTGATGGGACTAACAAGGCTGCATCCCCAGGATGAAAGATCATTCCATTTTGGATGACCAAATTTCATTAGCTGTACTTAAGAAGATAAGTTCATTATCTAGCAGCTGCATTGTTTTTCTTTTTCAGCTGAGTTTAATCTGATTCCTTTTTTTAAATCAGGCTAACATTTGTCAACATTTTTTCTACAATAAAGTTTCTTGAGGAAAAACCTCTGCAAGTTCAGCTCTATGTTTGTTTTCTAGACCTAAATCTAGCACCTAAACTATCACCCAACAAACTGAGCATTCTATAATGCCACTGGTCTGTATTCTGCAAAAATACGAATGTTAGCTGGGCATGGTAGTGCATACCTGTAATCCTAGCTCTCTTGAGGGCTGAGACAGGAGGACTGCAATTTTGAGCCGAGCCTGGGCAATATAGCAACTGGGTGAGATTCTGTCTCAAAATACACACACACACACACACACACACACACACACACACACACACACAGAACTTCTGGATAAGATGACATCCTAGTAGGATCCCCTGCTCAGGGGCTCCTTTAAATATTAAAAACCTGTAGCTTGGAGGAAGAGAAGAGGTCCAGGAATTGAAAAGAGACTACAGGAAAGTTAGAAACCTTGGTCATGTGTCAAAGACTGAAAACAATGCCAGCCTGAGAAGCTATCCCAGGCTGCCCAGAAAGGGCTAAGCAGCTGTGAACAGCCAGCAGCTGCAGAGTTAAGCCCAAAGAGCTGAGAGCCAGGTCTGGGGGTGTAGCTCAGCCATTAAAGCATTCACCTAACAAGTGCAAGACCCTGGGTTCAATTCCCTAGCACCACATAAGCCAGGCATGGTAGCACATGTCTATAATCCCAGTACTTTGGGGGGAGGCTGAGGTAGGAGGATTGCCATGAGTTTGAGGACAGCCTGGACTACATAGTAATTTCAGGATGAGCCTAGACTACAAGGTGAGACCCTGTCTCAAAACAAAAAATGAAAAGGTGGACCTAGGGGCATAGCTCAGTGGTTGAAGTGCTTGCTAACATTTGCAAAGCCCTGGGTATGAATCTGCAGCACTACTTGAAGATTAGCTGGGCAAGGATGGTATACACCTGTAATTCCAGCACTTGACTTGGGAAGCTGAGGCAGGAAAATTGCCATTAGTACGAGGCCAGTCTGGGTTACAGAGTGAGCTCAGGACCAGCATGGACAACAGAGCAAAGCCCTGCATCAAATAAATAGCTTCTCTTTCTCCAGGCAACACCAGCCTCCAGGATGAATGAGTAGTACAAACTGTAAACAGACTGTGACCGTTCCCCTTGGAAAGGTCTCTCAGCAGCTCAGCAGACCAGCTCAGTAGAATTAATTCTCAGCAACACCATCTGAGGACCTGATGTAGTCAGTAGCCATTTTGAAAAGAACCCAAATCTTAACTATTTTGGATAAAGAATCTACAGGTGAGACACACAGAGACTTTGGGGACACTCTTAACCAGTGCTTGGGAAGGTTCTGGCACAAGAGACAATAACAGAAAAGGGAGAACAGGCCACCAATCTCTGGAATGGCTCAGACCTTAATGAAAATAGTTTTCAGAGAATGGAGAGCCCCACCGTTTTCAGAGAATGGAGAGCCCCACCCATGGGAGAAAGAAGCCAGGACAAATAAAAAAGTTTACCTGGGGGCCTGGGTTTGGTTTTTGTTGTTGTTGTTGTTTTTGAGACAGGGTCTCCCTCTGTAGTCCAGGCTGCTCCTGAACTCACTATGGAGCCCAGGCTAGCCTTGGACTCACAGCAATCTCCTGCCTCAGCCTCCAAGTGCAGGAATTATAGGCATGTGCCACCATGCCCAGTTTGTGTGGTACTAGGCAATGAACTCAGGGCCTTGAGCTTGCTAGGCAATGGCTTTAACTGCTGAGCAATTTTTCCAGCCCCAGGGAACTGGGTGAAGGGAACCAAGAATTAAAGACAGACCACCAAAGCTTAAATAATTAAACTAGTCTGGAGTTTGACTCTGTTCTCACAATGGAGACAGGTATCTTTGTCTGGCCCCCTGGGATGAAGAGACCTTGCCTGCAAACAGGAAGGGCTTGGAATCCCAGGTAGGCTTTTGTTTTACAGTCTGAGGTGATGGGCTCTTGCCTGCAAACAGGAAGGGCTTGGGGTCTCAGACAATCCTTGTTTTGCCACCCAAGGTGAGCCACTGCCTGCACCCGGTAGGGGCTGGAGTTCTCTTGCAAATGAGGGCCTCTCTTGGCTTGTGGCAAACAAATGCAAGCAGATTATGGCAGACTTTGAGACTCCTGACTAGATAACAAAGCTAGGTGGTCTATTAAGAGATGCAAGATAGAATTAGGGTAAAGGTCAGCTAGTAAGTGAGGGGGTTGGATTAGGGACCTATAAAAATAAAGAGCGCAGTCTCTGGTTGCTGCAGTCTTCCGTGTGTGTGTGTGTGTGTGTGTGTGTGTGTGTGTGTGTGTGTGTGTGTGTGTGTGTGTGTCTTTTGTCTGCTTCTTTTTGTTCATTCCTCCCTTCTAGGACAAGTGGACCGCAACAGCTGGGTATGAATGAGACATATTGGAGGTGCTGAATCAGGTCCCCCTCGCTTCCAACTTCCAGCACAAAGCTCAGTGGGCTTTCAATTTCCCCCACCTACCATTATACACACTAGGTGAATTGCTTCAGCTTGGACATTAAAGTCCCTCAGGTAAGACAGCTCTACAGATTCAAGCATGGGAAGGGAAGAGACAGAGCTTCTCAATGGATACACAGCAAAGACTGAGCTGGACTTTGGCCGCCAACCTTACCAGACAAGGAAAGAGACTATTCATTAATTGTTATTGTTGATTGTTTTTTGAGACAGGGTCTCACTCTGTAGCCCAGGCTGGTACTGAACTGGAGCACAGGGTGGCCTTCAACTCACAGCAATCTTCCTGCCTCAGCCTCCCTATACCCTCCCCCCACCCCAGCTTATCTGGTGCTGCGGAATTGAACGCAGGTACTTAGCACTTCACTTAGCACTTGCCTATCAAGCACTTTAACTGCTGAGCCACTCTTCCAGCCCCAAAGTGCAAATAATAGTGAAAAGATTTTTAACTCATCTCCATTGTTCTTTTAAAAAACAGAATTATTTTGACCCTAATTAATCTACAATCAACAATAGAATCTTGAGAAAACAAGGTGACAAGACACCTGAAGAAACTCCTGAGGTCCCAGAAACTAATATCCTGGGCCTCGGAATAGTGGAAGTTACAAAAAGGAAGTCAAAAACAAGTAGACCAAATGGCCACTCAGTTCAAACAAGACATACTCAAACAAAGAGATGATTAGCAAACTTAAAGAGGAATTTCCTAAAATAATGGTCTTAATTGATGAAAAGTTTACCGAGTTTATAGAAGACACAAGCAAAACGCTGAGGTAAACAAGGAAATTCAAGATATGAAGGAACGTTCTGGTATAGAAGTGGAGTATCTGAAAAGAAATCCAGCTGAATACGAACAAGTCACCTGGAAGTACAGGAAGCCAGCTCAAGCACTGTGTGGACAGAGTAGACCTTGAAGACAGGGTTGATGAATTGAAGTACATTCAGGGATAATCTCAAAACAACAAAATAGCAAAGTAGCCGGATTACAACAGCTGCTGGATGACTCAAACAGAACCAACCTCAACATTATGGGTGTGAGAGAAAGAGCAGACAGCACAAGCAGCACCAAAAAATATGGAGGAAAGAACACACCTAAAGAGAAAGCGTAACAAAAAAAGACTGATTTTTGAATCATTTGATTGGTATCCTAAAGCAAAGCAGTACCAGCTTTCTCATAAAATCTGTGAATCTTCCCCCATCATTATTTTAATAGTATATAAGTTTGCAAAACATAATTATCATACTCACAAAGGGAATTGGTACCAAATCTTTAAAAATATATATGCGTGAAGTTAGAAATGGATAGGTAGGTAAAATGATAAACCAAATCTGGCAAAATGTTAGGAATTAGTCAAATGGGAGTAAATAATTTATGAAAGCTAAACTATGCTGTTAGTGGCTCTAATGAGATGGAGCTGTGGCCTCTTGAAACACTGGAGATGGTGTTCCAAGAAGCTCTGAATGTACAAGCAGAACTGCTTGGGGGACTTGAGAAGGTGTGGCTATTGCAGGCAGTCTCGCATCAGACCCAGAAATTCCTGCTGAGTTGGAAAAGTGGCTACTTTTCTTTGATCTGAATCTGAGGAGAGGACGTTTCCTGGGAAAGAAAAGATGCAAGCTTTTCTGGAAGTTCTGGGGTTTGGGAAAAAGAATCACAGTGCTTTGGAGAAAAACCAGCTTGCTCAGTGGCAACTGTAGGCTGAACAGGGTCTGGACTGGAGCGGGTTCAACCTCCACACTGGGCTCTGCAATTACTGTGAGCTCCATTGAATGCTGATTGTTGGATACTGTTTTCAGAGCTACCAGTGAAAGTGTTGTGCTTTCTGTGAATGAAGAAGAAACCCTAGCCTTCATGCAGGACCCAGGAGGATTATCTGGGAGCTCATGCTGTATTGGTGAAAGGGCAACACCAGCAGGGGTGTTTGAGGACACAGCTGAGCCGTCCTGCTGGTTTGTGAATGTTCCTTAGTAACCTCTTCAGGCTGACTGCAGACTCTTCTATCACTGGGATAATGTTCATCTTTTACAGAAGTTTGGCGGCTGTGAGCGTCACCTAACGGTAGCAGTGGCACGTTGTTCAAGATGGCAGATCTTTACATTTTGGCTCCTTATCTGACCAGGTGACCAGACAAGGGCAGAAAAGGGAAAGGAGGGATAAAGGTAATGACGTTGTAATAAACTTGGCCCTGGGCTAATGCCTTAGATCTTCTCCAGAAGATTGTGAATCCTGCCAATAAAAAAAGGGCAGGGAGAGGGACTTGCAATCTAGGGATTTAAGTCGGTACTGACCACGTTTTCGGTGTGCCCTTCTCCACTTGCACGTGGGGAGATCACCGTTTTTGCAAAAAGAAAATTAAAGCCTCATACTCTGTCGTCCATGCCTCCCATGTCCATCTTTTGTTTGGACAGGGAAATTTCTATGAGCCGTTTCTAACAGCGGCTGAGTTGTAAAACTCTTCCTTTTCTTTCAAATGTTCAAAGAGTTCAAGGGACACAGGGGTGAGCTGGGCCTTCTGTACAGATGAAGACTTAATATCAACCTCGTTAGTCAACCGTGGAAACTTAACAGTGATGCTGTTCTATGTTGGAGACTGAAATAAATCATGAAATAGATGAGAAATTGTTACCTCATGATGTTCTGGAGGCTGAGCTACAACTTCATAGGTGGCTCTGGAAACTGAGTGCAGCTGCCGCAGGGAACAAAGATGGTTCAACCACATGATGAATCCCTGGGGGTAGATTTGGGTCCACATTTTCAGTTGTACAAGATTCCAAATCATATGTAGACACTTAGAATTGAGCTGCAGCCTCATACTGGATTGGAGAATCTCCCACCTCTGCAGTAGGGTCTGCTGTCATTAGCTGCTCTCAGGGTTAACAGTTATAGTGGGCAAGTGTGAACACTTAGGTTCCTGGGAGCTAACAGTGAACTTGTTTCTTCATGATACTCTGGAGTCTGAGTTGGGTGCTACTGCTGGTCTGGAAAAGGCCCCACCTCCTCAGCATACTCGGAGGGATGAGCTGGGACTTCCAGATGGCTTCCGGAAGGTTTTTTGTCCCTCAGAGATTCGGAGAGCTGAGCTACTTGCTCAAGTTGGCTGAGAGACAGTGCAGCATCCACAGGAGGCCTAAATACTGAGCAGGATCCTCCTGCTATGCCAGAGAAGAATGACCTCTGTGGTAGGCTCCAAGGTTGTGGCGAGTTCCACATTCAGAGGGTGAAAAGTAACAGTGGGCAAGTGAGCCTGGCTCTCCAGGGGAGATCGAGCTGTTACTTCATGAGACAGTGCACTTTCACCTACACTCTCCAGAGGGGACTCTGGTGCTTGTACTGTAGCTTCTTGATAGCCTGGAGGTTTAACTTACTCAGCAGACTTGGCTGACTCAGGTGGGGCTTCAAGCCTGACACCCAAGCGGATCCAACTTTGAAGTCTGAGCTGGTTGCTCCTACCTACTGGGAGAAGATTCAGTCTCCACTGGAAAGTCTGAATGCTGAGCTGGGGCCTCCAGTTGTTTTGGAGAAAGGTCTACCTCCTTAGCATACTGTGAATGATGAGCTGGGGCTTCCACATAACCTCCAGAAGGTTCATCCTCCCCCAGAACTCCCTGCTCCAGCTGACTTGGAGAAGTTTCAGCATCCACAGGAGAGTCTAGATGCTGAACAGAGGCCTGCTGCTGGAATAGAGAAGATTCCATCTCTACAGTAGGCTCTGAGGTTATAGTAAATTCCCGCCTAGAGAGTTATATGTAACATTGGGCATGTTAGTCTTGGCCTTCCTTGGAGGTCAAACTGTGTATGAGATGATGCAGTGTCAACTACATTCTCCAGAGGGGCCAGTGTTGCTTGGCTTGTACTAGAGCCTCTTGACAAACTGGAGTTTTGATTTCCTCAGATGACTTGGCAGTTTGAGGTGGAGCTTCTGGCTGATGCCCAGGAGGCTCGAACACTGAACTCCAAGCTGGTCGCTTCTGCTTCCTGGGAGAAGAATCAATCTCTATAGAAATGCTTGAAGGATCATCTGGAGCCTCCAGCTGGGTTAAGAAAGACTCTACCTTCTCAGCATACTCAGAAAGATGAGGTGGGGCTTACAGATGGCTTCCAGAAGGATCATCTTCCCCCAGAGACTCAGAGACCTGAGCTGCTTCAGCTATCTGGGAGAAGATTTGGCATCCACAAGAGGGCCTAGATGCTGAGCAGGAGTCTCCTGGGGGCTAGAGAAGATTCCATCTCCTTGGTAGACTCTGATGTTATGTGAATTCTACACATCCAGAGCAGGGAATGATGGTGACCCTGATCTTTACCGATAGGCTAAAGTGAGCCTCTTACTTGATTAGAGGTATGACTTTCTCAGGGAAATTTGCAGACTGAGGTGGAGTTTACAACTGCCCTCCAGATGGTCTGCTTCCCAGTTTTTGGGTTTTTTTTTGTTGTTGTTGTTGTTGTTTGTTGTTCGTTTTTTTTTTTTTTTTTTTGAGACAGCGTCATGCTCTGTAGCCCAGGCTGGTCCTGAACTCACTATGGGGCCCAGGCTGGCCTTGGATTCACTGCAAACCTCCTGTCTCAGCCTCTTGAGTGCTGGGATTACAGGCATGTGCCATCTCGCTCAGCTTATGTGGTGCTGGGGAATCGAATTTGGGTGCTTAGAACTTGACTTAGCAGTCACTAGACAAGTGATTTAACCAGTGAGCCATTCCTCCAGCCCTGGTCTGCTACCCTGAGATGACAATACAGAAAATTGGACTGGCTGCTCCTGCTCACCTGGAGAGGATTTCAATCTACCAAAGGACCTGAGGGCAGAGCTGGGGCCTCTTGTTGAGTTGACATTTCTATCTTAACTTAAGAGAGCTCTGAAGTCTGAACTTAGTCCTCTTTTTGGATTAAAGAATGTTGTTCCTCCTCAGGGCTCTCTGAAGACTGGGGCCTATTGCTGGCTTGCAGTAGGCTGAGCTTCTTTGCCTGCCTCTGTAGTTACAGTAACCTCTATATCCACAGATTAAACTGGAACATTTGACAAGCTTGAACGTTAAGCCTGACTCCAACTTAGGGGTCAAACATTTACCCCCAGATGCAGTTTATCTAGACCCTCTTCAGCTATAACGTTTGGCGATTTCTGCTAAGTTGAAGAAGCTTCAACTTCTTCAGAAGGATGAGCAAGTTTACCTGAGACTTCTTGATGAGGTGAAGAAAATAGGTCCTCAGAATTTCCTCAAATTTGAATTTGATTCTTTAGCTCCAACTGGATCAGAGGCCTCTGAACGTAAGGTCACTGTCTGAGTCCCTGGGATGTGCCCGGGTCATAGGAGCATGAAGGAATTCAAGTGGAAGATCAAACAAAGACCAGGGCTCATTTGGCCCTGCAGCCTGGGCAATCAGTGGCACCAGGTGCCTGTGCCACTCGGGAAGTGAAATCACCAGGACTGGTAGCCACAAATGCTCCCAGGTGAAAAGAACCAGAGTCCAGTAACTCAGCAGAAACATGACGGAAAACCACAAGGAAGCAGTGACCCACACTTACGAAGTGTAGAAACACTACTAGGGAGGCTCTCCTTTCTGAGGGCCAAGTGCCTCTACAACCTTAGCAACCGTGAATGCTCTGCCTCACCTTGGCCTTCACTTATGACATCTGTATGGATGGAATCTTTACTGGGGTCCGGCCCAGATGCTTGGTGCACCGTAGGGAAGCCTTGTGCCCCCAATGACTGGGCTCCCACTAACCTGCAGAATTTACAGAGGCTTCCCATAGGACTACCTCCTCCAGAGCAGGCAGGATGTAGGCCTCAGTCCTGGGTGCTCTCGGGCCCTCTGTACCCGTTGGATGGGGTGGGACAGAGCTTTCTGTCCCAGGGATGGACCTCCAAATATCAGAAATGCTAATCTAGCTCCTATAATCTGAGCTCTTTCTCCTCCAAGCTGACATCCAGAGTTCTTCCTCTTGGGTGTAATGCTTCCAAGATAAGCAACTGACTTGCAAAATGATGTTCAGACAGGGTGGCTGGCGGGAGAACACACTGTACCGTGATTTCTTCCAACATGTTTGATCATTTTTCACCCTGTTAGGTTAGGACTACCATAGACTCCATGATGATTCTGCATTCTTTGCTACAGGGGCTTTTTGGGCAGTGGGGAATGTAATCTGAGAGAGAGAAGGTTTGAATTTGAGTTTACATCTCTTTATATTGGCATAGGAATCCTTTCCCATTTCCTGCATGGCTCAATGTAATTACTCATCTAAACGTGAAAACAGCTTTTCAGAGATGTACCCCTGGGTGCACACATGGAGAAGACACTTAGAATATTAAAGTTTGCAAGTCAACTAAGGTTCTGAAACATTTCTGAGGCTGGGGGCACAGCTCAGTGGTTAAAACACTCGCCCAGCAAGTACAGGGTCCTGGGTTCTATTCCCCAGCATACCACATAAGCCAGATGTGGTGGAACAAGCCTGTAATCTCAGCACTGGGGAGGCCGAGACAGGAGGATTGCTGTGTGTTCAGCGACAGCCTGGGCTACATAGTGAGTTCAGGACCAGCCTGACATCCAGAGCAAAATCCTGTTTTAAAAATAAACAAACAAATGCTTCTGCTAGTTAACTTCCTTCACAACCCTTCTTATATTAATATCATTTATTACTTACTTATTGCCTGGCATAGTTCTAACATGTCAAGTCCAAGAAGAGGGTTCACCACTTATCTCTAGTGTGTTGCACACACGAGGGCGTACTGCCAAGCTTTTAACATGTAGCTGATGCCAAAAATTTTACTTCCTCTTTTGCTCATGCAGCGGGTTGACTGTAGTCTCAGAAATGCTGAGCAGGCACTGTACCACCGAGCCGCATCTCAGGCATAGAGATCACCTTAGTGGTGGCTCTGTTGTTAGAACCCAATTTCTGAAAACACTGCTCACTTACTGCCCTCAACATTTCTCAAGAACATAGACTTCTTAACGTTCCACATTTCCTTGACTGGTTTTAAGTTGAAATGAAGTAATTATTCTATGTGGAGTGGACTCCCAGTGTCATTTCTAGAGGGCAGCCACTTTCTCTACTATTTTAAAAAAACAAAATTGCATGACTTTGAGGTGAGTTAAGTCATCAAAAAAAAAAATCCCCAAAATAAGTTTCCACAGGTACGACAAACATTTCTGCCTCTCTTTTTTTGCTACACATCCTAAGTGTAGTAAGTAATATCTGTTTTCATTTAAAAATTACTTTGGCAACTAAATCCCTGATAAAGAGTTTTCGTATAATTGATTTGTAGAAAGACTCTTCAGCACAATATTCCACTCAAGGTATAGAGAGATGCTGAGATGTAGGTTACACTCCACGCCTGGAAGGCACAATAGCGCTCAAAGCTGCAGCACAGCTGCACTTACGGTTGTGATCCCTGTGCAGCTAGAAACAGGGCGGCTCTCAAAAGACTTGTGGTTAAGCAGCCTGACTTCCACAGGCTGCTTGAGAGGGAGCCTACCCATTCTCTGAGGTCTGCAACTGTTGCACTACTCTGAGACACCTGGAAACACATCCAAACTTTAGATAAAGGGCCAGGGCCAAGGGCCAGGCCTTAGGAAAGCCCCATATATTTCCTATACACTGATACTGTTTCAGAGTCTCATATGTTCCTGAGAACGATGCAACTGAAGTCTTCCAAATGCTGCTGTGGTTTTGTTTGTTTGTTTGTTTGTTTGTTTTTTAATTTACTGTTTGTTTTTGAAGTATTCCAGATTGAACCCAGGGCCCTCATGCCTGTTAAGCTACTCCAGCCTGACCTACAACTCAATCCTATTTCCTGCTGGAGGTTGCTTGTTTTATTTTGTTTTGAGACAGGGTCTCACTCTGTAGCTCAGGCTGGTCCTGAACTATGTAGGCCAGGCTGGCCTTGGAGTCAAGGCAATCTTCCTGCCTCAGTCTCCCAGGTGCTGGGATTACAGACATGAGCCACCACACTCATCTTGTGTGGTGCTGGGGAATCGAATTCAGGGTCTTGTGCTTGCTAGGCAAGTCCTTTAACCATTCATCTAGCACTGCTACAGGTTGTTTGAATCATGAGTACACTGGCTGTAGAGCCCTCAAGCTTTTGTCTCCATATATTTGAATTAAATTCTGAAGTAGTTCTTAAAAAACAAAGTTGTACAAAGCCATGGTAAGTAGGCCCTTTGAACTATTAACTGTACTTTCAGATACAGCTTCACTATCAGTTGTGCCATATTTACAAGATACAATTTCTTGGAACTGGAGGTATGGCTCACCTGTTAGAGTGCAGAAAGCCCTGGGTTCAATTCCCCAGCACCACCTAAGCTGGAAGCCAGGCATGGTAGAACAAGCCTGCCATTCCCAGCACTAGGCGATGTTGATGCAGAAGAATTGCCGTTAGTTAGAGGCCAGCCTGGGCTGCATAGTGAGCACAGGATCAGCTGGACCAAAGAGTGAGACCTTGTCTCAAAACAAACAAACAAACAAAAAACCAGATACAGTTGCTCCTCAAAGTATAGTTAAGTCTCAAATTTCTTTACCTGAAAAATGGTGACTCTATTTTGCTAGTAACCTTCTTCAGTTGTTAGGCACATCACATCCAATGGTCTTCAGAAGGAGGCGAGCTTTTCACAGCAGTAAATCGCTATGTGCAGCAGCTATTACATTTGAATTGCCTCAGAGGTTTGGCTCTAGAAGTAAGCCAATTAGGAAATTGACTAAATTATGACCCAGATGATTACTGTATGTCTCTGAAGTAGAATTGCCTTTAAATGTGACTTGTAATTAACTGATTTCTGCCAAATGGAATAATTCATTTAGTTCTGATAAAGAAGCATGGTTGCAGAATAGCTGTGACCCTTTTGAAGACAATTATGTAGATTAATTATTTTTAAAATCACCTCAGAGACACTAGCTACTTATAAAAATGAATTTCTCAATTGCTTAGGATAGGAATATATGACAAATTGAAGATCAAATTTTTAATTTCTTGAAGTCAGTTGAACTCTGGAAAATAGAGACAATGAATGACAGTCATAATTATTAATCTTTAAAAACTATCATTTATCATCATCCATTTACATGAGCCAGTATATCCTCTTCTTGTTTAAGACAGTTTTCACATGCATCCAAGGAGTTGGAAATTATATTCAACTATGTTGCAAACACAAGCTCTGCTCCTGCCTACATTGGGATTAGGACTGCTAAAGCTAGGTCATAAAACAGGGGTTGTGTCAGGGAAGCGCTTAGTCAGTGATGGTTGTGTGCTAACACTGAGAGGTTGTTTGATTGTCTTTTGGCACTGGGAACAATTCCCAGGGCCATGCACTAAGCTATCTTTGCAGCCCCTTTTAGCTTTTTTTTTTTAGGGGGGCTGGAGGAATGGCACAGTGGTTAAAGTGCCTGCCTTGCAAGTACAAGGCCCAGGGTTTGATTCCCAAGCACCAGGTAAAGCTGGACGTGGTGATGCAGCACTTAGGAGTCTGAGGCAGACGGATTATCCTGAGTCCAAGGCCAGTGTGGGCTACACCAGTGAGTTCATGACCAGCCTGGACTACAGAGTGAGACTGTCTCAAAAAAAAAACCTAATCAAGAAATTTTTTTTTTTTTTAGGGACTGGAGAACAACACAGTTGTTAAAGTGCTTGGCTAGCAAGTACACGGCTCTGGGTTTGAGTCCCCAGCTCCACCTAAAGCTAGGCATGATGGTGCATACCTGTAATCGCAGCACTCAGGAGGCTGAGGCAAGATTGCCAAATCCAAGGTTAGCCTGGGCTCCATAGTGAGTGCAGGACCATCCTGGGCTACAGAGTGAGACCCTCTCTCTCAAAAAAAAAATTTTTTTAAGTTGAGCTGATGCCTTGGTAAGTCACTCATTTGACAGGCTGGACTTGAATTTATGATCTTCCTACCTCACTCTACCAAAGTGCTGGGATTATAAACGTGTAATATTATATACTACTATACATGGCTTTAAAGGTATCTCCTTAATAATGCAAATAATTGTGCAAATTTTACATAAAAGTAACAAATATTAACATTCTACCTTCAACTAGTATATGTTGGTCTTGCTTGATTCTTCAGAGAAGAAATGACATTGTACACTTCTCTTGTGCTCCTCGTTTACAGGTAGGCTACTGTGTTTCGGAGTGTGCAGCTTTGTATTTCTTCTAGTTTCCTAATGCTTTTGCTTGTTTGTTTGAGGCAGGGTCTCCTTGTGTACTCCGGGCTGGTCCTGAACTCATTATGTAGTCCAGGCTGGCCTCCAACACATGATAATCCTCCTGCCTCAGCCTCCCAAGTGCTGGGATTACAGGCATGCACCGCCATGCCCAGTTTATGTGATACTGGGGAATCGAACTCAGGCCTGTGGGCCAGCTAGGCCAGCACTTTAGCCGCTGAGCTATTCCTCCGGCCCTCTGGTCTCCTAATGAATTTTGAGTGGGTATCATCACGGCAGGTTGCAATGATTTGGGCTGACTCATGTGATCTGTGTGACACTGTGCTTCACATATTGTTAACAGAAAAAAATGATGCTAATCAACGGTGGGACACATGATGTAAAACATGAATCTCAGGACTGAGAGAATGGTTCAGTGGTTGAAGCACTTGCCTAGCAAGCACTCAATACCTGGGTTTGATTCCCCATTAACACATAAGTCAGGTGTGATGGCACATGCCTGTAATCCCAGCACTTGGGTGGCTGAGGCAGGAGGATTGTCCTGAGTCCAAGGCCAGCCTGGGCTCCACAGTGAGATCAGGAGCAGCCTGGGCTACAGAGCAAGACTCTGTCTCAAAAAAAAAAAAAAAAAAAAATTAAAGATATGAATCCCCAGCTGGGTTTGGAGGTGCACATCTGTAGTCCCAGCACTTAGGAGAGGCCGGAGACTTGCTACGTGTTCAAGGCCAGCCTAGGCTACATAGTGAGTACAGGACCAGCACACAGTTCCACAGTTATTCCATTACATCCTAACATAGGAGGGTTTTGGGGAGACACTTCAGATCCAAACCATAGCAGGAGGACTAAAAGCTCTAAATCATCCTGAGTGGAAAAAGTTCTTGTCTCACCCCGTCCCCCAAACCCAACATTTATCATACATGCACAAAACAGGAGCCTCTACCTTGATTGCCTTGGGTGTCATTGCTTGGTTGCTGCCTTGGAAGGCCTAACCTATGGGTCATGGCAAACTTTTAAAAAAAGTCCCTGCTGTAGAGGCCGAGGTGGCCTTGTCAGCAGACAGTAACCTTAAAGATCCTCAGTGGTCTTCGGACTCACTATCTGGAATGGTCCTGCAATGTTGCCAAGTTCTGGACTAGATACTTGCAAGGCAGGGGTTGTCCGTGCAATTCTTAAAGGATCTTGCTACACCAACATCAACACCTCTCAATAGGTAGAAACTCGGACTCAGGTCATCCTCCAATAGGCTGAATGGCTAGATGACCTAACCATTACTCACAGCGTAGCTGTCCATTTTTGAACAAATCAATGGTTTCCCACACTCCCCACCTGGCTGCTTCCTTTCACAAGGCCACAGCTAACTATCTAATGACCATCCTGGTGTTAATCCTGAGCCATGTATACTTAATGATCTCTTACCTCAACCGCTGTGCCACTCCTCCAGTCCATGTCTTACCTCATTTCTAACAAAATTGAGGCCGTCAGGCTACAGATGGTGTTAAACACAGAGCCTCACATAAATGGGCTTTTCTACTGTGAACCACTGGACAGATGGCCTCTGGAGGAGACGCCCTTTCACCAGCTGCATCCATCTTGAGAGTGAAGCAGTCAGACACCCCCACGGCCCTATAGGAACAGGGTGATCTCCTCGGGGAGTAGAAAAGGACTGACAGGTAGGACCAGAGCAGGCATCCCAGTAGCCACTCCCTACCCTACCCACCCGGAAACAGCCAAGGACAAAGGATCACAGAAGAAACTCCCCATTCTCTTCCTTATCTTCACAAGACACTAGACTTAGCAATAGGCCCAGTGTTTTTTTTTTTTTTTTTCCAGCTGCGTTTGGCTCACTCCAGAAAGCAAAACTGCTTACGTGTACAGAAAAAAACTTTATAGAGTCCAGTTCATCATCTCAAGTGGGGGTTCTCAGTTGAGACCCCTGTCAAGCTCCCCACAGGAGCTTTCTCTCTCCTCTCTTTTTCTCACTATCTACAATAAAGTTCCACTAGCTCTGAGCCTCTTGGACTTTGAATTTTATTATTCATAATTAACTTGAGACTGCAGGAGCCCCAACAACTGAGGAACTGCAATACTGTTGCCAACGTTGTAGCTCCAGGATTTTCCCCCTCCTTCCAGAACTGGAGACTGAATTCAGGGCTTTGAACTGAGCTACATCCTTAACACCTCTTTTAATTTTTTTTTTTTCTGGCACATGACCTGGGCATAGTGGCACTTGCCTAACATTGCAGCACTCGGGAGGCTAAGGCAGGAGAATAGCTTTGAGTTCAAGACCAGCCTGAGTTATATAGTAAGTTTAGGAATACCCTGGACTACAGATCAAGAATGTTTCAAAAACAAATTGTTTTCATTTTGACATCAGACCTAGTGTGTACTGGAATTCCCACTGCTCACATCTCATGTTTCCTACCTGTACTTTAAAGGTTTCTTTTTTCTTTTTGCAAAGATATTTTTCAGTAATACATTGTATGCTAAATAAGCCTTGTTTACCTTGTAAATTTCTGGGAGTAAATGCTTTGATATCACTACTACACTCTAAATATTAGGAATGGATTTTTATATAAATCAAAACTTCACATTGAAATCAAGTGATAAGAATGGTTACCTAAATAAATGTACTAATTTAGGCCAATGAGAGGTCTATGTAGCTCAAAATGTTTCGTGTTTGGTTTGGTTTGGCTTTATACACTGAGCTACATCCCCAGGGCTACCCCCCAACCCCTAGGATTTTTTTTTCCCAACCCTGAGAAATGAACCAGGCCCTTTGCACGCTACATTCCCAGACCATTTTTTTTTTTATTTAGAGACAGGGTCTCACTGTGATACTAAATTGCCCAGGATTGGCTCAAACTTGTGATTTTTCTTGTTTAAATTTATTTTCTTTTTTTAAATTTTGAGACAAGGTATTATGAAGTTGCTGAACTGTCCAATCTAGAACATGCAATTGTTTTGCCTCTGCTTCTCCAAGTGCTGAGATTACAGGCATATGCCACAATGCCCCGTTTAAGCAATGATATATCAAGTTGTCTATTGACTTTTGTTTTTATTATATTTTTTCAAGACAAGGTCTTTTCTGGAGTCCAGGTGGGTCATGAACTTACTATATTGCTGTCTTAGTTACTCATTCATTGCTAGGACAAAATACTCAACATCCACAAATTAAGGGAGGAAAGATTTATTTAGGTCCGTTCCAGAAGTCCATTCATAGGCAGTGGGCAATAGCAGAAGCACATGGCAGATGTGGGAGAGCTGCTCACTCCATTGCAGAGAGAAGCCAAGTGAAGCAGGGGCAAGAGGAGACTCAGGCAAGGCCAGAGCTTTCCCAGGAAGAAGCTCTGGTAATGTTTCTTCTTCCTTCCTTTACTCAGCTCAAGCTGCCAGTTGGGCACTCTACACCCAGAGGGGGGTGTCACTCCCTAATGTCCTGACCTACAAGTCAACAATACCTTGCCAGAAACTTCTGCTCTGACTACCCTCCAATCCCAGCAAGCCAACACAAGTCCTCCAGATCAAGTCCTACACATCTGTCTTTTCCCATCATGCCCTACCTCCCAGGAGCACACAGTTCCATAGTTATCCCATTACGTCTAACAACATGAGGCTTTTGGGAGACACTCAGATAGATCCAAACTATAGCAGTAGCCCAGGATGACCACAAACACAAGGCTGTCCTCCTGCATCAGCCAGGAGCGGGGTCTTGCTCTGTAGACAAGGTGGTCCTAAATTCACTATGGAACCCAGGCTAGCCTTGGGCTCATGGCAATCCTCCAGCCTTAGACCCCTGAGTGCTGGTATTACAGGCATGCATCACCATGTCCAACTTAAGTGGTGCAGGAGAAGTGAATCCAGGCCTTTGTGCTTGCTAGGCAAGCACTTTAACCATGGTGCCATTTCTCCAGCCCTCTGTAGTTACTCTTGAGAACCACTGCAAGAAAGAGGGAGAACTGGGTTGGTCTAATACCACCTAGAGAAGTGTCCTGCACCCGGTTAAATATTTGGTCTTCATCTGTCCTGGTGTCAAAGGCCTACTACCCCAGCACTATGGAAAACTGAGGCAGGAAGATCACAACTCGAGTCTAGACTGGGCAATTTAGCAATTTGGTGATATCTTGTCTTAAAGCTAAAATTTTAAAATAAGCTTATGGTGAAGGACCTTGGCTTGATCCCCAGTACCACAAAACATTCCACCATGATGGGTGTCTTGCTTTCCATAGACCCCTTTACTTTTTTTTTTTTCCAGTAGTGGAAATTGAACCCAATGCCTTCCCACGAAATCCAAGCAGAAACAAAGGGGACCAACTTTGAAGCAGTCTTCAATTGTAGCTAATAGTAAACCTGTTGATTTGCTATTAGGATCAGCTCTAAATTGCTGGGTTCAGAATTGCATGAGGTCAGGGCATCTCAAAGAGAAAAATCCCAATTCTGTAAAGCTGCTAAATCTAAGCACCAAAGAAAAATTTATACCCGATTTTGAATCATGTGTTTTTTACAAAGCAGGCTGAGGAAAGAATACCAACACCCTGAAAAGAATTAGCCCTCTAGCCCAAGGATGGGAAGAACAACCTAAACTAGAGTCCTACCCATGTAAATAAGTTCAGTTTAATGTGTATAGTATTAAGAGCTGCCATGCCTGGTGATACAGGTTTGTAATCCCAGCACTTTAGAAGGCTGGGACCAGAGGATTGCAAGTTCGAGCCCAGCTTGGGTTAGTCAGCAACTTAGAGAGAACATGCCTCAAAAGCAAAAACAAAAATGGTCTGTGGGTGTAGCTCAAATTCATGCCCTGGTCTTGATTAAATAAAAAATGGATGGGGGGCTGGAGGAATGCCTCAGTGGTTTAAAGTGCTTGCCTTACAAGGGGAAGGCCCTAATTTCAATTCCTAGCA
>PVKB01001744.1:251734-366084 GCA_004027205.1 Ctenodactylus gundi
AAAAAAAAAAAAAAAAAAAAAAAAAAAAAAAAAAAAAAAAAAAAAAAAAAAAAAAAAAAAAAAAAAAAAAAAAAAAAAAAAAAAAAAAAAAAAAAAAAAAAAAAAAAAAAAAAAAAAAAAAAAAAAAAAAAAAAAAAAAAAAAAAAAAAAAAAAAAAAAAAAAAAAAAAACCTAATAGGCTGAATCCATTCTTACAGTGAAAGGTATGTATTTAAATAATCATAAGCCCAAGGGATAGTCTCCTAGAAGGGATAGGTAGAACAAAACTTATGCCCACAGATTTCTACAACTGAGGAAAAATCCTGAAGAACCAGATGATGGTAAGGTTCTTCCTGGTGGTCAGATAGTTTGGCTTAGGTATTGTGGAAAGTACTGGCCACAGGAAGAAAAGTGAAGCATCTGGCCACCAAGTCTGGGGAAATATATATATTTGGTGGCAGTATTAGGTGTTTGATAACAAGGCTTTTGCTCTGAGCTACATCCCCAGCTCCTTTTTAATGTTTATTTGAGACAGGTTCTTATTTAATTACTAAATTGCCCAAGCTGGGCTTGAACTTGCAATATTCCTGCTTCGGCTTGAAATGCTGGGTTTATAGGCCTCCTGTGCCACTGGGCTTAGCTGAATCTGGGGACTATCTTAAGGGAACTAACTTTCTGGACATAATGGTTTTGAGAAAATGGGCTCCAGCTAGGCCTGGTGGCACAGGGCTGTAATCCCAGTGTTGTTACCCACTGAAAATGGAGGATGATTGAGGATGGATGATGACTGACACCTGGTTTTTACAGCTATTGGGAGAAGAACTCTCCTTGCCTGGGGAGTTTTTCAGGAGAGACCGCATGCAAGCAAAACAAAAGACATGTGGAGAAGATTTCCTAAGAGTTCCAGCCCATAGGCAGACCAGGTTGTCACAAAAGAATGAATGGCCCTACAGAAATTGAGAGTTTTTCTTTTGTGCCTTGTGGACTTCCTCATTTTAGGATTTTAGGATTTAGCCTTCCCAAGAGGATGGCTTTGTTCTCTCCTGGGCATTACCTTCAGGTTACATAACTTCAATGTTATTGCCCATGTCCTACCAATTATTTGCCTGTTTTTAATGAGATTTGTGAACTCTCACACATACTCATAGAATACTAATGAGGGTATAAGACATCAGCTAAAACATGAATTACCCTTCATTGTGCCTGTGCCAAGTTCCGGGAAGTCCCTAGCTCCTCCTTCAAGTCGATTTGTGGTTCTTCTTTCTGAGGAAGCATTCTTTTTTCTTTTCTTTTTTGAGACAGGGTCTCGCTCCATAACCTAGGCTGCTCCTGAACTCACTGGTGTAGCCCAGGCTGGCCTTGGACACAGAAAAGTTTGCCTGCCTCAGCTTCAGGAGGGCTGGGATTACAGGTGCACAATACCACGCCCAGCTTTATGTGGTGCTGGGGACTCGAACTCAGGGCCTTGAGCTCGCAAGACAAGCACTTTAACCACTGTGCCATTCCTCCAGCCCCAGAAAGTCTCCTTTTTAAAAAAAACAGGTACATGACCTTCCTTCTCATCCCCAACTGGTCCTCTCTGTTCTTGTCTGTCTGCTACCTACAACCAGCACTCTGGGAGGCTGAGGCAGGAGGGTTGCATGTTTGAGCACAACCTAGGCAACTTAGCCACTGAGGGAGGCCTGTCTCTAATCAAAACCAAAAAGTGGACTGGGGATGTAGCTCAGTGCAAAGTCCCTGGGTTCCAACTCAACACTGCAAAACCAAACCCAACTAAAACGGGGCCCCACGTTTGTGAAGAACAGGGCTAGATCTAGCTCCTGGTGACGTGTATGTATCAGTGTAGCACCATTAGGTGGGACTGTCAACCCTGGTCCTCCAGTGACTGTGAGTTCGTGGGTCAAAAATTCAATCAGGCCAGGCAGATTGTTAATGTTTGCAACTCGGCAAATTACATGAAAACTGGCACATCACATGTTGCAGAGCACACAAGGGAGAACGTCCCTGTTTCAGTGGTCTGTCCCCACAGCAATTGGCTGCCTGGTCCCAGGCTTCTCAGGATCACTAGATATGAGGAATGACAGTTACCTGGGCTCCTGGACTAGTGATGGAAAAGTTGTCAGCATCAAAATGGAGTTGCTGTGTCGTCCCTGATACTTTCCTGAAGTAAATTAAGCTTGAGGTGGTGTTATGAAGGAAGTGTTCTTGCACATGATTGCTGGGTAGTGACTATCACAAGATTCTACCAGAACCACAAGCTTGCTCGGAGATCACTGCAACCTTATAAAAAAGTACTTCTACTAGGAGAATACCTAGCAATGGTTCAACCTCAGATTGATGCCACTTTTGCTACTAGTCATTGAGATCAAGGATTGTTGTTTTCAAATATCTAAAGTAATCCATTATTTTTGCCTTCAAAACTTCCTCTTGCCCCATCTCCTTAAATTGGCCCCCAGCGTTCCCATAGCAGTGGCTAGGGCAGGCCCGCATTTGAAAACCAGGTGCAGTGCACTGAGCCTCCCCCAGGCCTCTGCAGTGTCCGTGACCTGGGAATGCCCTGGTGTGGACAGGGGTCCTTGTGAGGCACATAAATAGGGGTCCTGCTATAATCTTCCAGTGTTGGAGGTGCCTGTGTGGAACTCACTCTGCCCCACAGATGCCAGCCTTCAGATGGGGAGCCTGAGAAGGAAGTTCCTGAGGAACTCTTGGGCCAACTCACTGGGCTATAATTGAGAAAATCAATAGGGCAGGTGCGCCTGGCTGCATTTGGTGGCATATCCACATAAGGCTGTGGCAGGCTTTGTTTTGAATTTTAATGTTAGCTCTTCAAGGTATCAAATTTATGTCTTTTGTGTTGCCAATGGCAGGTGACCAAATATGTGACATGTACAGCAAAGACAAAGTGAGTTTTCTTAACTGCTTGAATTGTGGGACTGGGCCGAGTTTAATTGCTAAGTTTCCTATTTCAAGTTTTGTTATAGGTTGGTGTAAAAAGTCCACTTTCAATACTAGAAAACTCTAATTTTAGCTTGTTTGAGAGCCTCTGTGATGTCTGATCCCAGATGTTTTCTTGGTTTTCAGGGACACAGTGAGAATAAAGGCAATATGATATTCAAGGTGGACAGGGAAAAATGTTGTTTACTCCACACACAGAACTTTTAAATGTGCCCTACTCTAGTTCAATTGGGTATAGTCTTTAAAAAATTTACAATACATATATACTCAGTGACAAAACTAAAACATAAACTAAAACATATTTGAAAATAACAAAGATATATATATATATATATATATAGTGAGACAGGGTCTTACTCTGCAGCTCAAGCTAGTTCTGAATTCACTGTGGAGTCCAGGCTGACCTTGAACTCACAGCAATCCTCCTGCCTCAGCTTCTGGAGTGCTGGGATTAGAGGCAATTGCCACCACGCCCATCTTACAAAGCAAATTTAATTAATAGTTTACCTGTTCAGATGTTCTCTTAATGGGCTGCTGAAGATGGGAGAAATAAAACACTTTTTTAAAATACAAAAATACGACACATAATTCATTGTTTTTTATTTCCTAATGTTAATTTTTCTTGCCCTAATGTTAACAAAATAGTCACTTTGTTAAAAGGATTTTTAATGTTACTTGTTTTGTTTGTACCTTCACACTGACTGAGCTACATCCTTAGGTGATTATTTTCTTTTTGATTTTGAGATAAGGTCTAAGTCACTAATTTGTCCAGGCTGGGCTCAAACTTGTGATCTTCCTGCCCAGTTTCTCAGAGTGCTAGAAATTGCAGGCCTGTGCCTTGGGCCTGGGGATTTTTGGGTTTTAGTGACAGTAATGATCGAGACCTGAGATCAACAAATTGTAGCCATGGTCCAAAAATGGCCTACCAGCTGATTCTGTAAATAAAGTGTTGAAACAAAACCATGTGCATTCGTTTGTTTTATGACTGCTTTGAGGTAAAACAGCAGAGTTGAGTAGTTATACTAAAGACTGCAGTACACAAGTTTAGGATATTTTTATATTGGCTGGGGAGATAGCTCATCTGCAGACTATATGATAAGCATGTACAAGACCCTGGGATCAATCTCCAGGACCAAATATAAACAGATAATTAAATTTAATAATAGAAACTGGGCCTGCTGGTGTATTCTGTGAGCATTCTGGGAGGCTGAATCAGGAGTATCATCAGTTTGAGTCCAGCCTAGGCAACTCAAACACTTAGTGAGACCTTGTCTCAAAATTTAAAAAAAAATTTTTTTTAAATGTAGCTCAGAATGAAGTCCATAGGCTCAATCCCCCAGTACTGCAAAAATACATACATACATATTAAAAAATGAAAACAAAAAATATTCACTACTGATTCACTACTGGCTCCTTTACAGAAAAGGATTTGACAATCCCTGATCTAAACTGCTAAGATACATAAAATGTAATTGTGTATGTGTGTATATATATATATGTGTGTGTGTGTCCCTATATATGTATGTATATATATATATATATATATATATATGCATATATCTTACATATTCATTCACTTAATACGTTACAAATAATCACCTGCTAGCTAATCAATTTAAATGCAGGCCAGGCCCAGTGGTACAAGCCTGTAATCCCAACACTTTGGGAGGCTAAGGCAGGAGAGTCACAAGCTGGAATCCAGCCTGGAAACTTATCAACTTAGCAAGCACATATCCATGATCCTAGCACTCTGGGAAGCTGAGGCAGAAGGACCGCAAGTTTGAGGCCAGCCTGGGCAACTCAGCCACTTGGTTATACCCTGTCTCAAAATAAAAAAGCAGAATGGGCTGGGCTGCAAATACAGCTCAATGTAAAAACTCTGGGTGCAGTCCCCAGACAAGGTCTTGCTATTAGCCTAGGCTGACTTCATTTTAGCAATCCTCTCTTCTACAAGGGAAATATCTGCCACCTAAATTAGTCAAGGGACCTAATAATTTTGTGACAAGTTTGCCTGAATAATCAGTTATTACAAATCTAACAAAAAGAAAACCTATTAGAATTATTGTCAAGATTAATGTGAAATAATCTTGTCTAATTGTACTAGCTCAGAGTTTAGAAAGATGGATGTCAAACGAATGTTTTTTTTTTTTTGGTAAGTGATTCATTAACAAATCTTTCCTTCTCTAAAGTATTCCTGAAGTTTTGGGGAAAATATTTGACAAGTTTTACAAGATTCTTAAATGCATAATGGTGAGAGATTCACTTGGAACACCAGAATTGGCAAAGGTTGTTTGGTTTATTTATTTATTGAAACAGGGTCTCACTCTGTAACCTAGGCTGGTCCAGAGCTCACTAGGAAGCCCAGACTGGCCTCAAACTCACTGCAATCTTCTTGCCTCAACTTTCCAAGTGCTAGGCTGGTCCTGAACTCACTATGTAGCCTGCCCAGGCTGGCCGAGGATTTAGGACAATCCACCTGTCTCAGCCTCCTGAATGCTGGGATTACAGGCCACCACATCCAGCTTACGTGGTGCTGGGGAATCAAACTCAGGCACTTAATGCTTGCCAAGCACTTAACTGCTGAGCTATTTCTCCAGTTCCTGGCAAAGATTACTTTAAGAGGAAGGTATTTGAGATTCAGTGGGATATAGACCTGTTTCAGACTTCCTTATCTGACTAAAAGTAGCAAATTTTGAGAAATGAGGATTGCCATAAATTTCCTTTTTGGGGTGGCTTCCATTCCCAGGAGAAAGACCAAGCGTAAACCCACCAACTATTCCATGCCTGGGGAGTTTTAGGATCCTTCTGGAAAATAGCACTCATACCTGCATAAACAAATGTTCTCATCATCTTTTTTAAAATATGCCATTTGTTTTCCTTAAAATACATTTGTCTTTCCTTAAGAAATCCATATGTCCTTCCCACAGGCCTTGTTGGCCACCCCCTCACCCCACCCTCTTTTCTTTACCTTTGGTTATGTAAGTCTCAAATTTTAACCACCTCTTTGAATTATTCATCACTGAGACCTTCTGTGGGAATGCATATTGCACACATACATTTTTCAATTAATTTCTTTTCAATCCTTAATTTCCAGGCTCCTAATTAATGATCCTAAGAGGGTAAGGGAACTATTTTTCCCTCCTTGACATAATAAGCCCAGGAAATTCAATATTCTATTTTTAAAATGTTTTACTTTAATTAAGAAATTTGTGTAGTTTATTTCCTCTCTATTGTAATAAGTATAGTTTGTACACAGGGCAAAATTGGGACTTAGGGCCATAACGTACTTAATCTCATGCATAAATTTGGATTCCTGAAACAGATGAAACATTAGAGAAATGCAAAGTAAAATATGAGATTTCTGTTGAAATCCACTACATTGAAAGAGTATGTTATAACTTAACAGTTTCAGAGGTTGAGGGCATGCTCAGTGGTTAGAGTGCTTGCCTAGCGAGCACAAGACCCTGGGTTCGATTCCCCAGCACCACATAAGCTGACAGTGACGGCATATACCTGTAACTCCAGAACTAAAAAGACTAAGCCAGGTGGACTGCCGTGAGTTCAAGGACAGCCTTGGCTACACAATGACTTCAGAACCAGCCTGGACTACAGAGTCAGACTCTGTCTCAAAAAAAAAAAAAATCACGCTTGGGTCCCACTTTGGGACCACATCTGGTTAGTGGAAGCTTCTATCCCTCTGTCTTTGTTTTCAAAATAAACTATCTACTTTGCTACTCAGAAGAAAAAAAAATCTCAAGTTTTATGAATTGTTTCTACTATAATTCATGAATAAAAACACGCTGTTTTTAATTTACAATTTTATTTATTTATTTGCATATTTATTTATTTTTGTGGTACTAGGGATCAAGCCTGGGGCCTCCACATGGGGTTATATCTCCAGTCCATTTTAAAATTTTATCTTGAGATAGCGTCTCACTAAATTTCATAGGCTGGGCTTGAGTTTGTAAGCCTCCTGCTTCAGCCTCCCAGAGTGCTGGGATGACGGGCCTGAACCCCAGACCTGGCAAATTTAGAATGTGAAAGCCATCCATCACCAGGCTGGTCGCGCAGGCCTGTAATCTCAGCACTCTGGAAGGCAGAAGCCTGAGGATTACAAATGAGAGCTGGCCTGGGCAAATTTACCAATTCAGTAAGACCCTGTCTCAAAATAAAAACAAACAAATGAGCTGGGGATGTAGATCAGTGTAAAAGCCCTGGGTTCAATTTCCAGTACCAAAACTAAATCACCCCAAACCAGAACAATAAAACCTTCATTTTTTAAAGGCCTTGGAATAGAAATCTTCAGGATTAGCATGACAGGACGCAGTCTTAGAAATGAACAGCAGATGGCAGCTTTTAGACAAATTTTTCTGGGACTCTGACCTATTTTTCCCTAGGGACAAAACCAAAGCAAAGGCTTTTCTGAATGTGGAAATTTTCTTCCCCAGAGATCTTGTTTTTTCCTTTTGAGGAATGTTCCCACTGGCCCATTATCAGGGTAACAGTTGAAATAATAAAGTTATCAGGAACTAGAAAAGGAAGCACTTGTATAGGCTTTAGGGAAAGAGATTGAATAAAAATAGAGAAACAACAAAAACAACAAAAAATATACTGCATTAAAATTTTACCTGTTAAAAGAATAAACACAGGGCTGGAGAAATAGCACAGGAGTTACTGTGCTTGCTTAGCAAGTGCAATGCCCTAGGTTTGATTCCCCATCACCACGTAAACCAGATATGGTGGTGCACACCTGTAATCCCAGCACTCAGGAGGCTGTGGCAGGATTGTGGTGAGTTTGAGACCAGCCTGTGCTGTATTGTAAGTTCAAGACCAGCCTGGATTATACAGCAAGACCCTGCCTCAAACAACCAACCAAACAACCAAGCCATAAGTGACTTCATCTTTGTGGTGATTCAAAGTGGGGAACACAAGGGACTGAAACCTTCCGGAATTAATTCTAAAGATGTCACTGTAGCAGATTTTTTTTCTCAGTGTTGCTTGCTTTCTTTCTTTCTTTCTTTCTTTCTTTCTTTTTTTTTGTCTTTTCTTCTTCTTCTTCTTTTTTTTTTTTGTGAGACAGGGTTTCACTCTGTAGTCCAGGCAAGGCAAATGCTTTAACCACTGTGCCATTCCTTCAGCCCCTATAAACTCATTCTATTCTGTTTTTCTTCCATTTCTACCCTTAACAAGTATTAAGGATTTATCAAGCATTTAAAGTGTACAACTTAATAAATATGTCAATCAGTGTCTGAAGGTAGGAGTTAGGAAATATAAACAGGTAACACCTGATGGGTATTTGGATTGTTTCCTATAATACTTTGGCTAGTGCTATTACTTTTGTTTTAATGCTTATGCCTGGGGAATTTTGAGTTTCGTATATCCCCAAATAATTCTTTAAAAAAATTTTTTTGAGACAATTTCTCATTCTATAGCACAGGCTGGCCCAGAACTCACTATGGAGCCCAGGCTGGCTTTGGACTCACAGCAATCCTTCTGCCTCAGCCTTCCAAGTGCTGAGACTACAGGCACGCGTCATAACACCCAGATTATATGTTGCTGGAGAATTGAACTCAGATACTTAGCACTTGCCTGAGCACTTGCTAGGCAAGTGCTTTAAGCACTAAGCCATTCCTCTAGCTTTCAAATAGTCTTCTTCCAAGTTGAATTTTTGACACAGAAAAAGAAGAATCATACAAGGAATAGTTTCTGAGTACTTGGTTAAAGTGCTACATCAGTTCTCTCAGGAAAAAAATGAAACTAAGTTATGTTGAAAAAAATTGCAATTACTAAATGACAACTATGGCCTATAGTATGAAGACTCCTGATGATCTCTCTTTGTCATGCCAGAAAATGAGTTTCACAGAGTCAATAAGAATCACAAACTATATGATAAGAAATTTAAGGATCTGAGTCAGCTCTTCAAGGAAACTATACCCTCCCCTGGCCCCACACATATGCCATATTTCGAGGGACAAGAGTCTATAATAGATCTACTTGGGATATCTTTGACCTACAATCATAAAATGCTTTGGCCTCAAAACTCACCTAGATCTGGAAGAGAATTTTAATTCCAAGATTAGATCACTTGTCAAGACCAGAGAGTCCTAAGAGCACCATGATCAAATGCCAGAGGACCAAATGCCCTGTGCTTCTATCAAATTGAATGCAGTGCGAAATTCATTTCCCATGGTTTGAGCTGAATGCATCCAATATCAATGACAGATGTAGTTCTACCTCCAATCATCTTTCTTAATCTCCAATTACAGTCCTGACCCACTTTGGTTTGTGAATTTTGGTTCTTGTCTCTAGGAAGGAATGTATTGAAAAATGTGTCCTTTTTCTTGACACTAAAGCAACTTTGTGGTAGGTCAACCTGGCCATAATATTTACAAAAGTCACCCATTTCATAACAGGTATAGAACCTTTTTATTGCTATGTAATAATCCCCATGTATAAACATATTTTATTGGTCATTTGATGGACATTTGAAGTATTTCTATTTCTGACTATTACAAATAATACAATTATGGACATTCATATGTGGAAGTTTTTTGTGTGAATGTAGTACTTGTCAGTACACACATCAAAGAGAAATTACTGTAAATTGTTGCTTAACTTTTTGAGAAGTTACTGACAGGAGAGTAGGATAGGGCTCATAAAAGGACTAGGACAGAGTGTTCCAGTCCAGGACAGACGCAGAAGCAGGGCTCTCCCATCCCTCCAGGAGACAGCCAGACACAGGGCCACAAGGAAAATGAGAAACTCCCCACTTCCTTGATCTTTAAACACATTAGATTTAGCCATAGGCCAAATGCATTTTTTGCTGGCTCACTCCACAGCAAAACCTCAAGAACATAACCTGCTATGACCTGCTACATAGATGACCAAATAAATGCTATAACGAGTCCACTTCATTTCCAGCCAGATTCTCAGTGGAGATTTCCTGTTGAACTCCCCAGCCCCCAGAGATTTCTCTCCCTCTCTTTTTCTCTCGGAATGCAATAAACTTCCACTTGCTTCGAGTCTTCCTTGGACTCCAACTGTATTTTTCTTTTCTTCCCTTTTCTTTTTCTTTTTTCTTTTCTTTTCTTCTTTTTCTTTTTCTTTCTTTCTTTCTTTTCTTTTTTTTTGAGACAGTGTCTTGCTCTGCAACCCCTGCTGGTCCTGAACTCACTATGGAGCCCAGGCCAATTCTCCTGCCTCAGCCTCCAGAGTGCTGGGATTATAGGAGTGTGCCACCACACCCGGCTTGGTGCGGGGGAGTCAAACTCAGGGCCTTGAGCTTACTAGACAAGCACTTTAACCTCCAGGACCTCCGAATGTTTTTCTTAAAAGGAGGGTTGGTGGGTCTGGAAAACTGAGGAACTGTAACATCACTGTTAATACTACCATGTTCTAAAGTGGCTACACCATTTTACATTTCCACCAGCAACCGAGAAATGCAGTTTCACATCTTCACCCATACTTTTGGTTCTTTTCCCCTTCCTCCAGTACCGGGGATTGAACCTCAGACCTTTACACTGAGCTGCATCTCCAGTCCCAGACTTTCTCTTTTTGACATTTTGTTAAATTGCCCAGTTGTGACTAGAATTTACAATCCTCCCTTCTTAGCATCCCAGAGTGCTGAAATCATAGACATGTACCACTATCCCTGGCAGACGTTTGCAATTATTAATCAGCTATATCTCTGCTGCTAATGTTGGTATTTCTGTTGTATGGAGCAAGGCAACTTTGAGTAAGTGTTCTCCTGAGTATTATTTTCTTTAAAAAGTATTTTCTAAAAAGACTGCTAGCCTAGTAGCTACAGGAAAGGTTTCAAGGTTTCCAAGTGTTTCAACAGAGCAGCCAGAGAAAACTGTGGTCAAATGTGTTGAAAGGCGCAGTTGCGGGTGTTACAGACAGCACAGTAACAAGCGTCTGAGTCCCACCGCCTTAGGGCTGTGACCTAAACCTAGGACACGAAGAAAGGCATTTCTAATGCTGGACAGCTATAAGTTAGAGTCAAGTCCATCCATATTTTATAAACTCTTACAGATCACGCGGTAGGTTCAGTGCAGGTGAAAGGCTGGCTACAGGCTTGCATTTATTTATTTATTTATTTATTTATTCTTTCATTTATTTGAGGTAAGGTCTCCCTCTAGTCCAGGGTGCTCCTGCCTGGAACACACACTAATTCTCCGGCCTCAGCCTCCTCGGCGCTGAGATCACAGGCTTGCTCCCCCACGTCGGGTTCACGCGCGAACTCAGTAGGCACGTGCTCCAACTGCACCCCGGGGCCCACTCGGCCTCGCTTCACGACACCGTGTGCGCCCACAGCGCTCCATAAGAGCGCGAGAGGTCGCTGCCCACCCGCAACGAGGGCGAGCCGGGGGCGGGGCAGAAACCACACCTGACGCCCGACGTCGATGCTCACGCCGGCCGCGGCTCTCGCGAGAGTTCCACACCGGCGCTCGGGTCCGCGAGCTCCGAGCTTCCGCCCCGGTCCACGTACCTTTCCAGAGTCGAGGAGGCGGAAACCTGTTCCGCTTCCCCTAGACCTCCGACCGTGCGGCGCCTGCTCTTATGGAGCCGAACCAGGCGCGGCTACGAAGCGGGAGGAAGCGGGGATGAAAGTGGGGCTGGGGAGACCCAGCTGGAACTGTAGCGCCATGCCACGCATGCGCTAGGCCGGCGGGGCGGGGCGGGGCAGAGAGCCGCTGCCTCGATGAGCGCGTCCGAACGCGAGGCCACGTGACCCGCGGCGGCTGGAGACCGCTTCGCTTGGCAGTCACGTGCTCTGGTGTTGCTCAGGCCCTAAGTTGTCAGGTTCCCATCAAGCGTGTACCTCAGCTGCCGCTGTCCTCTCACCTCTTGCTTCCTGGGGACATTTGAGCGGTCTGAGGGCCTTGACACCACTCAGATCCAATCTTAAAATTTTATAGAAAAAAGAAAGGAGGGATGGAGGTGTTACGGAGTCCGAAACCACCTGGAAAAGACCACCAGGCACAGTTCAGAAGTTACGAACCAAATTTATTGTAAACAGAGGCTGTGGCAGTCAGTCTCACTTTCCAATCTGAAACTGCTGCAAGATAGGGTTGGGGGTCTGGAGAATTTAAAGGCATCGACCACAGTTGTTTCATTGCTGTCGAATTTTGCTGGTGACATATGGCCATGGGTAAGTAGTGATAAGCAAGTTCACAGAAGCAGAGCAGAACGGTAGTTAATCGCCATAAGACAGTTATACAACTCCAAGGACTGAGTAGGGGGTACAGTTCCAGGGTGGGGTGAGTGAGGGGCTAACATTTTGGTGGGTCTGGCTCCGGGATGTCTACACCAACTTAGTGCTCACCATAAATCGTGGAGAGGATCGTTGGCCGGGGATCTATATTAATTTCTGTTCATCACAGAGGAAAAGCACAAGGGTTAGAGTGCCTGCCTAGCAAGCACAAGGAGGTGAGTTCAATTCCCTAGTACCACATAAACCAGTCCTGGTGGTACACACCTATAATCCCAGCACTAAAGAGGCTGAGGCAGGAGGATTGCTATGATTTCAAGGCCAACCTGGGTTATATAGTTTAGGACCAGCCTGGACTACAGAACAAAACCCTGTCTCCAAACAAAGGGGGAAAGGAAATGAGAGTAGGGAACACTTTTCAGCTTTTTATGAGGTTTAGCATAACCCTGATTGAAAAACTTGGTAAAAGTAAATTGAAGAAAAATTGTGTTCCAGTTTCACAAGTGTAGATACAAAAATTTGTATGCAAAATATTAGCAAAATGTGGTACTATATAAAGGAATAGTGTATTATGAGCAAGTTAGTTTAGAAGCCAGATTGCTATAATTCAAGGCATTAGCTAATCTGGTCATATTGATAGTACAGAAGATAATACAGATAGTACAGGGAAAATGATTAAATTCAAAACTTGGTAAATGCTCATTGAAAACTGGGAATAGAAGTTATTCTGAGCTGGGCCCTGTGGCTTGGGCCTTTAATCCTAGCACTCTTGGAGGCTGAGGCAGGGAGGCCACAAGTCCATGCCTTGCCTGAGCAATTTTAGCAATTTAGAGAGCCTATCTCAAAAACAAAAAATAAAAATGGGCTAAGGACATAGCTCAGTATGAAGACCGTCCTTAGGCTTTATTCTGGGTACCAGAACTCCTCCCCACCAAAAAAGAACAAAAAGAAGCAGTTTGAGAGGAAGGTATCTGCAAAAATGATAGATGGAATATTCTAATAAATGGTAAAACAATATCCTGAATATTTATATAAAATGATCAGAAATTAAGGGAAAATGGCAAAACAGTGACAATTTTCTTTTCCTTAAACTTAATGCTGAGGAACTTGAGGCCTTTGATTCTACAGGGTCCCAGCTAGTCATTTTGCTTAAGTGCTTGGGGCCAGCATGGGCAATGTGGTGAAGCCTCGTTGTCATCTTCTTCTTCCTTTTTTTTTTTTTTTCCAGTGTTGGGGATCAAATTCAGGGACTGCGCATGCTAGGCAGGTCTTATACCACTGAATTATACCCTCAGCTTCTCAGACCCTATGTCTTTAAAAATATGTGTGTGTGTGTGTGTGTGTGTGTGTGTGTGTGTGTGTGTGTGTGTGGGACTAGACTATAGAAAGCCCATCCAGTGTAGTATCATTCAGTAATTTAAAGAATGAGGTGGGCTGGAAGAATGGCACAGTGGTTGAAGTGCTTGCCTTGCAGATGCAAGGTCAAGTTTGATTCTCTAGCACCATATAAAGCTGGGCAAGGTGGCGCAGCTCCCAGCACTTGGGAGGCTGAGGCAGGCAGACTGTCCCGAGTCCAAGGCCAGCCTAAATGACAGAGTCCAGGACCAGTCTGGGTTACAGAACAAGAACATGTCTCAAAAAAAGACAAAAAAAGTGAACTGTCATGCCTTGCACAATGGTACATGCCTATGATCTCAGCTCCTCAGTAGGCTGAGGCAAGTGGATCATGTGTTTGAGATCCACATGGATAATTTTATAAGACTGTCTCAAAATGAAAAATGAAAAACTTGGGAGACTGTGTCATGAGGACTGCCATTTGTTTAAGGACAATCTGGGCTACATAGTGAGTTCAGGAGGACCAGCCTGGATTTCAGAGTGAGGCCCTGTTTAAAAAAAAAAAAAAAAAAAAAAAAAAAAAAAAAAAAAAAAAAAAAAAAAAAAAAAAAAAAAAAAAAAAGAAAAAGAAAAAGAAAAAGAAAAGAAAAAAGTAAAGAGAAAAGAAAAGGACTGGGGATGAAGTTTATTGTTAGAGCACCTGTCTAGCGTTGGGGCCCCTGGATTAAATTTCCAGTACTGCAAGGAAAAAAAAAAAAAAAAAAGGAAAGAAGTGAGTTATCAAGTCTTTAAAAAGATACAGAGTTATTTAAATGCATATTGTTAAGGGAAAGAAGTCAGTCTGAATAGGCTGTATATATACACTATGTGAATCCAAAAGTAAGGTGTTCTAGAAAGGGAAAATCTAGAGTCAGTAAAAATAAACTTCTGTGGTTGTCAGAAATTTAGAAGTGAAAGGAGGCATGAATAGACAAACAGAACTTTTAGGGGACAGAAACTATTTTTGTAAAACTGCAGTACTGGTGGGTATATGTCATACAGGCCAAAAACTATAGGATGTTGTCTTAGTTACTTTCTCATTGCTGTGACAGAATACCCACCATCTACAACTTAAGGGAAGAAAGATTTATTTAGCTCACAGTTTCAGAAGGTCTCATACAGTCTATTCCTAGGGTGCTGGCAACAGTGAAGTTCCCAAGGGCAGAGTCGGGAAAGCTACTCAAGGCACTGCAGACAGAAACTAAGTGAAGCCGGAGCCAAAAGAGTCTGGAAAATCTGGTAAGGCCAGAACTTTTCCAGGAAGAAGCTGCAACACTGTTTCTTCTTCCTTCCTTTACTTAGTTCAAGCTGCCAATTGAGCCCAGAGTGTCCAAGGTGGGTGCCCCTCTGGCACTTCATGGCTGACAAACACCTGAAAGCTCTGCCCTGGACACACCTTCCCCCCAGTGCCCAGACTTGGCCTCTGCTCTGTCTAGCCAGGCCCCACCTCCCAATAATACACAGTCCCATAGATATCCTGTTACATCCAAATACATGAGACATTTGGGGAATACACTAGATCTAAACCATAACAACTGTACAACACAAAGAATGAGCTGATGTGTAATCGATGGGCTTTATAACAATAATGTATTGATATTGGTTTATCTATTGTAATAAATGTCCCCACACTGACTCAGAATTTTAAAATATGGCTGGAGGAATGGCACAGTGATTAAAATGCTTGCCTAGCAAGCACAAGCCCCTGAGTTTGATTCCCAACACCACATAAACTGGGCATGGTGGCACACACCTGTAATCCTGGAAGGCTGAGGGGAGAGGATTGCTGTGAGTCCAAGGCTAGCCTGGGCTACATAGTGAGTTCAGGACCACCAGCCTGGGCTACAGAGCGAGACCCTATCTCAAAAGGAAAAAAAGTGTTAAAATAGAATGGAGCAAGGGCTGGTGGCACAATCTTTTAAGTTCATCAGTGTGGGAGGCAGGTTGATCACAAGTTTGAGCCCAGCCTGGGCAGTTTAGCAGTTTGGTAAGAACTTGTCACAAAAATCAAAAATTTAAAAATAGGTTCTGAATAACTAACAGGAATCCTATCATTCAGGGAACTCCCAAGTGTTTGTGGATTTCTGTGACAAGATCAGGAACAAAGACCAAATATATTTCCAATTATACCACACTGAAATAGATCTAAAACTTTTCCTCAAATAAGTGGAAGGATATCAAAAGTACACAAGATAGCTGGGCCTGGTGTCCTAGTCCTGTAATCCCAGCACCTGGGCACTGAGACAACTTTAATTCCAGTCCAATTTGAAGAATTTGGTAAGATCCTGTCTCAAAATCAAAAACAAAACTGGGCTGAAAATATCGTTCAGTGAGAAGCTTCATCCCCTGTATCATGGGAAAAAAAATTAAAAGTGAGTCGGGATGTGGCTTAGTGTGAAGACTCTGGGCTTAATTCATAGAAGCTTCCAGAATCTTCTCACTTCTTCCCAAGCCTCCTATGTCACCTTGCTTTCTAGGATCTGGCCTTCTATGGGTGGCCTCACCCTTGCTGCAGTCACCAGTGTCCCCTTTGTGACCCAGGCCCTCTCTTCTTTTTGGGTTGACCTTATTTTATTTTAATTAGTTAATTTATTTTTTTTGAGACAGGGTCTCATTCTGTAGTCTAGGCTTTTTCTGAACTCACTATGTAACCCAGGCTGACTTTAAACAAAAGGCAGTCCTTATGCCTCAGCCTCCCAAGTGCTGGAATTACAGGTGTATGCCATGACACCTAGCTGTTATGTGGTGCTGAGGGATCAAACCAAGGCCTTATACTTCTGAGGCAAGCACTCTAATCACTTATCTCCTCTCCCAACCCCCATTTTTTTTTTATTGTTGATAGAATGACAGAGTTTTACCAAGTTGGTAAATTGCCTAGGCTGGGTTTGAACCTGTGATCCTCCTACTTCTGCCTCCCCAAATGCTGGGATTAGAGGAATGCACATCAGAATCAGTTTGATCACACACTTAAAGGTGAGAAAATGTGGAAAGATGAGAATCAAGGCATTCAAGTGTCTGGCCTCAGTTTGTATTATATTATTGGAAGGTCAGAGGTTTTAGTTCTGGTCTATCCTACTCTATAGTATAGAAGTTTCTTAAAAGCTAAGACTAGCACTACCATTAAGATCTTCAGTCCCAGGGCTGGAGCACTTGCCTGAGTTTGATCCCCCAGCACCACATAGAGCCAGGTGTGGTGATTTATGCCTGTAATCCCAGCATTTGGGAGACTGAGACAGGATTGTCATGACTCCAAGGCCAGCCTCGGCTACAAAGCAAGACTCTGTCTCAAAAAAAAGAAAAATATTTCAGTCCATGGTATATAGTACATTTATATCATATATATGTACTATACAAAATATACTGGAAATAAAATCAATGTGTCAAAGTGATATAAGCAGGAGCCATTAAAAAAAACAAAGAGCTCAAGACTGAACAGTTTAGAGTAAAAGCAGGACCAGAAGAGCACATCAGGGTTTTTAGGGTTGCTCTTAAACAATGCCTAGAAAAAAACTGGCAGAAGAGACAGTTGTGGAGAGGAGAGAAAAGACTGCCAAACTCCAGAATGTTCCGGGTATAGTGAAGCACTCCAAGGGTGGAGAGCACCACTCTCATGGGAGGGAAGCCAGGAAGAGCTTTGCTTAGGGAGCTGGGGGTAGAAAAGACACCTCAGAGGTCATTGGATTGTTAGGGCCTCCCTCACTGCCTACTCCCAGCACAGAGCTCAGAGGAATTTTGGCTACCCTCATACACCCTCATACTCATTCAAAGAAACCTCTCAGCCTGGCCTTTAAAGTGAAGTCCCTCAATAAAAGAAACATGGGAAGAAGACAAGGCAATAGGGCACCCACAGAAATGCCTGTAACCCCAAAAATTAATGTTATGGGCCCTGAAATAGTGGACCTCATAGGGAAGGAAGTTAAAAAGCAAATAAATGAGCCAAACAATCTGCTCAAACAAGACATTCTCAAAGAAATGCAAGCAATGATCAGCAGGCATAAAGAGGAACTTACTAAACAAATAGTGGTCCTCATGGAAACAAAGTTTAATGAACATATAAAAGCCACAAATAAAAAGTTAGCTAAGATATATAAGGAAATGAAAAATATAAAGGGAAATTTTAATAGAGAAGTGGAAATTTTGAAAAGAAATCTAGCTAAAATTCAAGATATGAAAAATACATTTGAAAGCAGAAGAAGACCTAAACATTGTGAGGATAGAATTTCAGACCATAAAGAAAAGGCCAAGGAAACAAATGCTATAATTAGGCATGACTTCAAAATTAGAAACGACCAAAATAGCTGGATACAACAGATGATAGATGATGGTTCAAAGAGAACCAACCTCAGAATTATGGGTGTGGGAGAAAGAGCAGAAGACAGCATCAAATGTATAAAGAATTTATTCACTGAAATAATGCATGAAATTTCCCCACATTCCCCAAGTCTAGACAAAGATATTAATTTTCAGGTACAAGAAACTTATAGGACAACAAATAACCTCAACAAGCAATGAGGCTTACCACGGCATATCATAACCAAAACCTCAGAAATACAATATAAAGAGAGAATATTAAAAGCAGAAAGAGAAAAATAGACATTATTTTACCAGGACAAAGTCATTTAAATGACTGCAGATTTCTCAAGGCAAATTTTAAAGGCCAAGAGAGTCTGGAGCAAAATCTTTCAAGACTTACAAGATAGCATGTGTCAACTCAGGTTGTTGTATCCAGCAAAATTAGCCCTGAAAACAGAAACAGAAGTAAAAATTTTATGACCAAGAATCCCTGAAGAAATATGCAAACCAGTAGCCTAACTACAGAAAATACTTGAAGAAATTTTTGAGAAAGACAGACAAGCAGCACTAAAAAACAAGGAGGAAAAGGAAAAGAAACATCTAAAGAGAAAGTGTAACAAAAATAGACATCAATCATTTGATTGGTATCCATACTAAAACAGTACCAGCTTTCTCATAAAATCTGTGAAACTTCCTGTCAGAACTGTTATATTTTAATCTTTTTTTTGGGGGGGGGGTGGGCAGGATCTTCACTCTGTAGCCCAGGCTCGCCTTGGGCTCACAGCAATTCTCCTCTCTCAATCTCCCACATGCTAGGATAACAGGTGTGTGCCACCATGCCCAGGTTATGTGGTGCTGAAGAATCGAACTCAAGTACCTAGCGCTTGACTTAGTGCTTTCTAAGGAAGTACTTTAACCACTGAGCCATTCCTTCAGCCCAGAAGAATTGTTATTTTTGTTAGTATAGTAGCACAGGCTGGCCTCAAACTCATGGAGGAATAGTGCAGCAGTTAGAGTGCTTGCCTAGTTAAACTGATACACATGCATCTCTGTTATATGTTGCTTTGAACTCTTTTGGAAAGATTCCCAAAAGAGGTATTGCTAGAGTGAATGGAATATATTTTCAGCCATTTGGAGAATCTCCATACAGCTCTCCATAATGGTTTTACCAGTGTACATTCTCACCGTCAATGTAAAAGGGTTTCTTTCCCCCAATAATCTCACCAGCATAAATTGCTGTTTGAGTTCTTGATGTATGCCATTCTCACTGGAGGTAGATAATATCTTAGTGATGCTTTGATTTGCATTTCTCTAATGGCTAAAGACGTTGGATATCTTTTCATGTATTTGCTGGCTATTTGAACTTCTTCATCTGACAACTGTCTGTTCATTTCCGTTGCCTATTTTTTAATCAGGTTTTTTAGTTTGAGGGGTCTATTTTTCTTCAGTTCCTTGTATATTCTATTTATTAGCCTCCTGTCTGAGGTGTAGGTGGTAAAATTTTTTTTCCATTCTGTTTGTCCTTTTTTTAATCTGTTGATAGTTTCCTTTGCTGTGCAGAAACTTTTTAACTTGATACATTTCTATTTGTTGGTTCTGGGGCTGTTTCTTTTGCATCAGGTGTCTTATTAAGAAAATCTTTGCCCATGTCTTTTTACTTTAGATTTTTGCCTATTTTGTCCTCTGGTAGGCTCAGTGTTTTCCTTTTAATATCTAAGTCTTTGTTCCACTTTGATTTGACTGTGGTGCATGGTAACAGGTGTGCCTAGATTTATTCATGTGCATGTGGATAACCAGGTCTCCACGCACCATTTCCTGAAGAGACTGTCCTTTTTCCAGTGTGTGATTTCGGCCCCTTTATCGAAGATCAGGTTGCTGAGGGTACTCGAGGTTGTCTCTGGATCCTCAGTTCTGTTCTATTGGTGAACCTGCCTTTTTTGGGGGGCCAATATTGTATAGTTTTTAAAAACGCTTACTTTGTAATATAAATTAATGTCTAAAATAATAATGCCACCTACTTTTGTCTTGTTACTTAGGATTGCTTTGGCTATTCTGGATCTTTTTTGGTTCCATATGAATTTAAGGATTGTTTATTCAAATTCTGCAAAAAAAAATGTATGTGTTTTGATAAGAATCTGTATATCAGTTTTGACATTATTGCCAGTTTGACAATATTAATTGTGCCTATCCAGAAATGGGGAAGTCTTTTCATTTTCTAATATCCTCTTTAATTTCTTTCTTCAGTATAATATAGTTTTCTTTGTAGAGAGCCTTCTGGTCCTTAGTTGTACTCCTAGGTATTTAACTTTTTTTTTTTTTTTTGACACAGGGACTTGCTCTATTGCTCAGGCTGGTCTTGAACTCACCAGGTAGCCCAGGCTGGTCTTGAATTCAGGACAGTCCTCCTGTCTCAGCGACCCAGGTGCTGGGATTACAGGCCTGTGCCACCACACCTGGCTTGTGTGGTGCTGGGGAAACAAACTCAGGTGTGCTTTAACTGTTAAGCCATTCCTCAAAGGACTCCTTTCATTGGGTTTCACAGGTTCTGATATGATGTGCTTCCTCAATTATTTAACTCTAGGAAGGTTTTTATTGTTGTTGTTTTGAGATGAGGTTTTTCTCGGTAGTACAGGCTGGTCCTGAACTCAGGACAATCCTGTCCTGCCTCAGCCTCTCAAGTGCTGGGACTACAGGCATGCACCATCAGGCTAAGTTTATGTGGTGCTGGGGAATCAAACTCAGGACCTTGAGCTTGCTAGGTAAGTTCTTTAACAGCTGAGCTATTCCTCCAGACCCTCTAGGAAGTTTTTTCCTTCTTCTCTGACTTCTGTGGCCCATTGTTTGTTCAGTAGTCCATTATTTAGTCTCCATGTACTTGTATAGTTTGTATGTACTAGTACATTCTGTAGTTTATTTTGCTGTTGATTTTCAGTTTTATTCCAATATGATCTGAAAGTAAGCAAGAGGTCTTTTTGATTCTTTTGTACTTATTTAAACATGGCCTATGGCCTACAATATCTGTTTTAGAAAGTATTTCATGTGCTGCTGAGAAAAAAGTGTATTCTGTTGATGTTGGGCAGAATTCTACAAATTCCCATAGTCCAGTTTTGCCATATCATGTTTTTCTCCCCATTTTTATTAATATACATATGCAATACATAATGTTTATAATGAACTTGAGTATTTTGTACACATATATATCATACAAATTTTACAATCCCTTCCCATTTTTGGCCCTCCCACACCTTCCCTACCCCTTCCCAACTATTACTATCACACCATGGGGTTCTATAGAATGCTTGTATTCTGGATTTCCCAAATCAGAACCATACGACACTTAACATATTTAATCTTCCGCATCTGCCTCATTTCATTCAAATCACCACTCTTTAGCTCAGCTTCCTACCCACAGAATGGATTGCATTGGTCGAGTCTTGATGCCTCTTCTCTGAGTCCAGAAGATCCCTTTATTGGGATATGTGCCAAAAGTTCTTTTTAAATATATTTTTCTATCTCTTTGTTGAGATTCTTTAGCCTGGCCTCATCCACTAGTCTACATAAGAACTACAAACATGTAGTTCATAAGGCTAGTAAATGTGAGAAAGAAAAAGAGTTAAATTTCAAATGCCTTAGCTGAGTACTTTATCCCACTATGATCTAAAAGTATGCAGGGAATGATTTCAGTTCCTTTGTATTTATTTAAGCATGTATTATGTCCAAGAATATGGTCCATTTTGGAAAAAGTTCCATGTGCTGCTGAGAAAAAGGAATATCCTTTTTATATTGGAAAGAATAGTCTGTAGATATGTTAAGTCCATTTGCTCCATGCCGTGATTTAGCTCTGATGGGTTTTTTGTTGTTGTTTTAGTTGTTGATTTTCTGTCCATTTGGTATGTCTAGTTGCAAGAATGACATATTGAAGCCCACTAGTATGATTGCATTAGGGCCTATTTGGTCCTTCATGTCCAATAGTTTCTGTTTTATGGAAAGGGGGCATATATGTTTATAATTGTCAGCTTTTCCTCGTTGGATTGTTCTTTTTACCAGTACATAGTGACCCTTTTTGTCTCTTGTTTGTTTGTTTGTTTCTTGAGACAGGGTCTCGCTCTGTGGCCCAGGCTGGCCTGAATTCACTATGGAGCCCAGGCTGGCCTTGGACTCACGGCAATCCTCCTGCCTCAGCCTCCCAAGCGCTGGGATTACGGGCGTGCGCCACCACGCCCAGCTTATATGGTGCTGGGAACTCGAACTCGGGTACTTAGCATTTGACTTAGCGCTTGCTCAAGCGCTTTAACAGCTGAGCCATTCCTCCAGCCCCTTTTTGTCTCTTGTGGTCTGCTTTGGTTTGAAGTCTGCTGTGTCTGAGAATAGTACAACTGCTCCTGTTTTTTTCCGAGCTCCATTAGCATGTAGTATTAGTTTTCAGCCTTTTACTTTCAGTCTGTGTGCTTCTCTGTGAGTGAAGTTTGTCTCTTGCAGACAGCAAATTGTTGGATTTTGTTTTTTGACCCACTCTACCAGTCTTTGTCTTTTGATTGATGAGTTAAGACCGCTAGCATCACGAGTGATTATTTTAAGATTTGTACTGATTTTTCTTTTTGTTACATTTTCTCTTTAGATGTTTCCTTTTCTCTTTGCTCTATGGTGTTGGTTGTGTCTCTAAGATGCCCTCACTATTTTCTGCAGTGCTGGGCTAGTGATAGCAAATTTCTTTAGGGATTCTTGGTCATGAAAAAGTTTTACTTTACCTTCAATTTTCAGGGCTAATTTTGCTGGATACAACCACCTGGGTTGACACTTGCTGTCTTTTAAAGCTTGAAAGATACTGCTCCAGGCTCTCTTGGCCTGTAAAGTTTGCCTTGAGAAATCTGTAGTAATTTGAATGGGTTTACCTTGGTAAAATAGTCTTTTTTTCTCTTTCTGTTTTTAATATTCTTTCTTCATGTTGTGTTTCTGAGGTTTTGATTATGATATGTTGTGGCGAATTTCTTTGCTGATTCAGATTATTTAGTTTTCTGTGAGCTTCTTGGGCCTGAGTATTAATTTCATTTTCTAGATTCAGAAATTTTCTGGTATGATTTCAGTGAATAAATTCTTCATTCCTTTGGTACTGTCTTTTGCTCTTTCTTCCACACCTATTATTCTGAAGTTGATTCTCTTTGAATCACCCATCTGCTGTTATGTCCAGCTACTTTGCTTATTTCTGATTGAGTCCTCCCCAATTATTGCATTTGTTTCCCCAGCCTTGTCTTTAGATCTGAAATTCTGTCCTCACAGTGCTCAAATTGATTTCCCATTCTTTCAAGTGAATTTTTCATATCCTGAATTCCAGCTCGATTTCTTTCCAGAATTTCCACTTCTGTATCAAAATGTTCCTACATATCTTGCATTTTCTTATTTATGTTAGTCAACTTTTTGTTTGTGGCTTACGTATGCTCAGTAAACTTTGTGTCCATGTAAACCACTATTTGTTTAGTAAGTTCCTCTTTAAGCTCAGTGATCATTACTTTCATTTCTACAAGAATATCATGTAACAGTGTTTCTTCTTCCTTCCTTTACTTAGATAAAGCTGCCATTTGGACCTCTCAGATCTAATTCAACAACACACACCTAAAAGTTCTGACCTGGGCAACCTCCAATTTCAAAAAGTTGACATAATCCCTCCAGATCCAGTGCCAAACATCCACTCCTTCCAGCCAGGTCCTGCTTCCCAATAGTGCACAGTTTCACATTTATCTCACTACATGAGGCTTTTGGCAGATACTGTATATCCAACCCATAGCACTGGTAATCTTAGCAATTTAGCACGATGTCTCAAAAACAAAACAAATCAAAAACAAACAAACAAACAACAACAACAACAAAAACCCAGGCTACTTTGTATCTCTATCTCCCCCCAAAAACAAAATTTACCCAAGCATGGGGATTCAGTAACAAAAGAATAACAATATTAAAATGGGGAGAGGTTGGAGGAATAGCACAGAGGTTACAGTGCTTGCCTAGCAAGCTCAAGGCCCTGACTTCAATTTTCTAGCTCTACATAAATTGGGCATGGTGACACATTTCTGTAATTTTAGCATGTGGGAAGCCAAGGCAGGAGGATTGCTGTGAATCCAGCCTGGACTACTGAGCAATACTCTGTCTCAAAAAACAAAAACAAAAACAAAAACAAAAAACCCCCCACAAACAACAAAAATTAAAATAGGCTTTGCTGAGAGAGAGCTCTGAATTAGTGTTAATGACTCGGACTTTTTTTGAAGTGAACACTGGAGGGCAGCATTCAGATAACATTTTCTGAATAGGCCCAAATCGCCTTTTTCCTACCAGTCCTCATTACTCCCTCACAAATGAAGTGATCCACTGATTCTCTGGACTGCCTCAGTTGGAACAGCAATCGAGGGATACTTTGTAAGAATGTGACAACAGGGGACTAAATTAAGGCTACAGTGTTTACTTGTGCCTGGCACTTTGTTACCTCCCCACCCCAACCCTGTACTAGGGATTGAACCCAAGGCTTTGTATATGCTAGATGCTAGATGAAGTTCGATCACTGAGTTACATCATCAGCGCACTTTAAAAAAAAATACTTTTGCTAAATTGCCCGGGCTGGCCTTGAACTTGTGATCTCCCTGCCTCAGCCTCTTTTTTTTTTTTTTTTTTTTTGTATTGGGAATGAAGCACATGGCCTTCATTCACACTGAGCATCATCCACAGCCTATTTTTAAAATTTTTAATTTTGAGATGGTCTCATTAAATTGTAGAATTACCCAAGCTGTGCTTGAATTTACAGTCTTTCTGCCTCAGCCCTGAGAATGCCCAGAATACAGGCTTGTACCACTAGGCCTTGCTCCTCAGCAGTGTTTTATTTTGTTTTGTTTGTTTTATTGTTCCAGTGACGGGATCCTCAGCCTCTTATGTAGCTAGAATTACAAGTGTTCGCCACCACTTCCCTAACCAGTGTTTTTCAGATGAATAGCAAATAAATGAAAAAACTTCTTTTCTCCCACAAGCTTCACTTTATACATTCTATTAAGAAAAGCTAGGGTGTGTCTGTTTGTTTTTGAGGCAAGGTCTTACTCTGTAGTCCAGGCTAGTCCTGAACTCACTATGGAACCCAGCCTTGCCTCAAACACACAGCAATCCTCTTGCCTCAGCCTCCTGAGTTCTAGGATTACAGGTCTGTGCCACTGCACCCAATTTATGTGGTGCTCAGGAATTAACCCAGAGCCTTGAGCTTACTAGGCAAGTGCTTTAACTGCTGAGCTATTTGTCTAGGCCCTTCTTTTTTCTCTTTTTTGAGACAATCTCACTTTGTAGTCCAGGCTGGACCTCAACTCACTGTGTAGTCCAGATTGGCCTAGAATACACAGCAATTTTCCCACCATGCCCAGCTTATGTGGTGCTTGGAAATCAAACTCAGGTCCTTGAGCTTGGTAGGCAAGCATTTTAAACGCTGAGCTATTTCTCTTGCCCCATGTTTTTCTCTGTCTTTGAAATAGAGACTTACTGTGTAGTCCAGGCTGGTCCTGAATTCACTATTTAGCCCAGTCTGGCCTCAAACACATGGCAATATTCTTGCCTCAGCCTTCCAAGTGCTGTGATTACAGGTGTGCCACTCTCTGTTTATGTGGTGCTGGGGAATCCAATCCAAGGCCTTGAGCATGCTAGACGAGCAATCTATTCACTGAGCTACAACCCAGTCCAATTTTCAATCTTCATTGTAGTAGATAGGCATGATTTAAAAAAAAACCCTTTATTTCTTGTCCATGTATTATTACTTTCATGCATGCTTTCAACAATTTCTTTTTTCTTTTCTTTCTTCCTTTCTTTCTTTCTTTCTTTCTTTCTTTCTTTCTTTCTTTCTTTTTTTTTTTGAGATAGTCTTGCGCTATAGTCCAGGCTGGACCTGAACTTACTGTGCTGTCCAGGTTGGCCTTGAATATATGGCAATTCTCCTGCCTCAGCCTCACGAGCGCTGGACTTGTATTCCTGTACCACTGTATCCTGCTAATTTTTAAAAATAGTTGTGTAAAGAAAATTTTATTAGTCTCTGCTTTTAAAAACTTTAAACAACAAGTCTTCTGCTAGTGCTGGGGACAGGACCCCACAGAGAACCTTTCCTTCCAGAAGTGGAATCTGTTCTTGGACTGTGGTGTGGGTCCTAAGATGCTGTAACGCACTTTCCTTAATGCGGTGCCATGTCTAAACTTTCTGCTGCTTTTGTTGCTTGGCAGTCAGCTTCCCTCTGGCAAGCATTAGGTTCTGCAGTTCTCTCATTCTATCCCATATTTCAGTGATCCTCTCTCCAGTTTTGGGAGAAATGTGAATTACTAATGGTCTCCAGACTTCTGAGCATTTACAACATAATTTCAGTGCATTCACATACTCTTATTGTATCCTTTAAGCTGGCACAATCAAGTCTCCATCAGATTTAGTTATAGCTACCAGATTGGCCATCATATTATACCCCTTTGAATACTCTACAACTCCTCACCCCCTACTGGTGGCAGTAGTGAAACATACATACCAGCCATGCCAGTGACAGGGAACTCCTACTGACCCACACCTACAGTTTTTATAAGAATTATGTCACATTCCCCTCCTTCACACACAGAATGGTTTCATCTGTGGTCCTTGTTGCACCCCCTAAAGTCACACTGGCTGGAGACGGCTGATGTATGCTTTCATCTCTCTCTTTATTTGTTTTTTTCTTTTCTGGGACAGATTCTTGCTCTGCAGTCCAGGCTGATCCTGAACTCACTATGTAGTCCAGGCTGGCCTTGAACACACAGCAATTTTCCTGCCTCAGCCTTCTGACTGCTAGGATTACAGACATGAACCACCATGCTCGGTTTATGTGGTTTTGGGGAATTGAACCCAGGGCTTGGTGCTTATTAGGCAAGTTCTCTAACCACTTTGCTATTCCTCTAGCTTGCATTCACATTTCTTGATAACTCAGTCATTTGGGTTTTATCACCTAGTAGTTATCTACTACTAGTGCAAGAAAAGGGTCCACAGCTAGCACAGATAATTCATGCCCTCTCTCAGTAAGCATTTTCCCAAAATATTCTACAATTATTGATTTTTGAAGCACCAGGGAGGCCAGACAACCCAAGGAATAAAATCTTTTATTTTAAACTTCATTTATTTTTGAGATAGGGCCTCAGTCAGTTGGGAAGGCTGGTTGTGAGCTCACTCTGTAGCCCAAACTGGCCTCGAACTCATGGCAGTCCTCCTGCCTCAGCTTCCTTAGTGCTAGGATTACAGGTGTGCACTACAATAACCTGTTGATGTGGTGCTGGGGAATTGAACCCAGGACTTTGAACTTGCTAGGCCAGTGCTTTAATCATTGTGCTGTTTCTGCAGTCCTCCAGGAGTAAAATCTTAAGCCTGGAAACTTTCAATCTGCTATAGCTGCCTCTCGGACTGTTATTAATTCATCTTCCATATTGCTGCCTGTCCTCATGATCACATTATTTCTCTGCATACAACATTAAAAGGTTCCCTCTGCATTATCCTCTCAAGGTCATAGAAGTGCTGTTCTTGCCCTCCCTGCTAATTTTTATGTGGTGCTGGGGAATCAACCCAGGACCTTAGGCATTTTAGGCAAATGCTGTCACTACTGGGCTACATCCCCAGCCCTTCAACACTTACTGAGATTTCTTAAGTATATTACTGTGTTTAAGGTGCTAAGTGTATCAACTTGGTGCCAAGGATAGGAAAAAAAATTTTTTGTGTGTAAGTTTGAAAGGAAAGAAAATAATTTTCTCTTCGTGTTTTAATTGTTATATGATAAAGCCGGGCATGAGGGTGAATGCCTGTAATTCCAGCACTTGGAAGGCTGAGACGGGAGGAGTGCTCTGAGTTCAGGGCCTGCCTGGATTATATAGTGTGTTCAAGACCAGCCTGGACTACAGAGCAAGACCCTGTCTCAAAAAAAAAAAAAAAAAGGTGCTTTACTTTATGCCTTTCTTCTGTTCTCTGATTGTAAATAATGAATGTAACTGCTAACTCTTTGGAATGTGGTATTTGGAGAAACCTGAATTCATATTCCTGGGCCATGGTCACTCACATTTGGTTGCAGAATAAACCATCTCTTATTCTCTTTGAGGTAAAAGTAATGTTCTTGTTGATATCTGTTAATAAGCGTTAGTAGTGACTTAATTATCTTTCTTTTCCTAGTTAAGTAGGAGTACCTTTACAAATTGATTTTTTAATAAACATAAATTTACCTACAAAAGACTAACTTTTGTACATTTTCAAAGCTTTGATGTGTCTACTATTTCCCAAAATAGCCAACTCCAAATAATTCTTATCAAAGATTGTTTGTAAGGGGAGTGCTTTGTGGGGTTGTTTTATTTTGGGGAGTTTGGAGAATGTGTGTATGTGAGTGTTTACAATGCCAAGGATTAAACCCAGAGTTTTCATACTGGACTACATCCCTAGCCAGTTTTAGGGTGGGGGTTTGGGGGTGGGTGTTACTGAGGACTGAGCACAGGGCCTTTGTATCTGAGGTACTCTTCCAGCCCATTTTTAGTTTGTGATTTGAAGACAGGGTCTTGCCGGACTGGAGGAATAGCTCAGCGGTTAAGTGCTTGCCTTGCAAGCTCAAGAGCCCGGATTCAATTAACCAGCACCACATAAACTAAGAATGGTGGTGCATGCCTGTAATCCCAGCACCGGCAAGGTGAGGCGCTAGGATTGCCACTAGTCCAAGACTAGCCTGGGCTACCTAGTGAGTTCAGGACCAGCCTCGGCTACAGAGCAAGACCCTGTTTCAAAAACAAAACAAAACAAAACAAACAAACAAACAAACAAACAAACAAAAAAGACAGGGTTTTGCCTGGTTGCCCAGACTGGGCTCCAACTTGTGAGCCTTCTGTCTGTGCCTCTCAGAGTACTGATATTACAAGCCTGCTATAATCATGTTCTTACCTTGTAAGTATTTACAGTTCTAAGTGCCCTTAAGGGTACTGCAAACCTAAGAGAAAAAAGGACATGTGGAATATAATACAATAATAATTCTATAGGACAGGTGGAATGTAAGATGTGTGCATTTGGTTCTTTCAGAAGATTTTATTGAATGGCAAAGAAAGTATGAATCATAAACCAGGAGTGGTGGTGCATGCCTTTAATCCCAGCACTGGGGAGGCTGGAGCAGGGGGATTGCCATGTGTTCAAGGCCAGCCTTGGGCTACACAGTGACTTCAGGATCAGCCTAGACTAGGGAATCACTTATGTAGGGACAAGTAGGAAGAAAGAGAAGGGCTGGGCAGATCTAAGGTTCAGTCCTGTTGGCGTTTTTTCTTGTTTCTTGCATTCTGATCTTGCCTACAAATGCAGAGATGACGAACATTAGGGCCCTGGCCCCCTACACCTAAAGAGTTTTGAATGCATACTTTTTTTCTCCCTGAAGGCAAAGACATGCCAAGTATAAGGCTATGACGTGTGTGTATAAATGCCAGTTATGCCAAATCCTTCCTTCCAAAATTTTGTTGAATTGGCAGTTCCTAGATAATAGTAGCAGACATGTGGGACACCTCGTTATGTTCTCTTGCATATGTGGAGAGGCTAAAGCTTAGACTTCAGAGTCAGACAGACCCAGGTTTGATGACATGGAGAGAGAACAGTGAACAACTCAAAAGTAGGACTGGGAGCATAGCCCAGAGGTTATGGCGCTTGCATAGAAAGCACAAACCACTGGGTTCGATTCCCCAGCATCAAATACACTGAGTGTAATGGCATATGTCAGTAATTCCAGCACTTGGGAGGCTGAGGCAGGAGGATGGCTGTGAGTTCAAAGCCAGCCTGGGCTACATAGCAAGTTCAGGACCAGCCTGGAGTACAGAGCAAGCCTATCTCAAAGAAAGAAAAAAGTAAAAAAAAAAAAAAAAAAAAGAGAGAGACAGAGAAATAAAGAAAAGAAAATTCCAACAGCAAAGCCGAGATTCTGAAGTAAGTGTGCACGTTGACAGTAGCATTGTGCTGCCAACTCATTCTGTGTGCTTTTGTTCATAGTTCAATAATTGTGTAGGAATATGGTCTCTGCTCTGTGTATCTGTAACGCTTGTCTTTGGTCTCTAACTGATGACTAACCCCTTCTGATTTTGAGCTTCTTTGATCCCCGGTCTGCTTTCTTGCTGGGCTGGTTCACATAGGAAAGGTAGAGGAATGTCAATGTGTTAACGGGAGGGCACTAGTGATATACTTGATAATGAAATGGTACAGGAACCTGTCTTAGTTACTTACTCATTGCTTGGACAGAACTGGCATCCACAAATTAAGGGAAGAAAAATTTGTTCTAGTTCATGGTTTCAGAAGGTGTCACACAGTCCATTCATGGGAAGCTGACAACAGTGGCAGCACATGGCAGAGGTCTAGAAAAGTTCTAGCTCTTCATGGCAGGGCAAACAGAAAGCCAAGTGTGAGAGGAAGGACAAAGCTAGGGTGTCCCCTTCCAGGTCCTGCTCCAGTGATATGCCCCTCTGACCAGGCCCCACCTCCCGACAGCACATGGTGGCATAGCTCTTCGACAGCACTCAAATGCATGAGGCTTTGGGAAGCATTCCAGATCCAAACTATAACAGAAGCAGGCCCAGAAGGTGAGGAAATCCAACCACATTCATGGTAGACACTTCCATTTCAAACAGAAAAGATGACCTGCAGTGTGCAGTCTGCTAGTCATCTAAGTCTGTGGGTCGAGGCTAGTACTCGTGGTATTTCTCTAGAGGGAAGAGCTTAGGAGAGGGAAGGCACCCTTTGGAGACTGAATTCCAAGCCACCTATAGCTCCGCAGAGCCAAGATGGGGAGATTCCACGCCAGGCCCACTTCTCCCAACCTGAACCTTTGGAACCCGTTGACAAGAGCTAGAGATAAAGTCTAATCTTGGGATAAGGTCAGACTCAAAAACCCCAGAGCCCAAGAATTTCTGATTTAATGACTCAGATTCCAAGTGGATATCAGTGTCCAAGGCGGAGTCAGATGTCACTCTGGCAATGACTGACTTGGTTCTGGCCCCAGATATCTCTTACTTCACTCCCCGCTGCAGGCCTTGACCTGCCCTAGAGTCAGAGGCTAATCCAGTAAACAGTTCTCTAAGCATGAGAACTATTGAGTGTAGATTTTCTACTTAGCATGGGATGGGAAGAGGGAAGGAGACCTACTTGGACCTTGATCTTTGGTTCTAGCGATTAATTTTTGTCTAGAATGAAGCCTTGTACCTCAGTTTTACTAATGGACGTACTTGTCCTTCAGTGATACTGCTACCCAAATGATTTGCAGCTCAAGTGAGTTTTCTATTTCCCTTGGGTCTATTGGACTTCACCATTGCTCCTTTGCAATGTTGGAAGTTATTCTCAAATTCAGGTGTCTGAATCTTTCTATGGATTTATTGTTTGTTAGAATCTCTGTTACAGCAGAGAGAGAGAGAGAGAGAATGAGTGAGAAGGAGAAAGGGAGAGAGAAGAAAAAGAGAGGCTAGTCTCTCACAGCGCGTTGTGAAAGATACTCTTCTCATCCTGTAGTGCGTGTCAGCGACAGTGGAACCTTCAACATTCAGCTTCTTTAAGGATTTCCCACGCTATGCTGCCACTCTCTGAACTGTAAAGTGGTCCCAGACACTCCCATCTCATGAGTCTTTCTGGCCCCTGTGAGCAAGACCCCGTATCACCACTGCTAACCAGTCCCAGCCTAACAAACTAAGAGGTTTTTATCTTGTGTGTGTGTGAAGGCTGATGTAATATTCCACCCCAAAATATGCCTCTTTGGCACCTAGATTATATTGAGCTAAAGACCACTGAGAACCTGCAGATGTACAAAAGTTCTGAAAATAGGGCATAATTGTTCTTTTGTTAAGGAAATTTACCTTCACAAGTGAAATCACAACTTTTGTGGGGGACTGGAGATTGAACACAGGGGATAACACATGCTAGGTGTGTGCTCTACCACTGAGCTACAGTCTCCTCACTCGCCCTTTCTATTTTGAGATGGGATTTCACTGAAGTTTACCCAGGCAGGCCTCCAATTTGTGACTCTCCTACTTCAGCATCCTTTTTATTTTTTCTTTCTTTCTTTTTTTTTTTGAGACAGAGTCTCGCTCTGTAGTCCAGGCTGGTGCTGGACTCACTATGTAGTTGGCCTTGGACTCAGCAATCCTTCTGTCTCAGCCTCCTGAGTTCTGGGATTACAGGCATGCACCACCATACCCTGCTTTCCCATTTATCTCTTTGTGGGTCTTACTGATTGAGAAGGCAGTAATTTAAGTCTACCTAACAAATCTTACTGAACAACGCTTTATCACTTTGAGATGTTTTAGAAGTCCAAATTCTAACTCCCTTTGGGTTGCTCACCTGAGTGTTTTCATGTATACCTAGTAGATGCACGTGTTGTTAAATTCCCATTTTGCTTATTATAATCTGTCTTTTACCAGTTTAGTTCATAGGCCCTGCTTGAAGAAACTGATAGAGCAGAAAAATTGTTTATTCTCTAGCTGTGTTTCGCCTTGATTCTGATTAGCCTTTTCCTTCTCATCTATGGTGAAGATTGTTGGGGTTCCTGCTTCCTCACCCCACAGAAGAATGAGTGGCTCATCTTCTGGTACAGTCTGTATGTCCAGTTTCCTCACTTTTCAAAGTGTGTGGAGGAGGCTGTATGTGCCTTGCCAGAGGTCATTTTTGTGGAGATAATGAGATTTGAGAGAAAACACTCAGGCTTTATTTGCTCTTTTCACAAGTTGGCCACCAAGTGAACTTTGGAGTTGACTCTGTGGTATGTGTTGGTGTAAAGCTGTGATCAGGATGTGCTGCGTTGTGCCACTGGCCAATGATGGAAGTCCTTCCCCATGTGGAAAACGGTGAGGTGACGCATGCACATAGATATGTCACCAGTGTCAAGAGGCCAATGATCAATGATCTGCTCTTTTTTTTTTTTACTTGCTCTCTCTTTTTTTTTTAAACCTGCTCATTTTGAAAACATTCTTTGCACTATGCCCAGCTACACTGGGACTTACCTCCTTTTTTTTTTTTTTTTTTTTTTTTTTTTTTTTTTTTTTTTTTTTTTTTTGAGACAGGATTTTGCTCTGTAGTCTCAGCTGGTCCTGAACTTGCTACGTAGCCCAGGCTGTCTTCAAACTCACAGCAATCCTCCTGCCTCAGCCTCCCCAGGGCTGGGACTACAGGCGTGTACCTCTACTCCCAGCTCCTCCCATATTTATCACAACCATTTGAGCAGAAGATTGGAATCTGTTGCCCCTGTCCCCAAAATCCCCTCACTCTTTATCCTGGCATGGACAAGCCTGTCATGGGCTGTTGTGCCCTGGGGGTGGGTCACAGAATCTCTTTAGTTCATCTTTTCTGGAGTATGGGGTTGGGGAAGAGTCTCAGGGCCCAAACCAGTTCCTCTGGTCTTCATGACGCTACACCTGCCTGTCTCCTTCCTCTTTTTCAAGACTTCTTTATGCTTCCCTTTGGAGATACACTTTTTTCTCAAACACATGTGGTCCTCAAGGTTTGGCCAGACTGTTTGGTTGAACCCTTCTGTGGTGGTCTTCTTGGATATGTGTGGTGTACTTTTTCCTCCTCACTCTACTTACTCAACCCGATAGATGACCTGACCCGCCCTCTACCGTACTGGACACTAGCCGGTTCTGCCCTTTCCTTTGAATACCTCCCCACCCAGAAACTTGCCTTCATGCTGCAGAGGTCAGCTTCCTTGACACTGAAGCCCCTCTCTTCTCAGACATTCCTGTTTCCTTTGTGGCGACTAACAACCTTCCCTTTTCCAGACTCAAAAATCAGATGGATTCTGATTTTCTTTCTCTTCTTCCTTGCTGGTGAGTAGTAATGATCCTATTATATCTTACTAATATCAAGTGATATTTTTATCTATTTTCCCTTTATGATCCCCCTCATACTAGTATCAGCTCTACTTATATACATTTCATATATTACTGTGTCTGTCTCCTTTTTAAAATGACTGAATCGTTACCATTTAAATACATAACCATAATTACTTCTTATTCTGACTTTAGTGATGTTCCAACTCCCTCTCCTTGACCTGTCTGTGAATACACAAGCTGGAAAAGTAGAACCTTTGTGGTAGGCAGCAGTGGCCATAAAGCCTATATCTTGCCAGTTAGATACACAGGAAGGCTCTTGATTCATTTATGAAACAAGGGTTGATTTTAGTTTTGTTTTGGTTTTTGTTTTATTTTTTTTTTTTTTTTTTTTGTAGTACTGAAGATTGAACCAAGGCCTTCTACATGGTAGGCAAACACTCTACCACTGAGCTACATCCCCAGCTCCCTGATTCCTATATTTTGCTACATAGTGAGCTCAAGATCAGCCTGGTCTACAGAGTGAGACCCTTTCTCTAAATAGATAGATAAATGAACAAATAAATAAATAGTTAAGATCCAGGGGTATAGCTCAGTGGTAGAGCCAATATTTAGTATGCACAAAACCCTGGGTTCAATCCCCATAGTAGCAATTTTTAAAAAGTTAAAAACATTATCTATTCCCCATAACATGAGGATGGAAGACATTCTGATGACCAGAGATGAGGAATTGAGATGGAGAGAGAAATGTATACAAACAAACCGTGTTATAAACAAATCATGTTAAACTAACCATCAGGTGTGTGTCTACTTTTGTTTGCTGTTTTTGCTACTGGGGATTGAACACATGTCCTTTGCAGAGAGCTACATCTCTAGCTTTCTTTATTATTATTATTTTTTATTTTGAGACAGAGTCTTGCTTTGTAGCCCAGGCTCAGGCTAACTAGTGATTTCAGGATGAGCCTGGACTACAGAGTGAGTGATACTCTCTCTCTCTCTCTTTCTCTCTCTCTCTCTCTCTCTCTCTCTCTCTCTCTCTCTCTCTCTCTCTCTCATTTCGATACAGAGTCTTGCTGTGTAGCCCAGGCTGGCCTTGGACTCAGCATCCCCAGTGCCGAGATTATAGGCATGTGCCACTACACCTAGCTTTATGCCGTGCTGGGGAATCTAACTCAGGATCTTCTGCTTGCAAAGCAAGCGCTTTAACGGCTGTGCCGTTCCTCCAGCCTCACCCCCCAGCCTTTTAAAATTTTTATTATTTGAGACAAGGTTTCACTAAGTTGCCCAGGAGGGGCTGCAACTTTTGATCTTCCTGCCTCAGCCTCCCAGAGTGATGGGATTACAGGTGTGTTTCCAGCTCAAACCTTCATATTCCCAGTCACATTTGCACAACTAGTAGCCCCATCCCAAACTCTTTTGTCTTGTCACATTTTCACAATTTACTCCAAGCTACTATATACGCTTTCAAACCTGACTACTTCTTTGAGTGTTCATCTTTCTTGTAAAGGCTTTCATGTACATGTAAAAACTACTAAAATAAAATAAAAATTTGTATGCTTTTTTTCCTGTTTTAAAAAAAAAAGCTGGGGCTGTAACTCAGGCTAACTAGTGATTTCAGGATGAGCCTGGACTACAGAGTGATGCCCTATCTTAAAAAAAATCATCTGTCCCATTTTCTTTCCTGAGGAAGAAGAATGGGGAATGGCTTGGTATGAGTGGCATGTAGATTCATAAATCACAGATTGATAAATACCCAGAATTCTTGATCTTCTTCCTTCTTCTTTTTTTATTTAGAGATATTGACTATGAAATAGATTGCCCTCATGTCAGACATAGAAGAAGAGAAGTCTGTAGGGACAGAGAAATCATGTAATAAATTTTTTCTTTACTATAAAGGGAAACATAAAATACATATGAATAGAAGAGTCCCATGAAATATGAAATTTTACTGATGTGCAGTTTTATTGATTGTAGTACTAAAGATTGAACCCAGGGTCACTTTTGCATGAGCTACATCCCCAGCCTTTCATTCATATATATATATATATATATATATATATATATATATATATATATATATATTTTTTTTTTTTTTTTTTTTTTTTTTTTTTTTTTTTTTTTTTTTTTTTTTTTTTTTTTTTTGCTTTGAGTCTCACTGAATCACTGAGTTGCCCAGGCTAACCTGGAACGTGAGATCCTCCTACCTCAGCCTCCTAGCATTCTTAGTGCTAGGATTACAGGCAGGGGACAGGATGCTTGTCTTTATTTTTAATATTAGCAATAAAGTTCCCCAATGTAACTGGGGACTTAAGCACTCCTGAGAAAGAGATGTAGCTATTCATCTAGAAAAATCCCTCCCAGATCACTTTGATTATATTCACATTGTCAAGACTATAACAAGGATGTGTAGAGGCTGGGCCTGCAGAAGGGTAAGATTTGGCACCTCGAACATCCTATTATATCTCTGTACTTTATTACCTTAAAACTGTGGGTCAGCTCTTCCCACAGACATGTTACTTCCTTAAGGAATTATAAATCTAAAAACTAGTGGTGTAAGGTTTTTTAGCCCTAAAGTTTGGGTCCATTTCTGCTCAGCTCTGCTAATCACTTTTTGCCTTTGTTCCCTTTTTCTATAGAACCTCAGTCTCTGGCAGCCCTTTGAAGAGCAGATCTTGAATCTCCTATATGTCCTCCCCAGTAAGACACTGATTTAAACTTCTCTCTCGCCCTTCTCTGTTGCTTCTCCCTTATTGGTTTTTGGATGAGTGGCTGAGCCCACTTTGTTGGGATTTACAGAGCCTTGGGCTTCTGCCGTAAAACACCAGTAAGAAGACCACCCCCTGAAGCCCTCACCCCTTGGGTCATAGTGAAGACGCAGCAGTTTCTAAGCCTTTGTAATCTCTTTCTGAAGAAGACCCCTTGTAACCATGTCTCTCTCTGTGCTAAAAAGAAGGTTCTGACAGACCTGAAATTATGTCCTTTCTTCTCCCAGCTGGGACAAGTTATCCTGTACGTGGCAGGCTTGGCCTGGATGACTTAGTCTGTGAGACCGTTTTAGAACAGGTACTGGGGCTTGATGGAGATGGGTGTGTGCTCCCTTGATCTAATAATTTGTTCTTAATATTCAACATGAGAGATGTGCTGATATTGTCAGGGAATTATTTTTGTTCTTTTGACTTTCCCTAGAGCGAGCTGAACAATTTGAGTTTTTGCAGGTATGCAAATGCTTCTTTAGAAACCTAAGTAAAAGGATATCCTGGTGCTGGCTTATTGCTGAGGTTCATCTGCTAGAATTGGTACATAAGTGACTCACCCCTGATCTGGATTGATTGATTGATTTCCAGTACTGGGGATGGAACCCAGGGCCTTTGCTCTGAGCTACATTCCCAGCCCACTTTTTATCTGTTTGCTTGTTGATTTATTTGCACGCTGTAAATGGAACCCAGGGTCTTACACTGTGTACATCTCTAGCTCACTTTTTGGTTTTGATTTTGAGACAGGATCTTGCTGAGTGGCTAAATTGCCCAAGCTGGGTTTGAATATTCAGTACTCCTACCTCATTCTTCCTGAGTGCTGGGATTACAGGCAGGTGCCACTGGGTCATCTCCAGCTCTCTTTATTATTTAATTGAGACAAGGTCTCCCTAAGTAACTAAGTTGCCAGGCTGGGGCATAGCTCAGTGACTAAAGTGCTTCCTTAGCAAATATGAGGCCTGGGTTCAATTCCCCATCTGATTCCGCAGTCCATATATACCAGGCATCGAGATGCGTACCTGTCATTCCAATGCTCAGGAGGCTGAGGCAGGAGGATTGCCAGGGTTACATAATGAGTTCAGGACTAGCCTAAACTACAGAGAGAAAGCCTGTCTCAAAAAAAAAAAAAGTAAGTAAGTTGCCTAGTTGTTGAGCTGGACTCATGATCCTCCTACCTCAGCCTCCTAGAGGAATACAGGTATGCTAGGAATACAAGTATGTGTCACCATGTCCAACTGGTTCTTGTATGTCTTTAATAATGAAATATACATCAGAGATTAGTGGTGGCAGATGTATTCAAATCTCCTACCATGGCTTTCCTTACAACTATTATCCGATGTGACATTATTCTGAATATATCATTCTCATAGATCTTTGGGATAATATTGCTTTGCTATTTTCATTCTTGTAGAATTTGACATGAATTTTGGCCCCAAAAAAAGTCCAAAGCGGTCTTTTCCCGTTGCATCATGTTGCTTCAGTAAGTTAGGAAATGGTGATGAAAGTAAATAAAAATAGCAGTCTCTTTAAATATTTGGCTTTGCAAAGATTAACTCTTTACCAGTACAGGAAGAAGAAGAAAAGACAACTGAAAGTTTATTAATGAGTCAAAATGATAAGCTGGGCCTGGTGGTGCAGGCCTATAATCCTAGTACTCTGGGAGGCTGAGGCAGGAGAATAACAAGCTGGAGCCCAGCGGGAGCAATTTAGCAAAATAGTGATACCATGTCTCAAAATAAAAACAGAAAATGAACTGGGGATGTTAGTTCAATGTGAAGGCCCGAGTTCAATTCTACCACACTTGGCTAATTTTTTTGTGGTGCTAGGGAATCTAATCAAGATCCTTGCACTTGCTAGGGAAGCATTTTAACCACTGAGCTATACCTCTAGCCCCATAATTAATAATGTTGTCTCTGACAAATTTCTTTTCTTTCTCCTCCATTGAAGTCTTCTGTCTTTGGTCGGAATAGCCTAACCTCTGACTGATAAGCTCTCAAATTTTCTTAGGTACAGTCTAGCTTGAAAGAAAAAGACTTGACTGATCCTACGTGTTTCCTGAGAATACTTCATATATATTGTATTTACATATCATCTCAAGCTGAATTCAAGAAAGCAACTACACAGAAGAGAAACAGCACAAGTTCATATTGAGATGTTTTCTTGTAGCCATACGGGCATCACGGCCTTCTTAGCTTAATTTGTGTAAAAATTTAGCAACGTATAAGATAATACAGTGTATGTGATTTGTGTGCATATGCAACAGAAGTTAGTACATTCTTTTTTTTTTTTTCTTTTTTGAAGCAGGGTCTCACTTTGTAGTCCAGGCTGGTCTTGAACTCAATATCGAGCTTTGGCTGGCCTTGAACTCACAGCAATTCTCTTGCCTCAGTCTCCCAAGTGCTAGGATTCCAGGCATGTGCTAAAATGCCAGGCTTATGTAGTGCTGGGGAATTGAACTCAGGGCCTTATGCTTGCTAGGCAAGTGCTTTAACCACTGTGCTGTTCCTCCAGCCCATGAGTAAGGACATTCTTTTAGAGCATTGACATTCTGTGGTTGTCCAAGCTGCCACTTCATTTTATACACTTCCCAAGGCACTCAGAAGTAGTTAGCTTGCCCTGGTGCTTCAGGCATCTCCCACCGCGTGATTCTAACTTAGCCAATATTTTGAATCTACATTGATAATTTAGGTAATTGGTTTTCAATTTTATGCCTAAAAATCATCATTTTCCCACTTTCCTATGGTGATAGAGTCATCATTGCCTTTTAACATAAAGTAGGTCAGATAACCAATTCCTAGGTCTTGTTTTGGGGATCAGTTCCCTACAGCCACTTTGGCTTCAGTTAGAGTCACTATTTGGTTTATTAGGGAAAACAAAAAACACTAGAAGTAATTCAAGCAGAGGGAGATTAAATGCCAAGCTGGTGTGCATATATATATATAAAACCACTGGAAGTCATCAAACCTACTGTTGAACCTGTGCTTACCATGTGCTATGCTGTATTTATTTATTTATTTATTGAGACAAGGTCTTGCTCTGTAGACAAGTCTGATTCTGAAATCACTATGTAGCCTAGGCTGGCCTCAAACTCATGGCAATCCTGCCTCTCAGGCTCCCGAGTGTGCTGGGATGACTTGGCAAGCATTCCTAACCACTGAGCAATTCCTTCAGCCCCTGTTATTAAAAATAAATAAATAAATAAATAAATAAATAAATAAATAAAAATTGACCATTCAGCTCTGTGATATTAAGAAAAAAACCTCTGAAGCTCAGAAAGGCTAAGTTTCTCACAATACCACATGTATAAAAGAAACCCCATTTGCCCATACGGGTTCCAGATAAACATGACAGGAAGCCAGTGCATGGAGCCTAATCTCTTCTGTTTCAATCCAGTGTCCCGGGAGCTGTGCCTGCAGCAGGAGGCCGTCCCCACGACCCTACGTCTTGCGGTCCCACACCCTGGCAGAGGGCGCACGGAGCATCCTGAACTCGCAGTAGCGGGCAACGCAAGAAGCCTACTGGGAATGGCAGCTGCAGGCCGGGAGCCCAGCTGAGGAGGGGGTAGGGAGTGGGTGGGGCGGGACGACTCCGCCCCTGCCGCTCCATCCATTCCTATTGGCCAAGGGCTTCCTGGTCCCATCCCATCGCCTCCTGGGCAACGCTTAAAGTGTGCGGAGCAGGTGCCTCCGGGAGAGCAGCAACTTTGCGCGAGTGTCTGCGTCTGGCGGCGGCCCCATTCATTGTCTTCGGGAGTCCGTCCAGCCTGGGGCGGGGGGCTTCCGGCCAGACTCGGCCGCCACTGGGGGGCCTGAGGCCGAGGAGTGGCCGAGAGCGCGGCTGACCCTCGCGGGCTGGGGTGCTGCTGACGGTGGCTGAGTCCATGCAGTCGTGTGCCAGGGCGTGGGGGCTGCGCCTGGGCCATGGCGCTGGGGGCGGCCGCTTCCTGGCGGGGGGCACGGCCCCCAGCTGGGCGCTGCGGTGCCGGGACAGCAGCGGTAGTGGCGGCGGGGACGGCAGGACGGCCGGCACCTCGCGCCTCCTCGAGCGCCTCCTGCCCAGACACGACGACTTCTCTCGGAGGCACATCGGCCCGGGGGACAAAGACCAGAGGCAGATGCTGCAAGCCCTGGAGCTGGCGGTAAGGACCTGCACCTGGCGCCCCAGCCGCCCCTCCGCCCCGCCCGGGTCTGCCCGCGCGGCCTCCGTGTCCCAGCTGAAATCTCTGCTGCCCCCCGCGTGGGTCCCGGTTGGATCGCGCGCCTCCTCCTGCCAGCCTACTTTCTGCTGTCTTCCTTCTTCGAGCCTCGAAAACGTACATTTAGAAATGACTCCGGGGGAGGGGCCGGAATCTGAGGGTGTTGTTTGCAATTTACCTTTTTAAATGTTGCGAGTATTTTATAATTAAATGTACTGCTTCTGAACTCTGCATCCTAGGGAAGGAAGGAAACCCGTCCTCAAACCAAGTGCTCTGCAGATAAGTCCCAATTTTGCAAGCAGAGGAATGAGACTCCCTGGTTAGAGCGTGTGTGCATGTGGTGATGCCCAGCTGCAGACTGAAATCCCACCCGGAGTGGCCGATTCACCACCCGGCTTCAGGGCTTTCCTTCCAAGTGATTTCTGGTTTGCTCAAAGTTGTCCTTCTCTTTAGAAAGAAGCCCTAATTAGGCGATTTAAATGAAGTTCCCATAGCCTTTGTAGATGCAAAACACTTGAGGTAACTCCGAAGCATTTCACTCTGCCTCCAGTGCTCACCGACTTGCGTTTTCATTTCAGAGCGTTGATGAACTGATCGAGAAGACTGTGCCCGCCAGCATCCGTTTAAAAAGACCCCTGAAAATGGAAGACCCTATTTGTAAGTCACGGAGAGGGCTCCCTTGGGCTTGGCTTGCTTCTTCGTATTTGATTGCTGTAATTTCTGAATGACTGTTCTGGGTGTAGGATTGTCAAGAACAAGAAATAACGTTGATTAAAATAAACACCTGCCGGTGTTTTAGAGGCGGGGGGAAAAGCAGGATATTTGGTTCCCAAAGAGTCAAGATACCCCCTTCTCTGGCTCCGCCGTGCCAGATAAGTTTCCTGCAGGAAGGCCACTTTCCCCGGCACCACGGAGGGCAGAGTTCCCCCATCTTTTGGGTGGAGATGAGCTACTATCTCTTTGCAGATCTGAATAGACCCTGAAAAGGAAAGGGAATTGCCCGAGGTCAGGGAAATAGGTCCTTCCTAGCCTGAAGTTCTTAATGTCACAGTGGCTTTGAATTGTTTTATTTCATATTTAGATTTCATTACCTACTGAAAGGGGCTGTATTTTTCAGATCAGAATGCTTTTTTCCTCTGGGGAAAAACCCCACATAACTAAGTCTCACGTGTGGCTAAGAAAACTCAGTTTATTCATAGACTTTAGAGTCTTTATTATTTTATTCAATACGGGGTTTATTCAATACTGGGTTTTGACTGACACCAGGGCCTTTGTGCTGAACAACATCCTAAGTCCATTATTTATTTATTATTTATTGTTATTTTGAGACAGAGTCTTGCTAAGTTGCTCAGGCTGGACTCAAACTCAGCCTCCCAGAGTACTGGGAGTCTTCACCACTTCCATCTTAGAATTTTACTTTATAGTTTGTGTGTGTGTTTGGAGTATGTTTTTGAGACAGGATCTCACTGTATAGCCCAGGCTGGCCGTGACTCACTATGTAGTCTGGTGATCCTCTTAAGTGTTGGGATTATAGATGTGTGTATCACCACACCCAGCTAAGAAGTATTTTCTCCCCAAAAATATTCTTTTTATTAATATGCACTTGCAATGCATAATAACATTCAGCTTGAGGAACTGGTGCGTATGCGTAGTGCACATTGATCATTTCTACTCCCCACCCCTTTCCCTCTCCACAAAGTCCACCCATTTTCTCCCATCACTCAGAGGTGTTTTTAATGAGGGCATTTGATTTCCCTGGAGAGAAGACAGTAAATCAAGGACACAGATACAGCTGAAGAGCACGTTAAAAAAATTTCATCTGATTAGCTCATTTCCACCCCTAAACAGACTTACCTTTCTTCTGGAGTAAAGTGAAAACAGCTGTTGTGTTGTTTTTGCAATAGAAAGTTTTTATAGAATGCTAAAGGGGATCTGGAAATGGGTGGAGACTGGAGGGTGAGGGAGGCAAAGGGAAATAAAATAAGACACAGTGTGAATATATACTGATTTCCAAGGTGAATTAGTTATTTTTAAATCACAAATGCTAATAAAGTGAATGACCTAATATAATCAAAATACATTATACAGGGGCTGGAGGAATGGCTCAGCAGTTAAAGCGCTTGCCTAGCAAGCATTACATCAGGTGCTAAGTATCCGAGTTTGATTCCCCAGCACCACATAAGCCGGGCGTGATGGCCATGCCTGTAATCCCAGCACTTGGGAGGCTGAGACAGGAGGATTGCTGTGAGTCAGAGGCCAACCTGGGCTCCATAGTGAATTCAGGACCAGCCTGGGCTATAGAGCAAGGCTCTGTCTCAAAAATAAATAAAATAAAATACACATTGAAATAAACAGAGAAGTGAAACTGGAGAGGGTAGAATGAAGAGGGTGATGAGGGAGGCAATTAAAATATCCATGTACAAATTGGCAAAGTGAAAACCATTCATGTAGGTAGCAAACAGATAGCAATAAAGATGTGGAAAGAAAAAGGTGGATGATTTGAAATACGGAGCCCGTCCATGTCCCGGTGGCTTAGGGCTTGAGGTACAGCTCAAGCTGTGGCGAGGACTGCTGCCCTTGGTGCAGGCCTGGACTTAGCTCATAAGCTTGTTCATAAAACAAAAAAATTGTGCACCTGTTGTCCAGTGGAATGCGATCTAGAGATAGCTGAAAGCTTTATAGCTTTATTTCAATTTTAGGAAATCAGAATTGATTCATCAAATGTGTAAAACTTGAAATATATTACATATATTTATTTATATATACTTTTTTGAGACAGGGTTTTGCTCCCTAGTCTAGTCTGGATCGGAACTTGCTATGTAACCCAGGTCAGCCTTGACTTCATGGCAATTCTCCTGTCTCAGTCTCCCGAATGCTGGGATAATGGTGTGAGCCACCACACCTAGCTTATGTGGTACTGGGGAATTAAACTCAGGTACTTAGAGCTTGCTAGGCAAGTGCTTTATCTGCTGAGCTATACCTCTAGCCCCCGAGAATGTTTAGATTAGCTCTTTTTACAACACACTTTAATAAAAAGAAAAAGCTGCTCTTTTGAAAGCATTGGAGTCTGGGAAGTGCATCAGAGCTGTGTGTTCTTGTTCAGTTCATCTTTGTGATTGAGCTGACCAATTTGACTATGAGGTGATTCTTCTCACTTGTTTGGAAGCAGGTTCCTGATAAGTAATTTGCAACTTGCATGTAAACTTTAAACCTTGCAGCTTCTGTGTGGTTTGGGGTTGGTTCTATCTGGTTAGTCTGAGGTGCCTTGAGGAACATTGTCCAGTCAGGTGTACGTTCTTGCCTTGAAAAGGATGAGCTGTCCCATTGAGCTTGCTCCTTAGGGTAGGGATGAGGGTGGTGGTGGATGGAGGGTTGGGAGCATGCTTTTTTGAGGCATGAATGTTTTATTCCAAGATGTGCATTTGTTGTGCTCTCTCCCTGGGGGAGCAGATTTGTCCAGGTAACCTCTAGTAGTAGCGTGTTCATTTAATGCTGAGGTAGTGTTATCCAAAGCTGGTTTCATGTGAGTTTTTGTGATAAAGAGGAAATCTGAAGCAAGTATTTGTCTGCCCTGTACAGATAGCTATAGTGTATGTGCCAAAGTGAGCACAGTACAGATAGCTATAGTAAGAGCAAGTTATAGCCATCTTAAATGCTTTATTTGTTGACTACAAAAACTGAAGATTATAAGCAGTGTGGAGGGGACAAACTTTGGTTAGTTCTAATGCATAACTGAGTAATTGCAAACATTTATATAGCATCACTTATTTAGTGGTTATTACAATTTTTCATGAAAAGTACCTTTAAAAAAAAAAAAAAAGACAGGATCACACTCTATAGCCCAGGCTGGTCCTGAACTCACCATATAACCCAAATGGGCTTGTACTCACAGTGATCCTTCTGCCTCAGCCTCTGGAGTGCTGGGGTTAAAAGTGTGTGTGACATTACAACCAGCTTATGTGGTGCTGGAGAATTGGACTGAGGGCCTTGAGCTTTTTAGGCAAGGGCTTTAACTGTTGTGCTGTTCCTCTAGCCCTTGTTTTCCTTTGAAAAAGATATGCAGAGAACTTGTAATTTGTCCAAGGCCACAGTTAGTGACTTTTTGGTGGAGGCAGGATGCAGATACTCAAATAGTCCAGCCTATGCAACGTAGAAAATTCTTCTCTGGATACTTCCCCTGTAGTCCCTCCATCAAGTCAGAGTCTTGATATGTAGCCTAGGCTGGCCTTGAACTCATGATCCTTCTGACTCAATCTTCTAAGTGCCGGGATTACAGACATGCATCCCCCATGGTCTGGATTCATGAAATACATAGTTTACAGAAGTACAGAAACCCAGTCACACTGGAATCATTCTGCCATACGCCAGCTTCTCCAGTGAGCTAACATGAGGTCACAGGAGCATCCAAGCTAGCATGTAAGGAAACAGGCGTGGGAGCATCATGCATTTCTCTCACCCTAATGATGAGAGAAGTACAATACTAAGGCTGATGGATGATCAGTGATGCTCTGTGGACAAGCCTGGGGCAGACCACTGCAGGCAGAGAGACCAGCAGGCATAGGACAGTGTGGCAGGACAGTATCAGCGAAGTATAGGTGGCTTCATCTGTCATGAAGGATGACTCCCTTTAGATAACTCAGAAAGTGCCTTGGGAAAGGAAAAAACAAACCTGTTGATTATCAACTAGCTTCAGTAAGTCCTTATTCAAATAGAAAAAGTAAAGCCACTCAGTTCAAAACCCTATCAATTTAGTTCTGTTTAGGTAAACACATTGGTTTCTCTGGTGCCATTATGGGTGATTTTAGCTTTTTATTTTACATTGCCTGGATTTTCTGCTATCATAATTCGTTCTGTAATTAAAATTCAAAAGTACTTCATGAACCAAACCAGTCACTTTTTCTCTGTCATAGGGCTCGTCTTTCCAGTGAGGTCATTTCATTGTAGACAGACTGAACTAACTTTACAAAAGCTGTCAGAATTAAAGTTTACACAAAATTGCACACTGCTTTTTATGGACCTGCTTTGGAAGAGATAGGGGAAATGAAACTCTGATGTTCAAATTATTCAACTAGAGTCAAGGAGCTGAGTTGTCAGAATGAGAATTCTGATGGACTTGTGAGCACTGAGTGATTTTTAATAAATGGTTAATGGAGGACTGTAGTCACAGGGAGGGAGCATTGTGTAACACAGCTGCAGGTGGTAGTGCTGTTGGGCTGAACACTCCCCTGAACTGACCTCCCTGGCACTTAGAATGGGACCTATTCCTCAGCAGGTTCTGCTGGTAGGATTCTCAGTTGAGGGCAAGCCTCTTTCTTGGCCATTCCTGTGTCCATCCAGTCCCATAGATAAGAATTATTTCATTTTTAAAAACTAGAATGATTTTAGTAGATTTTTAAATAAACTGGAAATAAAGACTACCCAAATGGTAAAAGCCAAGATCATTTATTCTGGTCTTTCTACACTAAGAGAGTCATACCTGAATTTTGACAATGAGATTTAAAAAAAAAAAAATGCCTTCAGGCTGCTGAAATGGGAAAGCTGCAGGAGGGCTAAGCGAGCCTCTAATTCCAGCATTCTGGGAGACTCCGGCAGGAGGGTCACAAGCTTGAGTCAGGGTCAACTTAGCAATTTACAAAAGCACTGTCTTCAAAGTTAAAAAAAAAAAAAAGAAACATCTGATGATTGGTTTGAGGTGCATATCTGGCTTTGTTTAGTTCGAGCTTGTCTAACCCTGTGGTCCAAGATGGCTTTACCATGGATCAATCAATTGATCAATCTATCAACCAGTGTATCCAGTGCTTAGCAAAGATAGACAGTCAATGAGCGTTTAACAAATTAGGTAGTAAGGATGATGGTGAGGGTCTTCACACTGAGCTACATTCCCATTTTTATGAGCCCATTTTTTTTATTTTGAGACAGGGCTGGGCTCAGATTTGGAATTCTCCTGCCTCTCTCCCTCCCAGAGTGTTGGGATTACTGGCCTGTGTCACTGGGCCCACCTCCAACCCAAATTCTTAAGTTTTTTAAAAAACATTATGAGATTCTGTTGTAATTTTATTTATGTACTTATTCACTTATTTATATTTATTTTTGTGACTCAGTTGTGCTAACTCTGCAAGCCAGATAAATCCAACCATGGCCTGCAGGTCATCCTAAATTTTTACCCATCATGTGATTTTTTAGCAGTGGTTTTCATGACTCAGTGTGCAGTACCTGAGTATGGACTGCATATGTGATAAGGGGAGGACACAGTGCAACACTAACTCCATGCCGGAAACTGCACATATCAGATGTTACAGGCACTTGTGCCACACGGTCAGATTGAAGACTGCACATATCAGGTGGGCAGCTTGGCAAGTGAAGTGCCATAATTGCTGATGTTTCAGCTTATTTACAGATATGTGTGCCTCAAAGAGAAGTATTTATTGAGATTAAGGAAACACATAAGTTTTCTTAATTACTAAATTTGGGCTTAGCTTATTTTGCTTTAGTGATGTATTTAGAAAAGTTTTGTGACTTACATACAATTACTGCATTATATATTTATTGCATAAATGGCCCAAGGTAATTCCTTGTCACTCCACATGGTCCAGGCTAGCCAAAAGCTTGGACATCTGTGTCTAGTGGGTTCTTAAGTGGAAATGGGATAAAAGCTGGGGCAGCTTCCAATTATTAATGGAGTTCTTACCATTTTAAAACAATTGTTATGGAAATCATTGTTCAGTTTCTTGGATTGTCACTAGAAATAACAATCTGGCTTTTTGAAAATCACAATAGGCGGGCTTCCTGGGTTGTTTATTGTAGTTGGGAGCTGTGGGACACAGCTCAGTCAGTGGTGAGAGCGCTTGCTTAGCATGCGCAAGGTTGGGTTAGATTCCCCAACACCACATAAAAATGAGCTGGATATGGGGGTGCACACCTGTAATCCCAGCACTCAGGAAGCTGAGGCAGGAGGATTGCTGTGTTTGAGGCCAGCCAAGGCTACATAGGTCAGGGCCATCCTGGGCTATAGACTGAGACCCTGTCTCAAAGAGAGAGAGGATTATGAGGGAGATTTTTGTTTTCAAATGTGGCCTGGCCATTGCCCATTTGTATTTTCAGTCCCATACAACAGAATTTATCTTTAGTTGTGATTCTCATTAAACAGATACCTGCTGATCTGAACAATGCCTCACCATCATCCTTATTGCCTAAATTGTTAAGTGTTCATTGACTGTCTACCATTGTAGGCCCTGCTATATATATGTAGATTGAGAAATGTACATGTAACAGTCACTATCCTCAGGAGCTTGCATCTTGCCGCCTTAAGGCAAATTAAGTCAGAAGGTTAAAAAGTTGCAGGTAGCTAGACCTGGTTGTACAAGCCTATAATCCCAACGCTTTGGAAGGTTGAGACGGGGGTCTCAAGTTTCAAGCCCACCTTGGGCCATTTAATAAGACTTTGTCTTAAAATAAGAAACAAATGGGTTTAGGGATGTAAATTGGAGCAAAGACCCTGTGTTCTGTCCCTAGTACAGCTTAAAAAATACCATGAGATCGATAAATGTCATGAGTGTTCTAAAATGATGTGAAATTGGGTAGAAAACAGAGATTTCTCTCTTTGGTTTTTTTTTTTTTTTTTTTTTTTTTTTTTTTTTTTTTTTTTTTTTTTTTTTTTTTTTTTTTTTTTTTTTTTTTTTTTTTTTTTTTTTTTTTTTTTTTTTTTTTTTTTTTGAAGTAGAGTTGGTCCTGAATTTACTACAGAGCCTAGGCTGGCCTTGAACTCACAGCAATTCTTCTGCCTCAGCCTCCCAGGTGCTGGGATTCCACCACTGTGCCTAGCTAAAAATGGAATGCTAACCAAGCACTTAATGGCTGAGTTACACATCCAGTCCCAAGAATCTCAGTTTTTAATAAGTGTAATTTTTAGTTTTACAGTATTGTACTTTGTGTGTAGGTGTTGGGGGTAGATGCTGGGAAAGGACCCAGAGCCTTCACACTGAGCTATATCCCTAGCTGTTTTGTTTTTGGTGTTTGTTTGATTTTGAGATAGAGTTTTGCTAAGTCACTAAATTGTGTAGGCAGGGCTCAAACTTGCAGTCATCCTACCTCAGCCTCCCAGAAGGAGATATTGTGGGCTTGTACCACTGGACCATCTGGTTTTCTTATCGAGGGCCTATGATCTCTGCATTCTTGGGGCCTGAGGAAGGAAGATTACAATTTCTAGCCCAACTGGTTCAATTTAGCAACTCAACAATTTAGTGAGATACTGTTTTAAGTTACAAAATAAAAATAGGCTGGGGATATAGCTCAGTGTGAAGGCCTTGGGCTCCATTCCCAGTACCAAAAAGTAAGTAAATAAATCATGTTGACAAATGATAACGAGGAGCCAAATTGGTCATGCTAATCAGACAACATAAAATGTAAAATTCTCGTCTTCTGTTGTCATCTTGTTACAGGATCATAGAATTCATTCAGCATCATCAAAGATAGAATTTAAAAATGCTATTTTTACATAAGTGAAGTTACCTTAACATTTTTGAAATTGATGAGAAAAGCCATTTTGTAGGTTATTCTTTGGTATGTAAGAAATTACATAGACTGGAAGAATAGCACAGAGGTTAGAGCACTTGCCTTGCAAGTGCACGACCCTAAGTTTGGTTCCCCAGCACCACAATAAGCTGATGTGGTGGCGCATGCTATAATCCCAGCATCCCCCTGTAATCTTAGCACTCAGGAGGGTGAGACATGAGGATTGAAAAGTGTTGAGGACTGGCCTATATATACTACATATAGTGAGTTCAGAACTAGCCAAAAAAAAAAAAAAAAAAAAAAAAAAAAAAAAAAAAAAAAAAAAAAAAAAAAAAAAAAAAAAAAAAAAAAAAAAAAAAAAAAAAAAAAAAAAAAAAAAAAAAAAAAAAAAAAAAAAAAAAAAAAAAAAAAAACCAAAAAACAAAAACCCCACAAAATTCAGTGGTTTAAAACAATAAAAAATATTATCATCATAGTTTTTGTGGGCCCAGAATTCAAGAGCATCTTAGCTGGTTAGTTCCAGCTTGAATTATTTTGTTAGGTTACTGTCTGTATGAGCCAGCCTTGAAATCTCATAGCATACTGTGCTCTGTTCATTTGAGCCAATCACTAAGTCTGGCTTGCATTTGAAGGGAAGGATTAGATTTTACCTTTGGAAGAAATGAGTGTAAACAAATTTGGAAGTGGAATTTTTAAAAATATACTTTAGTTTTTAGAGATGTTTTAGGCTTATGGCAAAATTGAGCACAGACAGAGACTTCGCATTTGTCTTCTACCCCTCCCCTTCTAACCTTCTCAATTGTCTTTTTTTTGGAAACAGAGTCACACTGTATATAGTCCAGGCTGGTCCTGAACTGATTATGTAGCCCAGGCTAGCCTCAAAATCATAGCAATCTTACTGTCTCAGCCTCCTGAGTGCTGGGATTACAGGTGTGTGCTATCTTGCCCAGTTTATGTGATGCTGGGGAATCAAACCCAGAGCTTTGTGCTTGCTAGGCTGCTAAGCTATTCCTTCACCCCCTTTCCCGATTATCAACATCTCCCATAAAAGTAGTACTTTTTTTTTTTTTTTTTTTTTTGCAGTATTGGGAATTGAACCCAGGGACTTGCACTTACTAGGTAAGTGCTCTTCTGCTGAGCTACACTAGCAGGCTAGGCTTGAATTTATGAACCTCCAAATTTAGCTTCCCATAGTGCTTGGATTATAGGCATGTGTTTCTGCTGATTTTTATTCTGTTTTACTTTTTAGATAGGATCTTACTGTGTAGCCCGGGCTAGCCTCAATTTTGTTACGTAACTAAGGCTGGCCTTGTTCTCGTAATTCTCCTGCCTCAGCTTCCCCAGTGCTGGAATTGCAGGTGTAGTGTACTCCACTATGCCCAGTACTGCTTATCTTCAATTACAATGCATTGTATTGAATTATGAAGAATATCAAGATGATATCAGTTAAGCAGCATTATGTATATAATGGTATCCCTGAGGACTGTCAAGGTGCATAGAATCCTTTGGCCACATGAACTATCTCAGACTACTCTGTCTTTTGGTTTTTGAGTTGATGTTTCCGGTTACCTATGTTACCAGCTGCTTGTTAGGCCTGTGCAGCTTTTTCCTTCTGCTTTCTCCTGCTTCCATTCCCCATTTTAAAAAGACTTCTATGGAAGATACTGCATTAAACACTGACTGTACAAGAGTTTGGAGGTAGAGGATGATAAAGTATGATTGCTGGCTACCGATTACACCTGAGAGGGAGATAAATATGAAGTAGTTCTATGGTCTCCAGATGGGATAGATGCCTTGTCTGAGGCTGTAGCACCAGCTGAGGCACACGACTGTGGTAATATGTAGTGGAGGGATAAACCAGGTGAGTAGACTATGGTGTTGTAGAGGATGTGGGAATTATGGTGCGAGACCACAATCTGGAGGACTTAGAACTACAAAAAAATCCTCCTCACCTCCCCAAGTAACAGTAAGACTTAGAAGTTATTACAGAAGGCAGTGTTAGAATTTATACTTTCTTTGCAGGATGTTTTTGAGGTCAAGGGTAAGGAGACCACCTGGGAGATTGTTGGTGAATTCAGACATGAGTTAAGTTTACACTAGTTCAGTCCCACCAGGAAGTAGGCACTAAGACCATATTGGATACAGAAGAAGTTTGTTGAAGGTGGGAACAGGAAAGGCAGAGAAATGCTTAGACTAATGCAGGTCTGACTCTGGCAGAAGGGCTGAGAGAGAGAGAAAGAAAGCATATTGTATATTAAGAGTCATACACTACAGCACTGATCTAAGATAGTTTCAGTGAGGCCAAAAGGGAGTCCTTGAGCTGAAGCCACTGCCTGAGAAGTCTCATGTCTCACAGGGATTCATCTTCATTAGTTTTCTGTCCATTAATTAGGCAAAGGTTGAGGGCAGGCAGTGGGAAACATAGTTTGGTGGAGCTTTTGTTTTGTTTTCCTGGTAACTATTGTTTTTATTAGTATATGTTTGTGATACATAATTGCAGACAACTTGAGGAACTGGTGCACACACGTATATACGTGAGCATCATCTTAACAGAAGCATGGTGTTATGGTTTGGAACTGCCTCCTGTATTTGGCTGTTGTGGAGTACCTATGGAACAATGTGCTGTTTAAGAGGTGGGGCCTGGTTGAAAGGGCAGAATGTGGGGGCTTGACCCCGAAGAGGCGGAACACTGAGGCTTGATCTGGAAAGGGCAGGTCACTGGGACATGATCTGGAAGCTAGCTCCATCCCTGCTTGCTCACTCGGCTTCCTGTCTGCCATCCTGTGAGCAGCTTTCCTCCGGCTGCACCTCTGCCATGTGGTCCTGCCATTGCCAGCTGCCCATGGATGGACTGAGCACTTCTGAAACTGTGATAAAATAAATCTTCCCAATCTTAAGTGTGGATGTCGGGTATCCTATCCCAGCAATGAAAAGGTAAATAAAAGACACATGGTTTTGGTATAAACATCATGGTTGATCCAGAAGGGCTGTAGGGGAGGCTGTCAGTCAGATCCTAGTTTGGGTGTTTTGTAGTGACAGTGATGTCATTAACAGAAGGAAGAGGGGAGAAAGAGAGGGACCAACGGAGGAAGGAGAGGTGGAGTCTTGCTGAAGCAAAGTTGAGTTTGAGATTCTGGTGGAAACAAGACTTGGAAAATAGAGTCTAGAGCTGTAGAGAGAGAAGAGAGAAAGTTGCAGATTTAGTGGCCTTTGGAATGAGTTAATGGAAATGTGTAACATTCCCAGGGATGGAGTGTGGGAGCTGAAACTAGGATGTTGGGAATGAAGCTTGCAGAGAATGGAAGCATACCGTCTGAGGTGAAGTCATCAGTGTCAGAACACATTTTCAATCCCTGGGGTGGTATTTTAGACCCTTCTCTGTTATAAGAGTGAAGAAATCCCATGTACACTGGTGTGAGGAATGAGAGGCTGCCTGTCTGATGATCTTTCTGACAGCAGGGTAAGAAGGGATAGACTGAATGCTAGGAAAAAAACTGGAATTTCAGATGAGCTATTATAACTATCTGGGTCAAGAGGGAGTAGATGAGTCTTCTGGAGAATCTGTGGAGACTGAATGGCATGGGTTCAAGAGACATATTAGGATCTGGACCTCCTCTCCCTGGCATCATTTAGTGACCTGGAACAGAGATCTGTGATGATTGAGTTTAGCTGAGGTTAAGTATTGGTAAAATCAAGTGCCCAGGGCTTCAAGGTCCACTAGTCAGTTAGCTCAGGTCAAGTGGTTCAGGCAAAGCTGAGGCAGCCCCATTCTCATTGTGCCCAGAGGCTGGCGATCACCTTATTTGACAAGGGAAGGGCCTGAGCAGCTTCTCCTGGATGACTCCGGAGCTTTCCAGCAGGGTCAGACAGTAAGGCGGTGAGCAGCTTGCTGCACGTCTGTGTTCTAACTAAGGTCTCTTTCCACCCACCTAATTAGTACTGGTCCTTGCTTTAACCAGTCTCAGTAATACGATGGATGAATAGCATTGACCTTGCTTTGCCTAGGTTTGTTTTACTTAGTAAACCCAGGGTACAAAAATGCAAGCTAAGAACTTTGGTAAGGATTTTCAGTGCCTATTCAGCATACTAGTTGATTAAACAATGAGGAAATAAAAAATCTCCGAAATTCTAAAATTATTCTAAGTACTGCATTTTTTTCTCAGAACTTTCTTAATAGTGACAGGTTTCCAGTTTATAAATGTTTCTGAAGCCTTTGCTTTAGGAATGAAGTTGAACCAAAATGTGAGAGTAACATATTGATTGGTTATTTTATCAATAGATTCCATGGTGGGTGAGTTATTAGGACTACTGAACTGCCTCTATATGGAACCTCAAGTACATTTTTACTGCAGCGTCTCAGTTCTGTATTTTCTGAGCAACTGCCATATAACATGGCCCTGTTCACAGAGATTGCAATTAATTTAGTGAGATTCTGGATTGCCCATAGGACTATTCCTTTAATGCATTAAAAAATCATCTTTCCCTCAAGCAGAGATTTTGTTTGTATTCAACTCTTAGAACATACCCTTCTCTTCTTGTTCTTGCTCTGTAGGCCATAAAAATGTACCCTGAGTGGAGCAAAGGAAAAACAGATACTTCGGATTCTCATTTCAAAATAACCATTTGGCCTTTTAACATCTGGATCATCTGGTGTTCTGGATAAATATTATGAATTACAATGTTTCTCTACATGTTTCATTAAAAAAATTCATAGATCAAATGAAAGGGGCCATGGAGTCCTCCCACAAAAAGGAGAATGACTCAAATTCAAAGAGAAACATGGCACACGATGTACGTAACCCCTGCTACCCACTTTGGTTGCTGTGCAAGATCCTGTGGATGGCCGGATCTTAGTTCTGTAAGGGTGAGCGGGACAAGCTGTAGGAACCTCCTTCTCATGGGTAGCCAAGGGAACAAGGAGCCATAAGAAACAGACAGGACATACCTTAGCTCCTTTGGGTTCAAGGTATCCTGAAGAGGTCTCTAACTGCCAAGAGGCTTGAAGGACTAAGTCAGGTAGTTTATTAATTGGTTGAGCAAGAAAATGAGGTAAAATATCTGTCAGGATCAAGTGAGGTCAGGCCTATGTGGTACTTCCATCCTGACTACATTCTCACGTATGATCCCCTGTGCCAAGCTTTATAGTTTTTCAATTTAAAGTTTCCATTCTACGCTATACATTATAGGTTTGGTTTGTTTTGGTTTGACTTCTTGGAATGAGCAAATTCTGTGATAGAACAAACTTTGGTTGTGAAATCTTCCTCTGACCAGGAGGAAACTTGACAATAACTGGGTATATGATCTGGGTAAAGTAGTCTAAAGCCAAGTGGTTATGAGGAAAAAAAAAAGTGTTGCAAATGGCTGATAATGTATAGAATTTGTACCCAAACTCTGGTTTCCACACAGAAGAATCACAGTCTTAACATAGGATATCATTCATCACCCCCAGGTTTCCTGTACAGCTTCCAAGCCAAAGATTTGTATATTAGCAAGAAAAATATGCCGAGCCAGTCTACGTCCACACATGCTGGGCCCAGCTTTCCCCATCACCCACTGGCAGAGATAGGCCTTTCTCAAACTGGTGATACTGTCTGAGGAAGTTCAAATATGAACGTGTTGGTTGTCAATCCTAATTATTTCCTTAGAGATGTTTTCATAGTGCCCTGCCAAGGGCAGGGAGGGTGAGGAGTGGGAGGAAGCATCTGACACTGGTTAGTGGCCACTCGGTGCAAGACATTGCTGGCTGGCCTGTTAGGAAGTATATATAGGACTCTGCACCTATATGTATTACACAAAATTATTTTATTTTCGACTTAACACTGTCATTTTTGTTTGAGACAGGATCTCACTCTGTAGTCCAGGCTGATTCTGAACTCACTGTGTAGCCCAGGCTTGTATTGAACTCACAGCAGTCTTCTTGCCTCAGGCTCCTATGTGCTGGAATTATAGGCATGAGTCATCATGCCCAGCTTATGTGATGCTGGAGAAGCAAATCAAGTATTTAGTGCTTGCTAGGCAAGTGCTTTAACTGCTGAACTATTTCTCTGGCCCTGTAATTTAATTTTTGAGTAAGTAATATAGAGACAGTCCAAAATTCACAAGTCCAAAGAGACATATGGGTAAAAGATTCCTTCTCACTTCCAATCTTGCTTTTTTGTGAATTATCCCAGAGATGCCCATTCAATGCAGCCATTCTAATATATACATATATATTTTCCCCATCATTTTTATTAATATATATATGCAATACATGATGTTTACAATGAACTTGAGTATTTTGTGCACATATATATCACATCAATATTATCCCTTTCCCTCCTTAGTTTTGACCCTCCAATACCCTCCCAATCCCCCTGTAACTCCCACTATTACACTTATTTGATTCTATAGAATGCCTGTGTTCTGGGTTTCCCAAATTAGGGAAACCAGGTGGTATTTACCATATTTAATCTTCTGTGTCTGACTCACTGTAACGCTCAGATCACCATTATTCAGTTTCCCACCCCTAGAATGGCCTGCAGTGGCCGTATCTTGATGCCTCTTCCCTGGGTCCAGCAGGGCTCTTTACTGGGGTGATTTGCCAAAAGTTCTTTTTTTTCTGTATTTTATTATTAAATCTTTGTTGACATTATTTAACATGGCCTCACCCACCAGTCTACAAAAGAAGAGAACTATAACAATGCAATTCATAGGGCTAGAAAATCTGAGAAAGAAAAAGTGAGAGCTTAAATTTCTTAGCTGAGTACTGAAAGGCAAATATTTGTGCATTCAGAAGACACTCAGGTTATCATTGCATCAATCAATTTTCTTAGGATAAACTTACATTCAAGAATAAATGAGTAAATTGCTACATTAAAGAAGCTTAAGTCTATATCAAGTTGCTACATTAAATGAACAAAAATCTGTATCACATAAATATACTACACTTAATGCAATAGAGTGGCATGCTTAAGTATTTCAGAATTTTTTTAACTTTCATAAATTATTTACTCACATTTCACTAATTACTAACATTTTGCCTGATTTGGTTTATCATTTTACCTACCTACCCATCCCTAACTTCATGCATATATATTTTTAAAGATTTTATACCAATTCCCTATGTTGAATATAATTATGTTTTGCAAACTTATATACTATTAAAAACAATACTTATGGGGGAAGAGTCACAGATTTTATGAGACAATTGGTACTGTTTTTAGAAGGATACCAATCAAGTAATTCAAATATCAGTCTATTTTTTCTTACACTTTCTCTTTAGATGCTTCCTTCCCACCCTGTTTTTTGTGCTGCTTATCTGTCTCTCATAGATTCCTTCAAGTATTTTCTGCTATGTGGGGCTAGTGGTCACAACTTTTTTTTAGGGATTCTTGGTCATGAGAAAGTTTTACTTCCCCTTCATTTTTCAGGGATACTTGCTGTCTTTTAAAGTGTGAAAGATCTTGCTCCAAGCTCTTCCAGCCTTTAAAGTTTCCACTGAGAAATTTGTAGTAATTCGAATGCATTTGCCTTTGTGGAATAATGCCTGTTTCTCTTGCTGCTTTTAATATCCTCTTTATGTTTTATTTCTGAGGTTTTGATTATGATGTATCATGGCGAGTCTCATTATGGGTTGAGGTTATTTGGTGTTCTATAAGCTTCTTGTACTTGAAAATTAATTTCTTTCTCTAGATTAGGGAATTTTTCTTGCACTATTTCAGTGAATAAATCCTCTACACCTTTGGTGCTGTCTTCTGCTCTTTCACACCCATAATTCTGAGACTGGTTCACTTTGAATCATCCATCAGCTGGTGTATCCACCCACTTTGCTCATTTCTAATTTTGGAGTCATGCCTAATTATAGCATTTATTTCCTCAACCTTGTCTACAGGATCTGAAATTTTGTCCTCACAAGAAGCGAGTCATTTTTCCCTGCTTTGACATATATGTATTATATCCTGAATTTCGTCTAATTTCTTTTCATATTTTCCACTTCTCTCTCAAAATGTTCCTTCATATCTTGCATTTCCTTATTTACCTTAGCCAACTTTTTATTTGTGGCTTCAATATGCTCATTGAGCTTTGTCTCCACTAGGACCACTATTTGATTAGTAAGTTTCTCTTTAAGCCCTCTGATCAAGGCTTGCATTTCTTTGAGAATATCTTATTTGAACTGGTAGTTTGATTAGTTTGTTTGCTTTTTGACTTCCTTCCCTATTATTCCCACTAAATCAGGGCTCATGACATTAGTCTCTGTGGTCTCAGACATCTCTGTGGGTGTCCTGTTGCTCTGTCTTCCCATGTTTCTGTTGTTGAGGAAGTTTACTTTAAAGATCTAGCTGAGAGGTTTCTTTGCATAGCTATGATTGTGTGTGGTGGGAGCTGCAATTCCTCTGAGTTCTGTGCTGGGAGTGGGCAGTGAGGGTGGACCTAACAGTCTGATGGCCTGTGAGGTGTCTTGTTCACGCTCAACCTCCTCAGCAAAGCTCTCTCTCCTGTCCTGGCTTTCCTGCCCCCCCCCCCACCCCAGGGAGGGGCTGTCCACCCTTCGAGGTGCTCCCATTACACTGAGCTCTTCAGGAGGTCCACAGCCTTTTTTCCTCTTTGCAACTGCCTCCTGTGCTAGTTTCTTCCTAGGCACTGTTTGTTAACCCAATAAGCCCTGGCAAGCTCTTCTGAGCTTTTTTTTTTTTTTTTTTTTTTTTTTTTTTTTTTTTTTTTTTTTTTTTTTTTTTTTTTTTTTTTTTAACTCTAATCAGTTCAGTTTACTGGCTCCTGCTTAGGTCATCACCTATTATGGCTGCCAAGCACTGCTTCTGATCTGGGCTCCAGGAGGCCTTTTCTAGGGGGAGCTCACTTTGCACTTGTAGTATGCGCTACTTGCAGGTTTGTTTTTTGGAGGCTGGGGCTATCAGCTGCTGACAATTCCCACTTCTCCCAGATCAGCACTTAACCTCAATCTGAGGTTCTGACCTCTGGGCTTTCCTTTGTCTGTGGTCTGTGGATGGCAGCAGCTCAGAGCAGCGCCAAGTTGGCTACTGTTTTTCTCCACTTTCCATATGTCTTCAGGATTTCTGACCTTCCCATGGCCTCCTGTCAGTTGTTGGAGCACTCCTTTCTCTCCTAGCTTCGTCAGATGTTCCAGGCTCCGTGTAGGCTTTTCTCTATCTGCAGGTGACTGTGGCTCCCAGCCGTTTGCAGCTGACCTGGGGTGGCTGCCTAGGCTGCTGTTTTGTTCCCTCTGCTTCTGATGTTCCTTCAGGATTTCTGATCTTCCCCTGGTCTCCTTCCAATTGTTGGAGTGCTCCTCCCTGTCCTTGGTACATTGAACAGGAAATTTTTGACTAAATTCTCAACTTTTTAAGTGAGCCCACCAGGAGTTACTGTGGGCTCACTTGGCCACCTTTGACTGGAAATCTTCAAGAGTATTTTTAAAAAATGTATAAATGATAGCATAATTTATGCATTGTAGAACCTAAGGCATAGCATTTTTAGGTGTAAAGAGCAAAAGGAAAAGATGGGTAAATTTTTCTAAGTAATTAAATCAAGAAAAGGATTCTGTTTGAAACAGTGGGTTAAGGATGGGAAATTGTGTGTTTAATGTACCATGTATCTTGACTTGTGTAGCTTGCTTGCCTGTCTCAGTGACACTTTTCCCAGTTCTTAAGTACACTCACATGTAGGGGAAGTTAAAACCTAGATTTAGCAATGCATCAAGTATTTAACAAGTAAGTTGGCTTTTGGTGTTGGGAAAATATTTAGTGGATTGGTTAGTATAAAGTTTTTGATAATCTAAGCACAAGTGTTAAGAAAATTGGGAGCTGCTACTAGAAAGACTCTTGTGTAAGAAGAAAGGAAGCGTTCACTTGGAACTCCGAGAGCAGGAGCAGTGCTTGGCTTCACCTGTGGATACTTAGGACACAGTGCCAAGAGGCCACTGAACTCTATTTTTGGCACAGGAGGACCAGGGCATTATGCAATACGCTGAGGCAGAGGAACAAACAAGGTCAGAAGCAGGTGTGTGTTCCACAAGAAAGGAGCCTCCTGCTTAGGTTTCTGAAGGTTCCTTGAATTTCTTCCTCCTGGGAGTGTACAATGTCCGACTGCCTTGCAGGCCTGTTGGCAAGCATCTGGAAAGATGGCGATTCTTAGTGGATGCTCACTTGCTTATTCTGCCTCTTTCCCCTGGTTAGTTTCTTTGTAGTTCACATTCAAGAAGATGGTTATAGGGATTAGGCCCATGCCCAGGGACAGGCTGTTTGTGTCAGGTTGGAAGGGCACATATGCATTTCTGTGAAGTTGGCTCTGGGTGTTTTTCCCCCTCCCTTTTGTCCACATAGCTTCTTTGGGCTGTGCTGGTTAGGGTTTGGATGGTACAATCACCTCTTTGTGATGCTTTTCTTGCTAGGAAGGGGGAAAAGCTACCAGTAGAGATCATAGACCCCACTCTGTTTTTTTTTTTTTTCTAGACATGGGCTTTTTTTTTTTTCTTCCCAAGAGAGAAAAGAAATGACAGTGGTGGGCATTGTGTGCTTAGGATTTGGAGTTTTATTTAGACTGTATAGTCAGGTCCCAAACTTAGACTTAGAAACCAGATTCTGCTGAGTTCAGTTTCAGGTAGGTCCAGCAAGTAGATCTCTAATTGTGCATTTCCCTCTGTTCTCTCCTTTGCTTTCCATCTATGTGTATGGCAAGAACTAATTTTAAGTTCCTAGATACCTTGGGTTAGTTCTTGTGCACATTTGGCCAAAGTGTGATTTCGTGAGTGAAGGTGAGAAATGGCAACCCGTAAACATTTGAAACAATTCACTCACTAATCTATTTGGGGAATGGCTGTTCTGTGGATAAAGAAGTCTGCAAACTTGGTGTATCACCACAGTAGGAAGCAGCTTAACTCTGTTCATCAAGTCACCGACTGTCCTCACTTCTAACTGGGAATGTTGGTAGTTGTGAGCAATACATGAGTGAATAACAAAGGCTTCTTCCACCGTTCACACTTTAGGGAGCACTCAGTACTCACCCTACTGGTTTTATTATTTTGTTTCAGGTGGAGGTATGGATTGAACTAGGACCTTGCACATGCTAAGCAGGCACTCTACCATGGAGCTACATCTTAGACCACTTTCTCTACTAGTAAGCTTGGTGTATGAAGGACAGCTTATTCTGTTAACTCGCTTTCTCTTCAATGGAATGTAAAATTAGAGATAAAAGACCAGGATGTGGTCTTTATTATTGTCATTTAAATCTGCACTATCCCCCAAATTCACATGTATTTGGATGTTATGGGTTGTCTTTAGAACTATGTGCTCTTGGGAGATGGGGGCTGGTCTGGAGGAGTGGATTTTGGGTGTGTGGTGGAGGACAGGCATGTGACAGATTGGATTATAGGCACGTGGTGTTGTGTAAACCTGGAATAGGCAGAACACTGAGGTTGGACCCAGAAGGTTCGGACTTGGCTTCCTGTTTGCAGTGCTGTGAGGAGATGCCTCTACCTCCACTTCTGCCATGTGCTTCCACTGCTGCCAGCCACTCATGGATTGACTCTCACCCTCTAAACCCGTCTGAGCTAAAATGAAACATTTCCTTCCATAAGTTGTGGATGACAGATACTGACTTACAGCAATGAAAAAATATGAATTGGGGGAAGCTCTTATTAGTTCCAAGCTCTGTGGGAGCAGAATCCACACGTGCTTGAAAAGTTTTGGTTCCGTAGAGAATAGAGCATATCTTTATGGCATCAGAAAATTCTGTTTCAACTTTGACTATTTTTTTACTTCTAGGTTGTATAGGTAATTATTTTGTTCATTTTTGCTAACTAGCTTTAAAACTTTTTTAAGTGCTTTATTCAGATGTGTAAGACTTTGGTGGTTGTCCTGTGGGATGCTGACTTATATTTGGACCTTTAGGGTTAGGCTTGGAACTAAGGCAGAATGTGCCAGTGGACTCCTGGATGGTCCAGCTTGTGCTGCCTTTTCTTCCTTGCTGTTGAAGTAAGGGAGTAAGGCAGGACTGGGACTGGGGTGGCAGGAGGCTATAGAATGAAGGGAGGTGGGAATGAGAGCTCTTGAGCTTTGCCCTCCTTCTTGGACAGCTCTGCTGACACATGTGAGAGAATTGATATTCTCTTTTCTATTCCTCTCTCTTTTTCTGTGCATGCATGTATGTGTGTGTTCGTATGTGTGTATGTTGATGCTGGGGACTGAACCCAAGGCCTTCACACATGCCAGGCAAGTGGTGTACCGCTGAGCTACAACGTCAGTCCCAAGAATGGCTTTTTTTTTTTTTTTACAAAGAATTTCAGACCTTTTGCCATTCTAAATGACAGTCTGGGACCTCCAGAAGTAGCAGCACCCCCCTTGTAGCATTGATGCTTTTCATACTTGAATGACACTTCTCAGATGTTAAAAGTCATGCTAACATAAACGTAGAGCAAAATAACTAATTATAGAGATTCAGAAGCATGCAAATAATCAGTCTTGAAATATAGGAGTTTCTAGCTTAGAGAGTACAGGAGGGAGTCCTTAGGTGCAGAGGGACAGTACTGACCCCATCTAGCTGCCTCCTGGGAATACGGTGCTGGGGTTTCCCTTCCTGAGGTTCTTTTTAATTTGTCTGCCACAGTTCATGTTTTTTTTTTTTTTTCTTTGAGTCAGGTTCTCACACTGTAGCCCAGGCTGGTCCTGAATTCACCATGTAGGTCAGACTGCCCTCAAACATGTGACAGTCTTCCTATCTAGGCCTCCTGAGTGCTGGGATTACAAATGTGTGCCACCACACCTACCTTTCAAGTTTTTTTTTTTTGTTGTTGTTGTTTGTTTGTTTGTTTGTTTTGAGACAGGGTCTCCTCTGTAGCCCAGACAGGTCCTGAACTCACTATGGAGCCCAGGCTGGCCTTGGACTCACTGCAATCCTCCTGCCTCAGCCTCCTGAGTTCTAGGTTGCAGGCATGTGCCACCACGTTCAGCTTATGTGGTGCTGGGGAATGAACCCAGGGACTTGTGCTTGCAAGGCATGTGCTTTACCGGCTGTGCCATTCTTCCAGTCCGTAGTTTAGCTCTTGATGGGCTTTAGACTGATTTTGTGAGCTTATTGTCAGATGTGGTGTAGGGATCCTAGCCTCCCCTTGGAGGTACCTCTCTCTCCACCTAACTACTCCCCAAGGGACCCTCTATCATATACCCATGATAGGAATTATCTTTCATTTTGTGGAAATGAGCACACACAGGTTCCTACTATGGGAGTATAAAATAAGGCTATAGTAAAGAGAGACTTTCTAAAGATCTCTAAGGGAAGTTGAAAATCATGGGGGAAGAACAGTTGATTTTGAATTTTTTCTTTTGTTAATTATATGTGACTCAAGGTCTCACTATGTGGTCCAGTTTGGCCTAAAGTTTGCCATGTAGCCAAGGTAGCCTGGAACAAGCGATCCTTCTACCGCAGCCTCCTAACTGCTGGAATTATACAAGTGTACCACCAGACCCAGCCAAGAGCAGTAGATTCCATCCTCCCCATTTTATCGATATGTACATATGTGATGCACAGTGTTTGCATTGAACGTGAGTTTTTGTGCACATATATATTGACACAAGGGTTCAAATTCCTCCCCTCTCCCTTTTTTTACCCTCTCAGACCCTCCTCATTGGTTCCCAGTATCCCCATTTAGTTCTATGCAGTGACTGTGGTCTGAGTGTCTCATATTAGAGAAACCGTTTGATATTTAACTTATGTGTCTGCCTCAGTTCAGTGAGCATGATGAAGTCTGTAAAAGTGTAGTATCTTGTGTTCCCAGAGAAAGGAGATCTAGGATTTGGTTTTAGTTCAAGATTTTTCTCAGATTCAAGCAATGAGTTTCAGGGATCCTGTCAACTCCTTTTTCTGCTCCTGAAGCTTGTCCTTGAAGTGCAGTTTTCAGGGAATTTGATTTAATGAGGGTCCATAATTGTGGTTCTTGGCACAAGAGTGAAATTCCTATCTCTGTAGTCCAATATGTTTTTATTGGACAGGGGACGGGAAAGAGGACTCTACTTTGGAAGAATCATGGTGGTAGCTTGCCATGAAAACTACTGACCTAAATCCTTTTGGCTGTAACCACAGCTATTTCTAATTATGTCAATTATTATTACAATATTTTTATCCTAAGTATGCAGCTAGCTACGTACCAGCCGTTGAGTTGGTTATCTCAACCTAGCCAATTGAAGACCTACATGACATGGCCTCCCCCACTTATGCTGTGAGAATGAGCAAGCAGTGCCCAGGGCAGGTCTTTGGATTGGTTAATTGGCCCTGATATCTGGCCAAGTCTCACTGAAGAGCTATGGGGAAAGTACTACAGTACTCTGCATTGACCTTCAGTACATTCCAAAATGTAACACTGGCTTTCTTGTGCCAGTAAGAAGGTTTTGGAAGAATGGACAATGCTATCTGGGTTGATGAGTGTTTTGTTTTGATTCATTTTGTGGTAGTATAGAATGAACCCAGGAACTTTGCACAGAGCTATATCCCCAGTCCATTTTTATTTTTATTTTGTGACAAGTTGAGCTTGGATTTGCCATCTTCCCACCTTGGCCTCCTTTAGTGCTTCCAACACTTAGGTTGATGACAGTCAATAGTAGAATATTAACATATGGAAAAACTTGTTTGGCAAAGTATAAAGTTTACTGGAGCTGTGAGTATAGGTTACTTGACCAGGAGGATCCAAGCATACATGCCCTTTCTGCAAATGGCTTGTACAGCTGCTCATATTAATTTGCTAAGGTTGCCGTAATGAAATTCTGCAAACTGAATGGTTTGAGCAAAAGGCGTTTCTTCTCTTTTAGTTCCATAGGCTAGTGGTCCCAAATTAAGATTTTGTCAGAGTTGGTCCCATTGTGGCACTACAAAGGAGAATTGGTTCCATGCCTTCCTCCTAGCTCCTAGTCACTGCTGGCAAACCTCAGCTCAAAGATGTGTGATTTCCATCCCTCCTTCTGTCGTAACATGACATTTTCTTTGAGTACGTGTGTCTGTATCCAAATTTCTCTCTTCTTAGAGAAATATCAGTCCTGGGTTAGGGATGTCCCTAAGCCAGTATGATATCATTTTAACTTGATTGTATCTGGGGAGGCTCAACCTCTGAGTAAGGTTACACTCACAGGTACTTAGGATTGGGATTTCAGCATCTTGGGGTTTTTTTGGGGGGTGGGGTGGAGATATGACAGAATTCAATTCACATCATTCTTCTTATCCATCTCGTTCCTAGATTTTTATGCTGGCCTCTGATCCTGTTTCTCTGTGTCCAAGGTCCCTCTGCATCCTTTTCACACTAACAATAGAATGATGTTTTTATAACATAGAATCATTATTCTCCCGCTTTAAAAATGTTCCACAACTTCCAAAGGCTAACCTCTTGATTTGACAGACAAATCTCTTCTTGTGCTGCTCTTATTTGAGAGCTGGCCCCTTTGTCCTAATGCATAATGTGGAGCAGGCGCCTGTCCCTCTTGCCCAGGATCTTAATTGAAGCTGGCCTTGCCTACCCTGCTCTGCTAATTAATCTCCCCTCCTACTGGGCTTCTGAATCACTCTTACCCTAAGAAGATTATTTGGGAAATGATTGAATTTCTCGCATGATTGTTCCTACCCATGTTGTCCTTGCCTTTCTCCTTAAAAGTTGTTTTAGTGTACTTTCATTTATTTTTCTTGTTTTGGGTGGTCTTGGGGGGTTGTTGAACACAGGGTCTTCACTCATTTATTTTTTAAATTTTTCTGGAAGAAGACAAGGTAGACCTCTGTAAGACAGCTGAATTTTCTTTGTCTATAAAGCTGATACTTACGTGACTTTCTTCTCTTTCCTTAATCTGTGTCAAAGTGACATACAGCTTATGAATGATTTCCTGTGAAAGTTTGTGGAGTGGGTGTATGCGTGTGCCGGTGTAGTGGAGGATGAAAGTTTTTCATTGAGGATTGTTGGGGTCTTTGGCGTCCCTGGCCGCCATTGGCCACTGGCAATCAGTAATCAGCAAAGTTTGGGGGAGCAGGGTTTCTAGTGGCTGTTAGTGTGATGGAATAGCTTCAGGGGACTGAATCAGTGTTAACAGCTCATTTAATGGAGGTGAGGACCAGGCTTTTAAGCAGTTGAAGGCAGGAGGGTCAGCCAGGTAACAGGGCAAAAGTCGTTCACTGACTGGAGGAAGTTTGAGGTCTGAAAGTTGCCTAATTTGCATAGTGGGTCTCTCAAAACCTGTTCACGTGGTTTCTGGTAAGGGTCTTGGGGTAGGGGAAAATTGGGGATTTGAGTAGAATGAAACCTGAGCTGTGGGCCATCCTGGGCCTGGGATAAGAGGGAGGGGGATCCACTCCTGCAGGTCTGGAGATGAGATTATCTGGGGCTGAGCCACCTTTTATCTTTTGTTAGTTATCCCTGGACCTAGTCAGGGTCCTGTAGAGGATAAAGAAGTATGAATGAGAACAATATTGAGATAGAGTTCAGTAGAGTTAAAACAACAGAAAGCATCTTTGTAGTGAATTTGCTGATTTACTAGACATTGAACTGAAGGTTCATGCATGCGAGACAAATGTTTACTACTGAGCACTTATCCTCATTTTATTTTTAAGCTGGGATTATTAAACAGTTCAGGCTGACCTCAAACTTTCAATCCTCTTGCAACAGCCTTCCAAGTAACTGAGATTTTTTTTTTTTTTTTTGACACAATCGCCCAGGCTGGTCCTGAACTTTTACTATGGAGCCCTTGGACTCAAGGCAGTCCTTCTGCCTCAGCCTCCCAAGTGCTGGGATTACAGGCTTGTGCCACCACACGCAGTTTATGTGGTGCTGGGGAAGCAAGCTCAGGTACTTAATGCTTGACTCAGCACTTGCTAGGCAAGCGCTTTAAGCACTGAGCCATTGCTCTAGCACTAGGTGAGATTTTTTGAGACAGGATCTTACTCTGTAGTCCAGGCTGGTCCTGAATTCTTTGTGTAGCCCAGATTGGCCTTGAATTGATGATAATCCTTCTGCCTTATCTTCCTAAATTTTAAGATTACATGCATGTACCATCATGCCTGTCTTTCTTTTTTTGTGGCTGTGACAGAATACCCAACATACACACATTAGTGAGGAAAAAGTTATTTTAGCTCTCAGTTTTAGAAGGTCATAGTCTATTGGGGGCAGCCAGCAACAGCGGAAGTATATGGCCAAGGTGGAGGTGGAAGTAGCTCCTCATGGCCTTGTGAACAGAAAGCAAATTCCAGAAAGAAGGGAGGAAGTTGCACACATCCTTCCAGGTTCTGTCCTGGTGATCTGCCCCCTCTGGGTCCAGTCTCAATGTTCTTTCCCTTCCAGGTTTAAGCCCATATCCTACCACATGCCTGTAATCTACAACCTGTCACACGCCTTCTTCTACCACACTCCTATAATTCTGCACATGCCCATAACCCCCCCCCCCCAAAAAAAAAAAAACCAGGCCCCAATCTCCTAACAGCACATGGTTCCATAGATAATCCATAGCACCCAAATACCTGAGGCTTTTGGGGGGCATTCCAGATCCAAACCACAATAATGTCTATCTTATGTGGTATGAGGGAATGGAACCCAGGGATTTGTGCTTGCTAGGCAAGTACTTTTACTGCTGTGCTATTCCTCTAGTCCCCAAGTAGCTGTGATTATAGGGCTGACTGAAATTTTGGTACATCTAGAGTTTTCTCTGGAATAGCAACAATAAAATCCAAGGATTAAGTGGCTAAATCCCTAAGGAGATCTCCAAGGAGCCAGACATTTGCCTAAGCTGTTCAATTTTAGTAGCATGAGCTAAGTTTGGTGGCACAGGCCTGTGATCCCAGCATTGTAGGGGGCCAAGGCAGAAGGATTGCAAATTGGAGTCCAGCCTCTGAGCAATTTAGTGAAACCCTGTGTCAAAATCTAAAATTAAAAAAAAAAAAAAAAAGAGCTGGGTATGTAGCTCAGTGTGAAGGCTCTGGGTTGGATCTCCAATCCCACTGGGGAAAAATTTTCTTTTTCTCTCTTTCTTTCTTTCTTTCTTTCTCTCTTTTTCTTGTAGCATGATCTGTCTTTATGTAAAAGGGCAGAAAAATTCATATAATGTTATTTATATCTAAAAAGCATCCTTCAACATAAGAGCTATACATGCAGCAGATCTTAGCCATGCTGAGTGGGTTAAACTACAGAATCTGGTGTTAAAAAGACTGAATTATTATTACTATTAGTTCTAGTAGCGATAGTAATAGTAGTACTAGAGATTGAACCCCAAAGCTTTTGCACTATACCCAGCTATCTACTTAGTCCCTTCCCCTTTAAAAAATTTTATGACAGGGTCTTGCTAAGCCCAGGCGGGGCTCAAACTTGTGATGCTTCTACCTCCATGTCTCAGAGTGTGCTGGGACTGGAGGCATGCACCACCATGCTCAGTTTCAGTAATCCTTTCATTTTAGTCCATGTAACTTTAGGCAAATAATCTTCTTCAAGTCTCAGTTTCCCAGGCTGCACAGAAAACACTTGATGTTATTCCTGACAGAGTTCATGTCAATAAATGTCAGATGCTACTATTATTTTGTTATTTTTATGTGAATGACTACAAAATTCTACATCTGAGGGCTTCATAATTCTTAAATGCCTGTATGCCATAATGAAAATGCTGGCTGAAAGTATATGTGTGTCTCTTATAACTCAGACATAGCATTGTTGGGTAGTAAAATTTTTTTGGTAAGTACCTTTTTTAGTGACATGAAGGGAAAGTGTTTGATTCAATAGGAAAATTATAAAGATAATATAAATTACATATTGTGTTAGACTGTAACCTTGACTGCTTCCAGAGAGTATAGAGCAATTCAAAAGGGAAAATACAGTTTACTGAGAGTAAGACAATGTTTTTAGTGTAAACATAACAAAAATGAAAAGAGGACAGAAGAAACCTGGAATAAGGCAACATTTCTTATGTTAGTGTTAAAATGAGCAATTCGGACAAAAGAGATGGAAGAAGAAGCAATGAGTTATTTGGGACCAACTTGGAGGAGAAATTGGGTGGTGTTATCAACATGCTCCCCCCCACCCCCAAGGTTTCTAGGTATAATGGAAATCCTTATTATTGGTTGGATGACTGATTATATTTTCTATGTAACTGTTCTCATACTCAAGTAAATAAACAAAATGAAGATTCTAAATTATAATTAGAGCTCTTTCCTGAGACATTTTCTTTGTAACATTTCTTTCTTTCTCACAAACAGGTGAAAATGAAATTCTTGCAACTCTGCATGCCATTTCAAGCAAAAACCAGATCTGGAGATCATATATTGGCATGGGCTATTACAACTGCTCTGTGCCGCAGACCATTTTGCGAAACTTACTGGAAAATTCAGGATGGTAATGTATCTCTTGATTAAAGGATGGGAACGCTATGATCTGTGTGCTTCTTCCCTCTTCCATCTCTCCCCAAGGTGTACACTGGCTCCTGTCCCCTGCTGTTGACTCTGTGTCCCAGGAACCTTCCTGGTTTCTCTGGGTAGGAAATTTCCTTGCTCAAGGACTGAGAACATATTAACTTTTTCCCGAGTTTACACCCTCCCTCTTCCCAGATCTAGCATTTGACATCATGGTGCTAGTGATCTCTCCCTAATTTTGGTGCCGTCTTTGAACAGTGTGTCAGACCTGCAGGTGGGCTGATTCAGGGCTTTATTTCTCTTTGCAGACCCTAGGACTGGAAATTGTGTGTGAGTTTACTCGTGTAAGCAGTTTTTGGGGATCTGGAGAGAATCTTAGCCTATTGTCTCTGTCAGGATTTTTAAGGTGACAATCATGTCCCTCCCCTCTCCTCATAATTCTGGGTCACAACTAACTGAAAATGAGGAGACACAGTGTCAGGTAAATGGTGATCATGCTGTCAGCTCTATTACGAAAGGGAGCATACGTGTCCTGCAGACAGGTTCTTCTCGGGAAGGATGAGAGCTGTGTGTGCTTGGTTACTTGCTCCAGTCCTGCTAGTCAGATTTGCCCTTGCTACTCCTCTGTGGGGTGTTCTGCCCTCGGTGTCTGTGTCCCCTGTCTGCCCTGACCCTCGCTGACTGAAAACAACAAAAGCAAAGCAGTTTAAGAAAACCTCTGACGCCACTTCCATGCTGCTCTGTTATTTTCCATCGTTGTGTTCAATATGTCATAAAGAATCAAAGAAAGGTTCATGCCCCAGTGCTATAACAAACACTCTGGGCATCGCTGACAGCAGGAGACTACGCCCCAACAGTGAAGAGCAGAGGACAGCCTCTGCTGCTTCTCTCTGCTGGGAAGTCATGTCTCATTATGGAAGAGGAAGGGGTGGGGCTTGCTTTCTGTCCTTTTTGGACTGGTGCCATTTCACATGCCACAATATTTGAATTGAAACTTTGTTTCAAATGATGTCTTAAGTGTCAAAAAGAAGAAGGCTAGTCATTTGCGTGTGTGTTTGTCTGTGTATTTGTTTGCCATGTGTGTGTGTATGGTAGGGTTTTTGTGTGTTTGGAAGGAGGGATAGAGATAGTTTCACTAAGTTGTCCAGGCTGTTGTTAAACTCAAATCTTCCTGTCTTAGCCTCCCAAGTGTGGGATTACAAGTGTGCATCACCACAACATGTGTTACTTGACAATGTAAATATACACTCTTTCCCCAGTGTAGAAACAACCCAAATACAGGGTAAAGAATGATGGTCATCTCTAATTCTTTTTTTTTTTTTTTTTGGCAGCAGGGTGTCTGTGGCCCAGGCTGGCCTCAAACTTATGGCAGTCCTCCTGCTTCAGCCTCCCAGGTGCTAGGCTTATAGGCATGTGCCACAACACTTGGTTTTCCTAATCATTTTTAAAGTTAGTTTGTATAAAAGATAATTTATAGCAGGACCATTATAATGTGAAAACAGAGTCTACGATTGCCTCAGTTTTCAAAGGTATTGATAGCAAGGTTCAGAGATTATCTTCCACATTAATATACGTAAGAGTCAACTCTAGAACTGGCCAAATAGGCAAAGGATTAGAGCGCTTGCCTAGCAAGCACAAGGCCCTGGATTTGATTCCCCAGAACTATATTAACTGGATATAGTGGCACACACCTATAATCCCAGCAGTCGGGAGACTAAGGCTGGATTACAAAGCAAGACTTTGTCTCACAAAAAGAAAAATAGCTATTTTTATTTTGTACTTCCAACTTTATTTTTATTTGAGACAGGGTCTGTCTTTGTAGTCCAGGCTAGTCTCATACTCACTATATAGGCTAGGCTGACTTCAAATTCAGGGCAATTCTCAAGACTTAGCATCCTGAGTGCTAGGATTACAGATGTGTGCCACCATACCCGGTTTATGTGGTGCTAGGTAATCAAACTCGAGGCCTGTGCTTTTTAGGTAAATGTTCTACCCACTGCACTGTTTCTCCAGGGCAAGAACCAACTTAGCGAGGGAAGGAAGGGTTGAGGGAAGTAAAAATGATCAAGATTCCAAATGTACATTCACCAACTCCTTAAGTTGGATATAATCATTATATACTATTAGGTATCACAAGTATATCCTAATAAAAAGAATAAACAAAGAGAGGGTGGGTTTCCCTCAATGGCCAATCATGGAGTTGTCTCAGCAGGAGTGTTTGAAATAACAAGAATGTGCTTTCAGATCAGTGATGCTTAAAATTTTTGTCAGTACTTCACTGTTCTGTCCTTTTAAGTATAAATGTCCTGGGAGGTGAGATTGCTTTGTGCTAGATACACCTGAGTCACAGGAAGTCACAGGAAGCCGACCACACCTGCACATTCACACCTGCATCCCCTTCCTGTTGTGGCATTTACTTTCAATATGCTCTCCTTCATTAATAAGAGAACAGGAAAGTAGGACCAAAGTAGAACCATCCAAGAACAATTTCTGCTCTGTGTATGTGCGTGTGCATGCATACATGTATGTAAGTATTTGCATTGCTGAGGGTTGCTTTGATACCGCAGTGCTGGTAAAACTTGCAAGGTTGATTTCAAAGCAAATGGCCTCTCATCTCTGTTTAAAGAAAAGCCTCCACAGGCCATGAACTGGCCACAGCATTCCAGCTGCCCGCGGGCTGGCCTGCAGCCTGTGCTCGGGTGGCCATACAGGGTATTCACCATATTGCTCCCTGGCTGTGAGCGGGTGTGCTAATTTACTTTAAAAGCATCCAGCATTTTGAGAGGGAGACAGTATTGTTCTGTGATTTTTGGTCTCTCTTTTTGGGTGCGTTTGAAATGTTCCTTTGTGTTCTCCTAACTCTGATGTGAAGCAGAGAGAGGTACTGACCCTGGCCAGCACTGATAGGAGGGCTGTACACACTCGGGTCGTGGGCTTCACATTATCAGCCTTCTGAATGGTTTCCATGGAGATGGAGCCCACAAATTCCGGTGACGTGAGGGGAAAACAAATGGGCACCATAGTGTCGAGAGAATACAAACATTTGGGCTCTTAAAAGAAAAATTATGCCAGGTCTAGAACTTGTTTTGTGGGGTCCACTGTTTCAAATTTTCTATTGCTGATAACCTCAAGAAATAATATCCAAACATTTGTATTTTCTTTGTGGCTTTCTCCTTTGTATAATTTTGGCATCACGATTAAAATGAGAGACTCTCATGAGTGTTCTACAAATCCCTACTACCTCCTTCTATCCTACTTCCAAAAAAAGTTCACAGCCAAATGACAGAAAATAGTCATAATTTTAGGGTCAATGTTAATACTGTGTTGACTATATCAAGCTTCTTATTTGAGCATAATTAAACCTTTTCTTGGATATGCAGAGATATAGAAATCATTAGTTAATCGGGAATGTAAACATAGATCTGACAAGTTTGTATGTATAAAGTGCTGGGGATTGAACCCACAGCTTCATGAATGCTAGACAAGTAAAGTATTCTACCAATTTCCTTATTCACAGTGTTTTGCCAGGTGGCAGGTCCTTTGGTATCATTTTATTTCTGTAATGAGGATTTATTCGTATCTTTAGACTTGAGGCTCACTGGCTGGACTCTTTTAATAGATCATTGCTAAAAACGCTTTATCTGTTTTATTAGTAGGGTAAGAAACCTGGAGACTATAAGAGTTAAAGATGACAGGAGGAGAATTATTGATTTGTCATCTTTGCAAAACAAGGTTTGCAAAGCTCTCTATCATTAGCTGTGCTAATTAACATTAGTGCAGCCTTGGAGTTATAGAAGTTCTGAGTAAGCATAGGAAGGTTGGGTAACAGAATGAGGGAAATATTACATCCCAGTGTCTGTGGGGACAGTGAAGTGTCAGGTATGGAAGACTGTCGTATAGGGGCTGACAGAAAGTGGGGCTTTATCGGACAGGGGAACAGAGCTAAGGGGGGTTGGGACTTTACAGCTGTGGGGTTTCTTTAGCTTATGACATAGATAATTCTGGCCATGTCTGTCTACTTGATCAATATCTCAGGACTGGGTTCTGTTATCCAGGGGAGCCATGGAATTCACTTCTCATCATGAGATGACAGCTCCTGTTTAGCAGGATAAGCCTCAGTTCCTGTCAGGGATTAATTGCTCCTGCTTGGGTGGAGTGCTCTCAGGAGGTGGTTAGGGAGGCTCTGCTTTTCCTGGAATCCCTGAGCTGCTTTTCCTGAAATATGAGGTGATTATAGGTTTAGGACATTGGCTGAAGACTTCTAGGCATCACAATCAGGTGTTTCTGCTCTCAGAATCTTGAAAATTCCTTTGGTTACTCTTATCTTGGAGTTTTCAATCTTGAAGGGGGTTGAGATAACCTGGGTAAATTGAGGGCTAATAAACCTTGTGAAAGAGACACTCAGTAAATGGTTAACATGCCTACCTGTGTGTGTATTTTAGGTCTGTCTATATGAATATACTGAAATTTTTCTATTATTCAGATGGGCTAGCTGGTTTGTGCATATGCTTCTGCGTATGTGTGTCTGTCTACACATCACATAATGATTTTGAGCAAAATGAATGTTTCATGTGTACAGGCAGGAGCAGTGTCATGTGCATTCTCCTGACGACACATGTGTGAGATCTTGCCCAAACTGAGACCACCACTGCCTGTTGTCTAAGCTTTTTCCATGACCCCATTTCTGCTCACATTGCGTCTTTAATTTCCTGTACCATATTGTGTGATTCATTCATTCCAGTTCACTACCCACTTAGAATGTGACAACTAATTTACAGTTGGTAAGCCAGGCTGTTCAAGAAATTAATTGAAGCAAAAATTTTTTTCTGCTGTACACACACACATTGTTATACCAATAAAAGTTGCAGGAAATTATTTCAAAGTATTGATATTATATGGCTTGATAAGGCAACTTCACCTTATTCCTTCTCAAAGGTAAATATTTGAAACAACAACAACAAAAAAAAAATAAAAATTAAGGATGCAGAAACAACTCTGAGGAACTTCTGATCCTTGACAGAGGGGCCAAAGTATTTGCTGAAGAACAGACAATCTCTTTAATAAATGGTGGTGGGAAAACTGGTTATCATATAAATGAATCTAGACCTACAACTTTACCCTGTACTAAAATCAAAATAGATCAAAGATGTAGATTTTTGAAACACTGAAACATCTGAAAGATAAAATAGAAAAACCTGCCTGTAATCCCAGTACTCGGGAAGCTGAGACAGGAGGATTGCCAAGTCCAAGGCCAGCCTGAGCTACATAGTGAATGCAGGAGCAGCCTGGGCTACAGAGTGAAACCCGGTCTCAAATAGGCAGAACCCTTGAAGACATAGGCAGAGACAGACTTTCTCAGTGGAACACTTACGGCACAACAGATAACAAGAGTCAATTAAGATGATAGCAAATTGAAAAGCTTCTTTGTGGCAGAGGACATTAATAGAGTGGTGTGTGAGAACTGATGGAATAAGACGTTTTTTGCCTGCTACTCCTTGGAGAGGGGTTAATATCTCAAATACACAAATAACAGAAAAAATTTTACTCCCAAATATAAAAGACCCAAAGAAAAGATAAGCAACTAAAATGAATAGACAGTTCTCAGAAGTAGTACACATGGCCTATAAATACATGAAAAATGTTCAGCATCTTTAACCATTAGAGAAAAACAAATCAAAACAACACTGAGGTTCCCTTTTACTCTAGTAAGAATGGCTATTATCCAGAACTCAAGAAACAAACGCTGGCAAGTTTGGAGGGAGAAAGAAAGCATTCTGCATTGTGGATGAGAATGTGAACTAGTGCAACCATCATGGAAAGCAGTGTTAAGACGTCTCAAAAAAAAAAAAAGATTGGTAATTAAATCATCTGATTGATATACTTTTAAAACAGTACCAGTTCTTCTATAAAATCTAAAATCTCCCCACATTGTTATTAGTAATAATATAGTAGGGTGCAAAATAGAATAATAATGCAACATGGGGAATTGACATAAAAATCTCTTAAGAATACAAATGCATGAATATATGGATGGGTAGACAGATAAAAGTATAAACCAAATGTAGCAGAATGTTAGTAATCAATGAAATATGAGTAAATAAGTTATGAGAGTTAAAAAATTCTGAAATAACTAAATTTGCCTTCATATCTGTTACTTTAAGTATATTTATGTGGTATAGATAAAGTTCATTTAATGTAGCAATGTGATATAGTTTTAACTTTGTTTTGTAATAATTCACTTATTAGATCACTGATGAAAATTTATCCTAAGAAAACTGATTGATGTAAAGATAACCCTGTGAATGTACAAATATGTACCTTCCAGTATTCAGCTAAGGCATTTGAAATTTAACGTTTTTTTCTTCTTTCCCAAATTTACTAGTCTTTTGAACTACATGCTTGTAGTTATTTTCTAATGTGAACTGGTGGGTAAGGCCAGATTTAAGAATAGCAACAAAGATATAGCAAAATACAGAAAAAAAAACCTTTTGGTAAATATCCCATTAAAGGGATTGGTTGGACTCAGAAGAGGCATCAAGATTTGACTGCTGTGACCCGAATGGGAAGCTGAGTTAGAGTGGTGACTAAAGTGAAATGATTTAGGTGTGGAAGATTAATATGTGAAGTACTGTGTAGTCTCTCTGACTTGGAAAACTCAGAACACAGACATTCTATAGAACCACATGAAGTGATAGCCGGAGTTGGGGGAAGGGATAGGGAGGGGTGGGAGGATCAAAAATGGGAAGAGATTGTAAAGTTGATATGATACATATGTGCACAAAATACTCAAATTCATTGTAAACACTACGTATTACATATGTATATTAATAAAAATAGTGGGGCAAAAAAAAAAAACCAGAATAGGTACTCCATTTAACCCAGCTTTTCTGGGTAGCTTTCTGAACTAGTTAAAGTCATCATACAACAGGGATACATTATCCCCATGCTTATAGGAGCGTGATATCAATCAACAAGATTGTAGCAAGTTGAGAAGCTAATAATAGCTAAATAAAAGCTGATAATAGCTAAATCTTGGAAGCAGCCAACATGTCTATCAAAAGATTAATGAGTAAAGATGTGGCTTATATACACAATGGAGTAGTACTATGTCATAAAGATAAATTTGAGGTATTTGTATGAAAATGGAAGTGCTTTGACACTATTATGCCCAGTCAGTTGAATCAGATACAGAAGGTTAAATATCACAGTTTCTCTAATATGAAACCCAAAATATGAATAATCAAATAAAACATGGAAAATAAAAGCCAAGTAAGAGTGATGGGGATTTTTTTTTTTTGAGAGGTAAAGGGAATGTGGAGGGGGTGATATGGTAGGAAGGGAAGTAGAGATTAAGATACAGTGTATATATGTCTATCCCAGTTCCTCAATTTGAATGCATTTTGGGGCTGGCAGAAGAGCACTGTGGTTAAAGCACTTGCGTAGCAAGCGCAAGACCCTGAGTTTGATTACACAGCACCACACAAGCTGGTGTGGTAGTGCACGCCTGTAATCCTAACACTCGGGAGGCCGAGGCAGGAGTACTACTGTGAGTTTGAGGCTAGCCTTAATTGTACAAGTGAGTTCAGGACCAGCCTGGAGTAGAGTGAGACCCTGTCTCGAAAAATGCAGTTATTATGTATTGCAAATACATACTAATTATAAAACTTTAAAAATTGGAAGATATTGACTTCATAGCCTTCAGAAAAGAACAAGAAAATGCCACAAACATGATCACTAGCCCAGCAGAGAAAGGAAAAGCAATAAATAAATCACCAAAAACTTTTTCCTAAAAGTATTTGGCTTGGAAATACAAAAACAAAAGAGATGTGCAGAGGCATCAGCCCCTGCAGGTGCATGGCCCCGATCCACCCTGGTGGGTCAGAACAAGCGAGTTTTTAGTGAAGAGATACCAGCTCTGTCACAATCCGCAGCCACCTTCTATCCTATCACCTTATTTTCTTTATAGCATTGACCATGCTGAAGTGGTCCTTATCTCTCTTCCCATCAGATTGCATTCTTGACATCAGGGACTGTTAGCCATATTGCTATGAACCAGTGACTGCTTCTGGGACAGCGTAGGCACCAAGTTACTTGTATGATGGAAGAATTAATGAAGGAGCAAGAAAAAGGAGCTAGGGGGCTAATTCACATCTAAAAAAACATATTCTTGGCTAGTTGCTGGAAGACCTAAGGTTAGGATCTGTGTGTGTATGTCCTAGTCATTTGTATCCTTGAATTTCTATAGCCAGAGAATTAGTATCTGTAGACAGTACGTGGAGAGTGAGAATTTCTTTTTTTTAAGTAGACCTGTTAATTTCTTGGCGGCACAGAGAACTTCTCCTGGTTATGAGATACAGAGCAAAGGTAAGAAGGTGCTGAGTGTTAGGTATTACAGTCTTCGATGCTTTCCTATTTTGAGCTGTAAAGTATGTACTCTCTCACCCGGAGGGAATATAACAGAAAGTGAAATTTTTGTTATAAAGTCATAGAGGCTGGGGGGGTGGCACAGTGATTGGCCCTGAGTTCAGTTCCATAGCACAACATAAGCCAGGCATGGTGCTGCATGCATGTAATCCCAGCATCCAGGAGTCTGAGGCAGGAGGATTGTTGTGAGTCCAAGGTGCCTGGGCCACATAGTGTGTTCAGGAACTGACTGGGATACAGAGCAAGACTCTATCTCAAAAAAATAAAAATAATGTCATAGATAAGCAGAAGTCAATTTTAAGAGCCCGTTTATAATAAAATACATATATACAATAAGATCGGGACAGTAATGTAAAATTATAAAAGAACACAGTATAGAGAGAAAGAAATAAGGACTGATCAGCCCTATAGTCCATGATTTAATTATAATCTTATAAAAGTCAAAAAAAAAATAGCTCACTAATATGTTTATATAATTCTCAAGGGATTCAGTTACTGAGCTCTACAGGGTATTTTGTGAGGCGCAGAGGCGCACAGTTTGGACATGGTCTTATGTTTCCCTCCCAGGGTCACCCAATACACTCCATACCAGCCAGAAATATCTCAGGGGAGGTTGGAGAGTTTACTCAACTACCAGACGATGGTGTGTGACATCACAGGCATGGACATGGCCAACGCATCCTTGTTGGACGAGGCGACTGCGGCTGCAGAGGCGATGCAGCTGTGCCACAGGTGAGAGGCCGTACTGTGCATGGGGGCAGATTCCGCCGTGCTGACCCATGCCCTGTGCATTTTTCATCCAGATGTGTTCGCTATACACAAACTGTCACACATCTGCATCAGTTTTATTTCCTGAAATCATAGGGTTGTAGAGAGCTCCCAGGATTTGGGTCCATGACCCAACTCTGCTCCTTCTCGTCCTATATCCATCACACCCTGAATCCTTTCCCTTTTGTGTTCAATGGATAGATGCTCCTTTTTGCAATCACATTCTAAGATACTGTAGAAGAGTTCTATTTTCTTTTAAATTTTCACATGTATCTAACCATTGCCTTTTGCTTTTCTTTAATTGTTGTCATGCATATATTTCTAAAAATGTTTAACTTTTGGAAGACCTGATGTTGCTTAATGGGGTTAGAATGGGAGTTGGACGTAGATGGAATTGTAGCCAGTAAATATCATTAGTCATTAGTCACTCAGTCCTCTCTGTATCATGTCTAGCCTTTCCCTCAGGACTGTGCTTGCTTTACATATTCTTAGATACTCTGATTTCTTAGTGTTCATGCTTGTGCTTTTCCTTTTCAACAGACATAACAAGAGGAATAAATTTTTTGTCGACCCTCGTTGCCACCCCCAGACAATAGCTGTTGTCCAGACTCGAGCCAAGTAATTACATTTACTTGTTTCTTGAACCTACGTTAATACCATATTCATCTCTACTGTTTCTCTCTTCTTCGCTTGTAATCTAATTGGAGGTGAACCTGCTTTTAGTTAGCGGTGTTAAGATTTACTTTTCCCTCCCACTTTCTTACGGGGATCTCTCTGGTAAGTCATTACCAGATTGAGGGGGAAATACATGATGGGTTTAGTTGCTTCGTCTTTATAGTAAGCTGTCTTGCTGTTTTACCTTTTGTAAAAAAATTTTAAATATTAAAACTATTTCAAGGGACTGGAGGAATAGCTCAGTGGTTAAAGCACTTGAGCAAGTGCTAAGCCAAGCGCTAAGTACCCGAGTTTGATTCCCCAGCACCATATAAGCTGGGCATGGTGGCACACGCCTGAGACAGGAGGATTGCCGTGAGTCCAAGGCAAGCCTGGGCTCTGAAGTGAATTCAGGACCAGCCTGGACCACAGAGCGAGACCCTGTCTCAAAAAAAAAAAAAAAAAAAAAAAAAAAAAAAAAAAAAAAAAAAAAAAAAAAAAAAAAAAAACTATTTCAAGAGTACTTCAGAAAGTTTGGAGACAGGGAAAAATAAAGCTTATGCACTGCTCTGATTTTTTTATGTGTTCCTGGAAAACATAGTTCATAGGGAATCTGTTCAAAGCCTCATGTAATATGATGTGGATAAAATCTGTTGTATTTGTTCAGTATTCTATCAGGTGAGGAAAAACATCATACTACAACAACCACTATTTATGTGTTCTTGCTTTCTCTTTAGAAATGTTGGCTGTTCTTCCCCACCCCAAACTACCATCTATTCAGGAAGAGCTAGCTTGCTTGCTTGCTTGCTTGCTTTCTCTCTCTCTCTCTCTCTCTCTCTCTCTCTCTCTCTCTCTCTCTCTCTCTCTTTTCCTTTTTTTCTTTTCTTTTATTTTTGAGGTAGGGTCTTGCTCTGTAGTCCAGGCTGTTCCTGAACTCACTGGTGTAGCCCAGGCTGGCCTTGTACTCACGACAGCCTGCCTGCCTTAACCTCCCAAGTGCTGAGATTACAGGCAATGCACCACCACGCCTAGCTTTATGTGGTGCTGGGGAATTGAACTCAGGGCCTTGTGCTTGCAGTGCAAGTGCTTTAACTGCTGTGCCATTCCCAGGAGGGGCTTTCTAATAATATAATTGTCATAAAGAAATTCCTCCTCCTTGTGTTACTAATTTTCTTTCCCCTAAGACTCATTCAAAGTGAAAGTAGTGAGGGCTGTGTTGTTTTGGTTATTGGTTATTAAACCTTAGAAAATGATCTTTTTGATTTCCTCTCAGAAATAGATTGTGATGAGAAAGGATGAAGTGGAGGGGACTGGTAAGGGCAAAGGAGAGGGCTAGAAGCTGAACTGTGGGATGCACTGGAGCTGGTGTGAAACACTGTCACCACAGAGTGAAGGGCCCTGTGTGGAATAGGCTGGGACTAGGAGACTGAGGGAGGACACGGAAAATGAGTGCTAACTCACTGAATTAGAACTGTAGATCATTTAAAATGTCCCTCATAAATAAAAGCATAGTTATTTTTTGTTTTCATCTTTTCAGATTCCGTGGAGTCCTTGTTGAGCTCAAGTTACCCCATGAAATGGACTTCAATGGAAACGATGTCAGTGGGGTGCTATTCCAGTACCCAGATACTGAGGGGAAAGTGGAAGACTTTACAGAACTCGTGGAGAGAGCCCATCAGACTGGGGTAGGCAAAATTTACCTGTGTAGAGGTCCAGGTGGAACTCCAGAAGAAACCAAGACAAAAGTTTTTATCCTTCCAGGCTCTACATGTTTGTAATCTACCATTCATCTATAACCCTCCCCTCTTGACCAGGACCCACCTCTTAATAGCATATGAAATCCAGTACATCCAAATGGCATGAGGCCTCTAGGGGTCTGACAGTCTCCCATAATGAAGATTGTTAGCTCTGTACCTGTTTCCACCCTTAGGGAAAGGTAAGGACCTGACCCTTTCTCCTGCTTCCTTTCCAGAGCCTGACCTGCTGTGCTACTGACCTTTTAGCTCTGTGTATCTTGAGACCTCCTGGAGAGTTTGGAGTGGATATTGCCCTGGGAAACTCCCAGAGATTTGGAGTGCCACTGGGCTATGGGGGACCACATGCAGCATTTTTTGCTGTCAGAGAAAACTTGGTGAGAATGATGCCAGGAAGGATGGTGGGAGTGACAAGGTAAAGCAGCCCCTAGCATCTTCCTCATTTTTATTATGGTTACAATTTTCCCTGCTCCTTCCCTTGATCACAAATGTTAATTTTTTTCTCTGTGTTTAGCTGGGTTTTATAGGAGCAATTAAAGAAGTATATAACACGGATTATAAAAAGAGAATCTGTTTGGCATATGAACTTGTGCTTCTCAAACACTATAACTTTGCACATGTTTGAAAAAGTGTATATTTTACTAGGTATCAGTATTATAGTCATGTAAGTGTACTTATTGAGTGATGGAAGCCTTAAGACACTGAATATTTTAGTTATATTTTTTCTAGCCCATTTCTTTTTTAAATAAAATTTTATTGTGTAATGATGTTATGCTGAATACAGTGTACCTACACATCACCTTTCATAATTCCCATGGATCATTTTTGTATCTCTAAGATCTCTGTATTAGGCATAAATTGTAACATTTGGTGTTCTACCTGTAGCATGGCCTTTTCACTTTCCCAAGTTATCCTATTTCTGAAGATCCAGTACTGCTTTTCTTTCACCCATGACTCCATTTCATGCATTTGGAGCACCTTCCTGGTGGTAGTCCTTTTTAATTAACACTAAGTTGAGAGAGGACCATCTGATCAAGAAAGAAGAGAGCAAAATTTGCATCTCGTATTTGCACCAATCATAAGACTATGCCCTGTTTTCTGTTGGTCCTATGGGGGAAGAAGAAATTAATTGTGTATTCTCTTTCCAATCCTGAATTTTGATAAATTGGCTTAGTTGCAATAATTGTAGTACTTTAAAAAATTTACTTATTACATTCCTTTCCCCTTCCCACTCTCTCACTGCCTTCCTCTTTCCCTATCCGTCTCCCCAAAGTCTGTCTACTGAGTTTCTTCCATATCTCTTACATTTTTGTATGGTTTAGTTTTCTCAGATTAGAGAAACCACTTATGATATTTAAATTTCTGGATCTGATTCATTTTGTGAGCATAACGGTCTCAGGGTACATCCATTTTTCTGTCATTCCTTATGGCAGAGTAGTATTGTATTGTGTATATGTACCGCTCCTCCTTTATCCAGTCATCTGCATTCTGGCGTAATGGCTTCTTCTGAGATTTGGCTATTATAAACTGTGCTGCAGTAATCATGGGCATGCATGATTTTATACTTTTATTGATTGGTATGACTATTGATTAGTATGACTTTATGGTATGATGACTCCTTTGGGAAGATACCCAGAGGAAGTGTAGCTGGGTCAAATGGAATATCGATTTTCAGTTTAAGAAATTTCCTTGCTGCTTTCTATAGCGGTTGTACCAGTTTATAGTTCTACTAGCAGTGTGGGAGGGTTCCTTTTCCTCCACAGCCTTGTCAGTATTTGTTACAAGTTCTTTTGAAATTTTTTGTTTCTGTTCTTGAGTTTTTAATCGCAGCCATTCTTATTGACATTAGGTCAAATGTTGGTGTTGTTTTAATTTGTGTTTCTCTGATGGCTAAAGATGTTGAGCATTTTTTCATGTATTTATTGGCCATTCAGACTTCTTCTGAGATCCATTTGTCTATTTCATAGCAAGCTCAAGGCTCTGGGTTCAATTCCCCAGTACTACATAAGCCAGGTGTGGTGCACACCTGTAATAGCACATTGGAGACTGAGGCGCCAGGGTTGCTGTGTGTTCAGGGCCACCCTGGGCTACATAGTGAGTTGAGGACCAGCCTGGACTGCAGAGCAAAACACTATTTCAAAAAAAAAAAAAAAGAGAGAAAAAGAAATTAGAGGAATGCCAAGAAGGTTATGGGGAAACAGCATAATCTTTTTGTTAAAATCTGGACTGTGAATGTAAGTTAATGTGAACTTTTCATCAGAAAAGATGTCTCATTTTGGAAGAAAGAATTAAGATAGTGATTTAGTTAAAGTCTCTTGCAAGGACTTAGAGACTTCTGTAGAAGGCTAAACAGGATTATTCTCTAAGGGAGGAAGTGACTTGTCTGTAGAGCCCTGAGCAGAGGCCTTTACTCGTATTGTTTTGGGGGAAAAGAATGGGTACAGTGAATGTAAAATAATCCTTAGTAAATCATTTACAGAAAACTTCTAAAAGCACAATTGTAACTTACTAAAATAACACAGAATACAGATGAGTACAGAGCAAAATTACAAGGCAGGATGATTTCATATCGATCATCATCTTTCTGACAGGCAGGTGAGACCAGAGGGAGTTTCTGTTCTGCAGATCTGCTCTGCACTTGTTCTGGTGGTGGTTGACATCAAGGCCATGGTGCAGGGCATAGTTTGGTTAATAGTCCTGGAGGAGAATTAACTCCTGCATTTTCTAAAGGAGGAAGTGAGTTTTCTCCAATATAAAGATGTGAAATACTCTCAGTGTATTTGAAATTCATAACAGCTTCTTAGGTAAAAATCACACTTTCATCAAGTACTCTTATTAATACATTAGCTTGTTTTGATAATGTCTTGTTACCAAAGGAGGCAGGGTAGAGGGTGTCTTAGTTACTTTTTCGTTGCTGTGGCTCAATACCCGACACCCACAAACTTAGGAAAGGAAAGGTTTATTTTAGCTCACCATCTCGAAGGTCACAGTCCATTCAGGGGTGGCCGGCAACAATCGAAGTACATGGCAGAGAGAGAGGTGGAGGCTGACAAACAGGAAGACAAGCTGAGGCTACTTGAGACTAGTCCCCCGTCCTCCAGGAAGGCAGGTGCAGCTTATGTATTCTTTCAGGCCTCCGCCCAGTAACCAGTCCCTCCTGCATCCGGGTGTGGCCACTACACACTGTTAATCCTAACTGAACTATAATCCACCCCTCCAGACCAGACCCCAATCCACCAACATCACATGGTTCCATTAAAATACATGAGACTCTTGGGGGACACTCCTTACCACAACAGAGGGCTAAGTCAAAAAGTTCAATTTGGAGATTATTGTCAGCTCATTTATTTATTTATTTATTTGAAACAAGGTGTCACTCTGTAGCCCAAGCTGGTCCTGAGCTCACTATTTAACCCAGGCTAGCCTTGGACTCAACAGCAATCCACCTGCCTCAGTCTCCTGAGTGTTGCGATTATAGGTGTGTGCCACCACGCCCTGCTTTATGGGAATCGAACTCCTGGCCTTGTGCTTGCTAGGCAAGTACTGTGCTATTCCTCTAGCCCTATCAGCTGATTTTATAATGAACTTTTTATCTTTCTGAAAAATGTACCCTATAAATTATAGATTGGTAAAATAAAGGTTAAGATAATTTGTGTTTATGAAAATTTTCATTTATATTAGGGAAAAATTTAGAGATGATATTCTTTTTAGTTATTGTTGCTTTTAATACTCACTTAGTCTCTGTGTACTTTGAGTATAAAAATTCTATTTTGCTAGATATTTCTCTTTCCCTCTGCCCAAAGTTCTGAGTGAAATTTAATCCTTTGTCATCAATATTATGGTAGGCAGGGTATTCCTGAAAAATTTCCTTTCACTAGTTATAGCCCTATTGTATATTCTCAGTGCTTCAAAGTAAAAAGTCAAATCTCAGCAGTTCTTTTCAGAAGAGGAAGGTCTGGAAATGGCTTCTTTATAAACTTGCACTCAAGTGAATTTGCTGAGTTCACTTCAGCTGGGAAGGAGAGAAATTTGTCCATTATGAGAACACTGGGTGCTGTGTCTACCTCTGGTAACTGGATGCATCACCTTGGTCCAGGGATGCCACTGGGAAAGAAGTGTATCGGCTCGCTCTGCAAACCAGGGAGCAGCACATCCGGAGAGACAGAGCTACGAGCAACATCTGCACAGCTCAGGTAAACCGTGTCTCACCTGCCTGCTGAGCGCTTCGCAATCTACAGAAGTGAGTTCCTCTTTCAGTCACTGGATTGATCCTTCACTCCCTACCTACTGAGCATTGTGAGTGCTAGAAATGGAAGACCTTAATGGTAGAGAAGCCTTGTGGTCTTGTCAGAACCAGAATGCAGGTGTTTTACTGCAGCTCTTGTGTATGCACATATGCTGCCTATGTATTCACTTCATCGTAAGTGTTTTAACTAATAAAAAATTAGCAGTTTTTATTTAAAATCACATCTTCAGATCTTGGACAGACTAAACTTAGAGAAAGGACAAAGGGACCACTCTTTACTTTTGTTTGCTGATTTTTTTGATGCTGAAAATGGAACTAAGGGCTGATAGCATAGCTCATCAGTTAAATCACTTGCCAAGCAAGCACAAGACCATGGTTTTGATTCCCTGGCATCATGTAAGCTGGGTGTGGTGGTGTATCCCTGTACTAGGGAGGCTGAGCCAGGAGGATTGCCATATATACTGTGTTCAGGATCAGCCTAGACTACAGAATGAGACCCAAGATCTTCACACTGAGCTACATCCCCATTCCCAGCAGTCCCAACCCCTCTTTTAATGAATGAATGAATGAGTTATTTTTCGGGGGACATGGTTTCACTCTATAGTACAGGCTGGTCCTCAACTCACTATGTAGCCCATATTGGCCTCAAATTCACAGTAATCCTACTGCCTCAGCATCCCAAGTGCTGGAATTCGAAGTATGCCCTACCACACCTGGCTTATATAGTACTGGGGAATCAAATTCAGGGCTCTAACTGCTAAATAAAATGAATATAGTGCTGTTAGTATAGAATTTAGTGCTATTCCTCCAGCCTAATTTTTTTATTTTCAGATGGAATCTTGCTAAATTGCCTAGGTTGGGCTCAAACTTGCAATCCTCTTGACTCAGCTTCCCGGAATGCTGAAATTACAGACATGTCCCACCGTGCAAGGATATGGGTATTTTAAATGTGTTTTTGTGAGATAAGGCTCAGGGTGTCTAGTATTCTTTCCCATTGGCCAGGTCCGGTATGAGGGGACTTTGAGGGCATTCCCTTTAAGAGGAGATGAGACAGAAGCTCTGGGAGTGGTGCCAGGAACACAGGGTATTTGAAGTGATGTGCTGGAGTGTGTGGTCCTGTTTATCCAGGTGGGGGTGGTTAGGGCCACTCCTCCTAGGAGCCCATGAGAAACACTCCTAAAATGGATGAGACAAGGTAGAGAATCTTCCTAGGCTTCTGACCATCCTTGAAGTTGTTCCAGGGTTTGAGTTGGGAGTTTTCAAATGCCTCAGGAGAATTGTATTCCAAGTTTTTGAGTGCTTGAAAATTGGTTGCTGCTTTCATTCTTGAAGAACTTTCTGATTGTGTGTAGAATTTTCAAATCTCATTTTTCCCATAATGCCTTTATTGTCCCACTGTCTTCTATTGCTCAGTGTTGCTTTTTGCTGCCTGATAGTAGACTTCTTCCCCCTGTTATGAGTGATGTGATTATGTTGCATCGATGAAACCTCTTTTGCAGTGGTTACATATGAAGGTACAGTAGATTGAGAGAGTTTACCCTCAGGTTGCTAGATAGATTATAAGTAGCCCCAAACTATTGTAGAAAATACAGGAAATCTGATCATTGTATTTAATCCCTGCTTTAATTTTGGCACCTCAAGTCATGTCGTTTCTCATTCTCACTGATTGTCTTCTATTACATTAATGTACATGATTTTTAAAAACAATCTATCCTTTCAGGCACTCTTGGCGAATATGGCTGCCATGTTTGCGATCTACCATGGCTCACAGGGGCTAGAACATATTGCTACAAGGGTACACAATGCCACTTTGATTCTTTGTGAAGGTGAGTCAGTTATCTACTTTAAAGTTTAGAGTCTAATATGACCAATCATTTTGAATAAGTAAAATTGTGAAAAGTTGGAATATATCTGATATTGAATGCAAAATTAAAAGTCACATGAGAAACTGGTAAAAATACCTTCAATGTCTATGATAGACAGAATTTTAATATTTTTAATAGAGTGGTTACTCTCTCTCTCTCCCCTAGTCACATTAAAGGATAAACAGTGATAGAAAAATGAGTACAGGACATTAAGTCTAATTTAAGAAAAATACACAAATGAATTATCAATCAAGATGTAAAATTTCAATTTTACAGCATTCAAGAAAAATGTAAATTAAGACAATAAGCATTGACAAAGATTAAGAAGAGTGTGGCTGAAGGAATAAATAGCACAATGGTTAAAGCACTTGCCTAGCAAATATAAGAACCTGAGTTCAGTTCTCCAGCAGCACATAACTCAAATTAGGTATGATGGTGCATGATATAATATCAGCACTCGGGAGGCTATGGCAGGAAGATTGCTGTGAATTCAAGGTCAGCCTGGAATACAGAGCAAGACACTATCTCAGAAAAAAAAATTAAGACAAGTGTTGAAAAATGCTTAGCCTTTTAAGTGTTCCATCTCTAATATTACAAGTCTTAGCATTGAAAGAAGCCCTTCTGCCTCATTAGTGCATCCTTTCAGGCTCTAATATAATCTCTGCAAGCCCTGTATGGCTCTCTTTTGACGTTCATTATCATTTTAGCTCGTGAACACTGATGAGAAAGTCATAGTGGTCCAGAGGTCCACCGCATACAGCCAAAGCTTTCAAATAGGCCTTGGAAGAGGCTAGCATCAGACTGCCAGGTGTCTGAACTGTGAAGACTATAAACAAAAACATACATAGCACTTTAGGCTTTCTTTTTATGTGTGGTAGTGGGGATCAAGCCCAGGGACTTCCCACTGAGCTATATCCCCCACCCTCTGATTTTGAGACAGGATCGTGCTAAGTCATTATGTTGACCAGATTGAGCTCAAAATTGCCATCCTCCTACCTTAGCCTCCCAGAGCGCTGGGGTTGTGGGCCTGTACCACCAGGCTCAGCTGAATTTTCAGACTTAATTTCTTTTCTTCTCTTTTCTTTTTCTTATTTATTTATTTATTTATTTATTTGAGACAGGGTTTTACTCTGTAGTCCAGGCTGGTCCTGAATGCAAGTGAAGCCAATTCTCTCCTTTTTCAGCCTCCCGAGTACAGGGATTAAAGACATATACCACTACGCAGTTTATTTGGTACTGGAGAATCAACCCAGGGTCTGTTGCTTGCTTAGGGAAGTGCTTTACCAGCTGAGCTATGCCCTCCACCCCAGACTTGCTTTTTTCTTTCTCTTTCTCTTTTCTTTTCTTTTCTTTCAACAGAGTATTTCTCTGTACCCCAAACTGGTCCTGAACTCACTATATAGCCCAGGCTAGCCTTGGACTTATGGCAGTCATCCTACCTCAGGCTGTCAAGTGCTGGGATTACAGGCATGTGCCACCATGCCTAGCTTATGTGGTCCTGGAGAATCTTACTCTGGGCCTTTTGCTTGCTAGGCAGGCGCTTTAACCTCAGTGCCTGTCCTCCAGCTTCACCCCATACTTCCTTAAATGAAGATGTTCCAAAGTGCTCCCCATTCAAACTATTAAACAGTTACAACTACATTGATCTGAGGAGTTTTTATAAATGTTATGTTGATTTAAACAATTTTTTACAATCAAAACGAGTGTTAATACCGTATTTGTATGACTTTTATGAATGGCACTTAAGCACTATGTATCAAAAGCTTTAATAAAGTGGCTACAGTTTGAGTCGGCCATTCTCCTATGAAGTCACCAGATAAGTATGTAACTTTGGAACCTTTGGAACATTGAGTATAGTTAACTCCCATATCAGAACCAGCCTGCTATTTAATAATAAATATAGTATTCCATGTGCTTGAGTGCAACTGAAAATAATGATATGGCTACTGATCTATAAATGCAAAGGTGTTCATGAATATTAGTTATGAAAAAACTATAACTATGAATATGATCACATACATGTATACTTATACATTATTGCTGGAAAAATATATACCAAAACATAAATAGTACTTATGATTTTGATGATTTTTCTTATATACATGTATATTTCTATATATTTAATAATTTATATATAATTTGTATATTTATAAATTCCATGTATTTAATAATTTCTTATATATGTATATTTATATGTATTTAATAGTTTCCTAGCATAATCACAAATGTATTTACTTTAAAAGCAGCCATCAAAACAAGGAACTGCCTAAGTAGAAATTTCCTATTTTCTCTTTACTTCCTTGGTATTCATTAGTGTCTGAGGAGCAGATTTCTGTGTCAGAATTTCATGTCTCTCCTGTCTTATCTAGGTCTCAAGCGAGCAGGGCACCAGCTCCAGCATGGCTTGTTCTTTGATACGTTGAAGGTTCAGTGTGGCTGCCCAGTGAAGGAGGTCTTGGCCAGGGCTGCTCAGCGCCAGATCAATTTTCGTCTTTTTCAGGATGGAACGGTAAGTTAAATTTTCAGTTTTTTTTTAACCAATTCTTAACATTTTTATGACTTTTCTCACTAGAAGCTTTCCCTTTATTGCAATTATTTGGGCTTTAGGCACAATCTATTTTTCTTAAGCAATTTTAATATCTAATTTGCAATATTGTGATCCTTTCAAATGAAGAACGATTTGTCCATATCTTTCCTCAAGACTTTGTATTTTCATATAAGGAATTACTTCAAATGAAAGCTCTGTTAAGTGATGTAAGAAGCAAGTTATAGTAAGAAAATGTTAAACATATTTAGTTCCAATAGAAGCATTCTGCAGCCAGTGTACTTTTAGCATCCACAAGTGGCTTGCAAAATTCTAAACCTTATAAACTTCCAGAGTAAGCTAATCACCTTCCTCCTATACGGGTCCTGTTGGGCATAATAGTGTCCTGGTATTTTGGAATGACTGGGAAATTTGTCCAGCACTTTCTTCTCTTTCACCATTCCTGTATTTCCTCCAATGACTTTGGAGTTTAGAGCTAATGCTTTCCGTTTTGTCTTTGCTCCTATAGCTTGGTATTTCTCTAGATGAAACAGTCAGTGAAAAAGATCTAGATGATTTGTTGTGGATCTTTGGCTGTGAGTCGTCTGCAGTAAGTAGAATGAAAGCATGCCTTTCTCCTAATGACTATAGCAGTGCTGTCAAAAGTGTCTTTGCTTCTTAAGAGCCTGAGTGTGAAGAGGGAGGACCCAAGTGTGAAATGGGGCCACCTGTTGTAACAATGATGCCGCTGCCTACCCCTTGCTCCTGTGATGCTGACAGCTGACTATTGTAGGGCTTCAGTGGAAACATGGAGTCAGGCTAGTTGGAAGGATTGCTAATGGTGTTTAACTAAAACTGTCCGTAATGCAAAGATTCATCACTTTGGCCTCTTGGTTTAGGCCAGTTCTTCCAAAGTTAAGATATTCATTCACTTCATGAATAATAATTGAGAACCTGATATATGCCAGACTCTGTGGTAGGCCCCAATGGTACAGTGGTAAACTGGACATGGCTCCTGCCCTGAAAGTGTAGTCTAGGGGAGATCCAGGCACAAGCACAGCGTGACAGGTGATGTGCTAGATGCTCTGTGAGCACAGAGGATAAACTCAGTGAGGCTTGGAGTAGTTGTCCTTAGCTAGGATGTGAAAGGTGAGGAGATGTTGCCTTTGCCCGATGGTACAAGAGAAGAGAAGCATCAGTTTAGAGGTATTCCAAATACTAGGCAAAACATCCAGAATGGCCTGGAAAGGGGGTGATCCATGACAAGTAAAAGCAGTTCAGTGTGACTGAGTTGGTCTTTAAAATAAGGAAACCATAGCAGGGGCAAGTTAGAAACAGGATGACTGGCTCCTGCCCTTTAGCTTCTATGGCTTATCCATTCAGGAACTAGTGGCTGAAAGCATGGGAGAAGAGTGGAGAGGTATTCCAGGGTCACCATTGAAGCGGACAAGCCCTTTCCTCACACATCAGGTGTTCAACAGGTTTGTGTGGCTTTGGTGACTTCTGTGTGTGTCATGGCAATAACCTAGGGATTAGCTTCTCATGTCAACTGTGATCTGGTCTGAGTTATTGTGGCTCATTAATAAATGCAGTAAGAATTTCATTTTTTTAAAAAAAGAAAAAATTAATGAAGGAGAATAAAGAATTCCATTTCTGACTTGGGCCAAGCACACTCTTTCCTAGTGGCCCTGCTCTGACACTAAGGGGGAGGAAGGAGTTTAGAGGCATAGTTGCCAGGCCAAAGTTTCCACCCAGGAACCCTATATCCTCTTCTTCCTGATCACTTCTCAGGCCCACATCCCGCTTCTCAGTGCCTTGTATCAGGTATCCTCTAAGGTCCATGGGGGTTTTCTGTACTTTCCTCTAATGTTTAGTTGACATGTTGTCCATAGGCTAAATAGTTGTGTTTTGAAGGTAGATCGCAGTGTGTCTTCTTTTTAGAAGATGTCCAGACTCTTATCTTATTGGCCATAACCTTGTGTTTTATGTTCACAGCTATCACTCAGAAACAAATATTGTCCGGTATATGAAGAAACTAGAGAACAAAGACATTTCCCTTGTTCACAGCATGATTCCACTGGTAGTTGCTTTTGGCTTTTCTTCTTGCCTCCAGCCTTACCCTGATCCCGCCCCTTGTGTGTCCTGCCTAGACCATGCAAGAGGGGAAGAGTGGTGGTCACGTGGGAAGTGGGAGGGGAGAAGGGAGGCTGTAGAAACTCACTAATGTGGTGATCCATTTTGGATGTGCTTCCTGGAGGGATCCTGCACCATGAAGCTTAACAGCTCGTCTGAACTCACAGTAAGTAGGTCGCATGAGGAGGGTGTGGGTGGGGACCGTGCTGCACCTGGTACCAAAGCCCATAACTAGAGAAAGCTTCCAGGACAGTGACTGGATAGCTACTTTAGTAATTCTTTACATTATTCATTAATCTTGGACAGAATCCTAATATCACAACTTGATTGTTTAAATTTATGAGTAAAACAATAATTGTTATTTGAAATTGTGTTTTGCTATGTTGCCAAGTCTGGTCTTGAAGTCATGGGTTCAAGTAATCCTTCTTCTTTAGCCTCTCCAGTAGCTAGGACTACATGTGCATACCACCATGTTTACCTATATAAATTTCTCAAAAATTTAAATAATTAGTTGTATAGTAGGTACACCTTCCTGTTCTCCCTTTTTAAGAAAATCTGTCACATTAAAAACTTACTTTGGAGGGCTAGAGGCATAGCCTTACAGCTAGACCACTGGCCTACCAAGCGTAAGGCCCTGAGCTGATTCCTCAGCACCACATAAGCCAGGTGTGGTGGCACATGCCTGTAATCCCAGCACTTGTGAGGCCTAGGCAGGAAGATTGCTGAAGACAATGAGTTCAGGACAAGTCTCAGCTACAGAGTGAGACTGCCTCAAAAACAAAACTTTACTTTTCAATTTGCAGCTGTTAACCTCAGGTAAACTTTAGAACCTTGAGCATTTAAAAAAAAATAAAGATCCATCACTGTGTCAGAGTGTAAGGATTTGAAATTGCAAGTTATTTCTTGTTGTAACCATTGTGTATCACAAATATATACAAATAAAAAATGGGAACAAGTTATTTCTTGTGTCAACTGAAGATTTGTATAACCCGTGGTGATGTGGGTTTGTAAATATCTCTGCTAGGCTCAGAATTTTTTCTTAGCAGAATTAACTTATTCCTTTATTTCTTCAGATTATTCTGATGTAATAAATCACATCAGGCAAAACAAATCATTTTATGTTGTGGTAAGAAAGGGTTTCCTACTTTGTTTTGTTTTCTTGAGACTAAGTCTCACTATATAGTCCAGGCTGGCCTTGAACTTACTTCAAACTCCTAGAAATCCTTCTTTAGACTTTTAAGTGCTGGGATTATAGGCCTGTGCCTTCCTACTCTCATGTTCTTACTTTTGTGTTCATATGTTCATGCACATTACTACTACTACTACTACTTTCTTCTTTTTTTCTTCCTCCTCCTCTTCCTTTTCCCTCTCCTTCCTCTTCTCTGTCTTTTTTTCACCAAAGTCTGGGATATAGCTCAATACAAGGGCTTTGGGTCCAACCCCCACTACAGACAAACCAAAAAAGAAGCCAGCAATGGCTGCAGCATAGTAAGGTAGTGAGAGCACCTGCTTAGGGTGTGCAAGGCTGTAGCTTCTGTCCACAGAGCTGGGGACTTCCTGAGGACTGTCCTGCCTGTGAGTGCACATTTTTTCTGAAGGTGCTGAAAAAAATCTGCACTGCTGTGGTCAGGCTGCCACCCAGCACAGTCACCTCTGTGACAGTTTGCTGAGCAGTGGTGCTGCACAATCACTAAGATCACTAAATCCTTGTTATCAACATCTGTGTGGCCTTTTTTCCTTGATGAATAATATACATACATGTAAGAGCTTGAATAAATTCATTGGGTTTCGTTCTTTTTTTTTTTCCTGAAATCCTGAAAAGGTAAGAAAATATATTTGGGTAAGTTTCCTTTGTGGCCTTCATGCTACTTGTGCAGCAGAGCTGGTGATAGCACTTTATAAGATGATGGTGATGGGCTGGAGGAGTAGTACAGTGGTTAGAGCACTCACCTAGCAACTGCATGGCCCTGAGTTTGATTCTCCAGCACTCATAAGCTAGGAATGGTGGTGCACACTTGTAATCCCAACACTCAAGAGGCTGATGGAGGAGGATTGCCGTAAGTTCAAGGTCAGCCTGGGACCAACCTGTACTACAGGACAAGAGCTTGTCTTCAGGGAAAAAAACAAAAAAGATTACAGTGAGACTTAGATGAAGTAATGTATTTAATTTCTTGAAATAGCCCCTACCACTTAGGAGGCATTTTTAGAAGTATTGTTACAGTTACCATCACCATCATTACCAAGGTTGTTATTGCCGTTACAATATGTACATATCTATTTTTGCCCTCCCGTCTTGCTTCTTAGCCCATCACGTGGAAAGAATTTGCAAACATCCATCCCTTTGTGCCTCTGGATCAAGCTCAGGGATACCAGCAGCTCTTCCAAGAGCTTGAAAAGGATTTGTGTGAACTCACAGGTTATGACCAAATCTCTTTCCAGCCAAACAGGTGAGGGCATTGCTTTTCTTCTTGTTATCTGTTGTTATGTAACACTTACTCCAGCCTCGGAGGCTTACAACATCAACTTACTATTTTGTATCATTCTGTGAATTAACTGGGCAGTTCCACTCTGTTGGAAAGATATGGTCCAGGGTGGCCTCACTAACAAACAGAGCTGGGAAGTTGGTGATGGCTTGTCGTCTGGCTGTGCAGTGAGGAGGTTCACAGGTGCTGGTTCTCTTCCATGTGGACCTCTCCCTCGTTTCCTTGAGCCTCCCTACAACACGATATCTGGGTGTAAAATGGAATGTTCCAAAGTAAAGTGTACAGAGCTTCAAACCTCCTTCAGCTCAGGCCCTGCAGCTACACAGCAATACCTTCTGAGCCTTCTACCTGTAAAAGCAAGCTATGTGGCCAGCCCAGTCCAACGTGGGTGGGAAGCCTGGGAGAGATGGCTCACTGGGGACCAACTTTGGGAGATAGCGAGTAACACTGTCTGCCATGACTCCAGCCCGTGTATTAGCCTCCAACAAGGAGTAGTTAAGTCTGGTAGGGCCAGGGAATCCTGCTTTGGTTCTGTCTTTAACTCTGAAAGGTTCCTTCCGCTTTTCCAGTTGCAGTTTCTTTTATCTGTGAAGTAAAAACTTTGAAGAACAATGATTTTCAAAAGCAGGAGGCTCCAGCAAAATCTCCTGGACATCTGTTAAAAATAGAAATTCGTGGGCCCTATTCCAGATCTACTGACCACTATCTCCAGGAGTTGAGACTAAGAATCTGAGCTGAGTGGTTCTGAGAGATTGGGTTAGATTAGATTCTCTGCTCCCAGTCATGCAATGGGTTCTCTACCTGCAGCCTCACTGGCATCACCTAGGACAGCTGGCTAGTGATACATAGTTTCTATTTCAAAATAATGAAACTGAACAAATTCTTTGAAAAAAATGACACTTTGGGGCTGAAGGAATGGCACAGTGGTTAAAGTGCTTGCCTAGCAAATGGAAGGCCCTGAGTTGTATTCCCTAGCACTCCATAAAGCTGTGTGTGATGGCACGTGCCTGCAATCCTAGCACTCAGGAGACTGAGACAGGAGGATTTCCATGAGTCTAAGGCTAGCCTGGGTTACATAGTGAGTTCAGGACCAGTCTGGGGCTATAGAGTGACACCCTGTCTCAAAAAATTAGAAAGAAAAGAAAAGAAAAAGACATCATCTTTCTTTCTAAAACAGAACATATATTAAACATGCCCACACCTTGCCTCCCCTTTGATAATATAGCTTACATAACAAAGCCATGCACTTTAGAAACATTATGTCTTGTAAAATCACAAACCCTTTAGCAAGAGGGCATAAGGCAGTGAAAGGTCATATTGCTTTCAGTTATAGTTTTTCAGATTCTCATTTCATGAATAAAAAAGAACTGATCCAGAAGTCAAGCTTTGGGGTACTTTTATTGCAAGTTTCAGAAGGGCCTGGTGGCAAATACTTAATTACAGCTTTCTGGAAGACTGAGCCAGGAGAAGCATCAGTAAATTCTAGCCCAGCTTGGGGAATTTAGTGGCTTAGTGAGACACTGTCTCAAATTAGAACAAGAAATAATGGAGGGGGGGTGTACTTTAGTGTAAACAAAACAGAATAAAAATCATTCTGCTTTGAAAAGTGTCAAAACTGAAGAGACTCTGCCCTCTAGTGATGGCATATGATTTCAGAAAGTGAGAAAGTTTGCCGGAGTACTGAGGAAGTACTTAGATCCTAGTATGAGAAAGTTTGCCTTCTTTGGAAGCAGTGCTTCCAAGCTTTGGCTGACAGATTCATAGCATGACTTTACAAAATACCTGATGTCCAGGTCACAATCACAGATTGTGGGATTCTCAGTGGGAAATGGCTGCAGTGAGTAAAGAGATTTGGGCATGAGTCCAACACGTAGCCAGGGGTGAGAACTGTCGTCTTAGAAATTTTGTTGATTTTACTCCTCTACATGGTGTTCTTCTTGCAAATTTCCTTGTTGACAGTGAGTCTCAATATGCTATCCCAGTCTTGCAGGAGGGTCAGAGATCTTTATCAGAATGTATTTCCTGACACTAATGTTTAGCTTGGTAGTGTGGATTAAGTCCAGGGCCTTATTATTGACCTTTATCTCTGGCTTTTTAATGTATTTATTATTTGATTTTGAGACAGGGTTTCATTAGTTGGTAACTTGCCCAGGAAGGCTCTAACTTGTGATTTTCTTGCCCCAGGCTGCCACATACTAGGATTCTAAAGGACTGCGCCAGTGGTCCTAGCAGCAGTAATAATGTCTTACCCAGATCCTGAGAATTCCAAGTACAACATTTGTTTCTAAGAACTGATGCAAGGGTGATGAGGTTGTACACATGCACAGGCTTGGCTGAGTTAATTATGGTCCTTGCCAAAGCTGCTGTGTCAGTTGAGGAAATGCCTTATTTCTTCCTGGGAAAGTATGGAGGCCATACTTCCAAAAAATAAAGTAAATTGATATCTTAATATGGTGAAATGAGAAATGTGATTAGTTTGTTCTTTTTTGTTTTGTTTTGCTTGTTGTTCTTCCTTGTTACAAACTTATTTTGGTTTTCCTTGGGCTAATCCGTGCATGAAGTGGTTGCAAATTACTGGCCTTGTAATTACTCTGTATATACTCCAGAACTGTCCACATTTGGCTAATTTGTTAGTGCTTACTGCTGACTAGGATCAACTCACATCCAAGGCAACTATATCAATCTCATATTTACTGAAAACAAGTTTATTACTGCTTTGACAACATTTAGTATACTATGTCAGCTTTTCACATCACCCACTGAAATTATACTCACAGATGACGGGAGTCACAGTTACCCAGGAACTCGGTATACCTGGTTGGTATTTTAATTTATACCTAATTGGAGTTAGTGTATCTCAAATTCTAGAGTCTAGCCACAAGACAGTTTTGCATCTGAACATTTCCTTTTTTGTTGTTATATGATGTATAAAATATAAATAAAGCATTTTAAGAAATAGCCTTATTAATAATTTGCAATACATTAAGTATTTTCAATTTTAACTTTTTAGTGTAATACATATTAAAATTTACTATTTTAACCATTTTTAAGTTCACAGTCATTAGGTACATCACTTTGTTGTAAAGCACCATCATAGTCCATTTCCAGCATTTCTTTTTTCTTGTATTGTTGCAGAGTAAAGCTCTGGACTTATTTAAGCACACGATTCCACAGTTATCCCACTACATCCAAATACATGAGGCTTTTGGAAGACGATAGCACCAGTGCCACTCAGTAGTTGTGAGTAGTAGCACAACTATAATCCCAGGGCCAGTAGATGCATTTGGTATTAAGTAAAAACAGATATTCTGATGTTTTGTTTTCTGAGACAAAGTCTCACGCTGTAGTCCAGACTGGTCCTGAACTCAGTATGTTACCCAGGCTGGCCTAGAACTCATGGCAATTCTACTGCCTTAACCTCTGGAAGGCTAGGATTGTAGGCAGGCACCATTGTACCCAGTTTATGTGTGCTAGAAAATCTAACCCAGGGCCTTGCACTTGCTGAGGCAAATGTTAAATCTTGCATCTCCATTAAATCCTGTAGTTCTGTGTCTAGCATCCAGTGCAAGATATGGAGACAGGTAAACTCCAAAGGCCTTAGGTTGTCCTCTCCTGGTAGCATTGCCTCTGGCTATAATCTCCATGGCTTTTTTTTGGCATGGCTCCGCTCATAGTCTGTGATCTCCTTAGCAGATGATCCATGTTCCTGGTGTCTCCAGATTCCTGGGGTCTCTGTTGCACTTGTCTTAACTCTCTCAACTTAAGGCACTTGCCTCCAAGGAGGAAACCACTTGGTGAACTTCAAGAAGGCCTCCAAGACCTTCTGAAATCTGAATGGAAGCCTCCATGACCCCACAGCTCTTGCATTCTACATGCCAGCACCATATAGATGATGCCAAGGTCTGCCAATGGCTCATGCAATAGTCTACACCTCCACCCCCAACCCTGGGCCATAGTTATAGCAAGCTCAAAGTGCCTGGATAGCTGAACTCCACTTGCTGAACTCTGGCAAACACTTCCCTCCCCGTGCTTTGGGGTACCCTTCTCAGAGTAAAGTCTTTTGTGCCTGCACCCTTGATCTTGTTGATTCCTGAGGAGCTCTCAAGGCATCTTTCCTATAGACTTGATGCAGAGTAGTCACTGTGTTTAATGCTAATCTTTTCAACAATCATGTGCTCTTTTACCCCAACTTTTCAGTCTCTTTCATTCTGGCAAAACAGCAAACTTTTTCCATCTTTTTTTTTCTGCCATATTTTGATTCTTGGCATGGAGCTAGCAAAAAGCCTCAAGCAGTATCTGTGTGGCAGCCTAAATGCTGGCCTGCCTTGAAATTTCATCCACCAGATTAAGTAATCTACTGCTTTTGATCTCAGTTTCGGGCAAAGTCTCAGGACAGAGGGAAGGTGCTGACACACTTTGCCGGAGGATAGCATGCATGGTTTTTACATCAGTTGCTAATAGAGTTCTCCTTCCTATCTGAAACCTCTTGAACTTGGCCTTTAATCCTGGTCTTCTGAATTTGCCCCCATCAAGCTCGGCTTAAAGCATTCCAAGTCTTCAAGTCTTCTCTAGCCAGCTTCTCCAAACCTTCCCAAACTTCTCCTATGAACCAGTTTTAAAAGCTTCTAAACCACATGTTAAGGTAAAGTCACAACAACAACCCTACTTCTCTAGTACCAATTTCTATCTTGGTTACTTTCTCCCTCCCTCCCTCTCTTTCTTTCTTTCTTTCTTTCATCTTGGGTTATTTTTTTCTGGAGCAGAATACTCATACAGCTTAAGGGAGGAAAAGTTTATTTTTAGCTCATAGTTTCAAGAGGTCTCCGTTCATTCATGGGTGGCTGGCAATGGTAGAAGGGCTTGGTGGAAGCCTACCTAGAGATAAACTTTTCACATCTTGGCAAGATAGGAAGCCAAATGAATGAGGAATGGTGGAGCTGGCCTATACTCTTTCAGGCTGTGTCCCAGAGATCTGCCTCTTCAGATGAAGCCCAGTGATTTGCCCCTACCAACCAGGCCCCACCTCCAAATAGAACAGGAAATTAATGGATTAATTGCTGTGATTAAAGCATCTTCCATACATAAGGCTTCTGAAGGACACTCTGAATCCAAACCACAACAATGACTGATTTTGCTACATTTGGAGTAGGGATAGCCTTTTGCAGATGGATACTAAATACTGTAAAGAAGCTAAGGAAGGAAAAAAGATGCTGGTGTGCTCTTTTTTTTGTTATGCTGAGAATTAAACCCAGGGCTTTTACACTGAGCTACTTCTCCAGCCACCACCCCCCTCCTTTTAAATGTTATTATTTTGAGACAGTTTTGAGTTCATCTTGCTAAACCTTCCTCTTTGGGGAGACAGTCTTACTAAGTTGTGAAGTCTCCAAACTCACTATGAACTCACTATGTGGCCCAGGCTGGCCTAGAACTACTCATGGAACCTCTTGCCTCAGCCTTCTGAGTGCTGGGATAGCAGGTGTGCACCACCATGCCCATCTACTATGTGATGTTGGGAGATCAAACTCAGCGCCTCATGCTTGCTAGGCCGGTGCCCTAATCACTGAGCTACACCCCTAAGCCCTGAAATAAGTCATTTTTAGCAGTGATATTTTGATCATTTTATGCAGTGTTTTAGCTCCTTAGGTACCTCTTCATTTGCATTACTTTTGTTTCTCACCACTTAATTATTTTTAAAATAAAGGAAAATTAGAAAAAGGGAAGTTGGCAACAAAGATCTCTAACTCCGAACTGTTATCTATCAAAAGAAATTGTTTCCTGTGGGAATGAAACTGGGAAGAATGATTATTTTTCCCCATTTTATTGATAGGTATACGTGCAAAATTTAAGGTTTACAATGGAGTTGAACCTTTTATGCACATATGTATCTTGTCAAGGTGACAAGGGCTTTCCCACTCTCCTTTTGTCTCTCCCCCTCCCCTCCCCTCCCTCCTTCCTCCCTATCCGACCCCCCTGTTTCACTTTGTTTTTTGTTTTAAGTTCCATAGGAGTTGTGCTCTGGGACTCTCATACCAGAGAGACCAAGGAATGATTTTTAAAATCACTTAAATGTATTGTTTTATAGTAGCAATTTTGAGTTCTCCTGTGAATTATGTAGCATTATCTCCACTTGAGATGTGAACTAACTGTGATCCAAAGGAGTGACATACTTAAAACCAAACAGCTCTGAGAAGGGGCAGATCAATGAAGGGTTAGATTAGAGGCAAGGGAAATTCCAGGACAGCAACACTAGCTCCCTTTTTTGTTAGGTCTGCCCAGGGATGAGCAACTTTAAAACACTCAAAGTGTTTAATAATACCTAGCAAAGAGGAGTTCCTGATAGCCTGCCACAGAAAAGGTTTTGGGCTAACTTAAGCAGCAAAGAATTGTGGGAAAGGTATTGGGCCATTGGACCTGATGGAAAAGCTGGAGAACTGGGCTTCGGATGTGAACAAAATCTTAAAAGAGGCTGACAGCAGAAAACAAATTAAAGTTATGCTTGGGGAAGAAGCATCATTTCTCATTGTGAAAATTGTTTGATGTCCCATTCTTTTTTTTTTTTTTTTTTTCCTTTGAGACAAAGTCTCACTCTGTGGTCCAGGCTGGTCCTGAACTCACTATGGAGCCCAGGATGGCCTTGGACTCACAGCAATCCTCCTGCCTCAGCCTCCTGAGTGCTGAGAATACAGGCGTGTGCCACCATGACCAGCTTATGTGGTGCTGGGGAATCGAACTCGGTAACTTACCTCTTAGCACTTGCTAGGCAAACACTTTAACCACTGAGCCTTTCCTCCAGCCCCTGATGTCTCATTCTTTGAGTCAGGCCTTTCATACGCATGAAGTTGGCTCTGGACTTTGCAGATACGGCCTCTTGTTTTGTAGCTTATCTTTTTATCCTTTCAGTGAGGTCTTTTACAGACTAGAAGTTTGTAATTACGTAAAACCCAGTTAGTTTAGCAATTTGTCCTTTTATGGAAACCAAGTCTCTATCTCAAAGATAACTGAGTATTTTCCCCTAAAAGTTCTATTACTTATATTTAAGTCCCTCACGATTTAGAGGCAATTTGCACAAGCTGTGAGCCGTAGGTTGTGCCAGTGGATACACAATTGCTCTAGCTCTGTTTATAGAGAGGCTGCCTTTCCTCCTCTGAATTGCTTTCATGACTTCATCAAATATTTGCTGAGTGTAATTGTGTGGATCATTTTCTGTGTTCTGTAATCTAGTCCATTGATCTTTGTCTCTGCCCCTTTACCAGTAACACACACTTGGATACTGTGTCTATGTAACTAGTCTTGACATCAGGTAGACTAATTCCTACTTTTTTTTTTTAATGTAGGTGTTCAAGTTATTCTGTCTTTACACATAATTTCCAGGATAATATGGTTTACATATAAGAAAATCTTGGTTATTTGCAGGAAATGATACACCTCTAAACATTGGCTTGTATAAAGGGCTGGATGCTGGATAATTGTAGATGTTACAGATGGCCAAGTAGAACAAATTCTCTTATTTATAACCTTTCACCTGTAAAGCAAATATTTTCATGAAACAAGTCTTTTTTTTTGGTATTTATTTACTTGCAGAACTCAAGATTGGACTCAGGGTTGTTGTACAAAGCTATATCCCAGTCCTTAATTTTTAAAATTTTAATTGTGAATCAAGGTCTTGCTAGGTTACCCAGGCTGGCCTTGAATTTGCAATCCTCCTTTTTTTGTCTCCCGAGTAACTAGGATGATAAGTATAAACAGCACACCTAATAAAAAGTGTCTTTCAAATATAATTAAATAACATACCTGAAAAAGTTATTAGGATGTTCAAATATTATTAAAAATAGGCCCACTGACATCATCTCCAAGGAAACTTAAATTATACACTAATTGTGGCCATGATGGTACGAAACATAATATGCTAAAAATATAAAATGACCAGCTTGGTGGCACAAACCTATAAACCCAGCACACTGGTTGGCCAATGCTGGAGGATCACAAGCTCGAGCCCACTCTTAGGGAAATTAATTGATTAATTATGAGACAAAGTCTCACTCTGTAGTTCAGGCTGGTCCTGAACTTCTGTGGAGCCCGGGCTGGCTATGAATTCACAGCAGTCATCCTGTCTCAGCCTCCCAAGTGCTGAGATCATAGGCATATATCACCACACCCAGCTTATGTGGTGCTAGGGAATTAAACGCAGGGCCTGGTCTAACCACTGTGTTATTCCTCCTGCTTATTGTCTCAAAATTTAGAAAATTAAAAAAGGCTAGAGCTATAACTCAATGTAAAGGCCCTGGATTCAGTCCCTAGCACCACATGAAAAACAAATCTATAAAATTATTTTTAGACTAGAGAAACTTAAAACAGAAATATATCTGATGAAAATAGATATTGACTCAATATATATTCAATATGTATGTTGTAATTGTGTAGTATTTGATTTTTTTAAATGTTAGAATCTATGATAATGGTCTTTTTTCTGTTTGTTCATTTAGGGTTTTTTGTTTTGTTTTGTTTTTCTTGTTTCATGGTACTGGAGATTGAAACCAACCCTGTGCACTAACCCTGACCCTCCCCATCCAACCCTTTTATTTTGGACAGGACCTTACTTAAGCTGGTTACCCAGGCTGAACTGAAGTTGTGATTTCCTGCCTCAGCCTTTAGAGTGCTGGGATTACAAGTGTGTGCCATCACACCAGCTTCTCAGAGCACACTGTCAGTGCCCTTTGTGTGTGTGTGTCTGTGTGTGTGTGTGTGTGTGTGTGTGTGTGTGTGTGTGTGTGTGTGTGAGTGCGTGCATGTGCGTGCACACCTATGTGCCTGTGTGTGCACATGTGCATACTAGGAGTTGAATCTAAGGCCTTATGCATGCTTAGCACTCCACTTCTGGGTTATGCCCCTAGCTTTAATACCTCAAAAGTGTATAAAAATATAACTTTCCACTCAAGAACCCAAACTGTTTTCTCACTATAGTCCTATTGCTATTAAGTGGGGTTTTTGGTGACCATTCCTGTTCATCTTGACTCATTAAGCTCACTCTGCAGCACTGCAAATGGGTTCTTTGTTAGTTTTTTGTACATGTGTGGCACATGTATGGAAGTATTTCTCTTAAAAACAGTATGTGCAATGACTTCAGATATTCCAAAACAGACCTTACGCGAGAGATTTCTGTGGTGTCTGCAAAGTCAGACACCACATTCTTCAGGAACAATAAAGCTTTTTTTCCATGACAGTCAAAGATGACTTTGACAGCAACAAATGTATATAGCAACTTTCCAAATGCCTTCATGAGATCCATTTTTTATTTTATTTTTATTTTTACAAAATTTTACAATTTCATTCTTAATTTTTCTTCTTGAAAAAATGTCAGGGTTTCTATCTCTGAGTACTAGCCTGGCCTATTGTACAAAAACTACCTATAACCTGGGCCTACTGACACAGGCCTATAATCTAGCAATTTGGGAGGCTGAGGCAGGAGGATCACAGGCTTGAGCCCAGCTTGGGCCTCTTAATAAGATAGTGTGATCTTGTCTCAAAATCAAAAATAAAAAATGAGCTGGGATGCAACTCACTGGGAAGACCCTAGTCTTGATCTACAGTGCCAGGAATTAAAATAAAATCATCTATAAGAGCCGCTGCACATATCAACTGCAATCATATTTCCAAAATGTAGCAAATGGTTCCATATGTTCCTGAGATTACTTTTTTGCTATGTTGCATTGAAATTTTTTTTCTGAAAATCTGGTCAGTTAAACCTGATAAAACTAAGCAATAAGGCACCAGCTATTTGTAGATCTCAATATTTTTGCTTCAGCCTCTTGGCAAAGGTAGATGGAAATTAATGAGAGAAAAACCATTGAGATTTACTGTGTTCTTACACTATTGCTTTAATCCTGGGAAAAGAAGTTTTAAGGCTTCTGAACTATCTCTGTGATGCCACCTGCAATTTATCTTTGTTGCAATTTTAAAAACTTTTTGTTTGTTGCTAAATTTACATTGTTTAGTTGCCCTGAATTTCAGGATATTGCTGTGGATAGAGCCTAGGCTCTTGTCATTATAAAACAGTGAAATCTCATAACTTCAATTTATTTTCACCTTGTGGGTTCTTGTAGTTAATACATTTATTCTATTTTCTCTTAATCTTGTCAATTCTTTGTAGCCTAGGTTTTGAAGTTATCTGTTAGTTTTCCTTCATTTTGCATTAAACAGGAAACTGTCCAGCAGTTCCTTCATAAGTCTGAGTGAACGCTACACACTGGAGAATCTTATTTTCCAAGACAGTTTAAACATGTGCTCCCTAGGCATTTTTCGTGGGTTTGAGACTTCTCCTTGTTTAGTGTGGTCATTCCTGTGACTGGCTCTGAAGCTCTTGGCCAATAATCACTTAATTTTAGACAGTTGTCAGAAACCCACTGTTCTAGCTTCCCTTTCACATGTGGTAATTTTCTGATGGTCTCTCCTTCTGGATGAAGTAGATGAGACATTATTTTTCATAAATATTTTCCACCAACAGGTGGCACTAATAATTCTCCTTATTTCATACCCCAGTGGTAAGCCCAGTGTAGAATGTGAACATATTTGCACTCTTGGAGTTCAAACACAGTTGATTTTAACAGTATCTTCAAGGCAAAACTTAAGTCAGCATTTCTGCTCAAGTTTTTAGCATATTGCCTTCCTCATGGGCTGCTGGCTTATAGCTCCTGTCTCTTCCTTCATTCCTCATCTATACCTTGATTAGTTTTGCAATGAAATGAATAAAAGTATAAGAAAAACATAGGGTTAAATATACAATACCTATATTGAAATCTCCTACTGTAAGAGAAAGAATGATATTCATGTTAATTGCCTAGGCTGACGGTACAATTCAATTTTAAGAAAGTTTTCTAAATAGCAGAGAGCTGCTATATGCAGAGTGCATTTCATATGTTTTCTGTGTATTCCCTGTGGGGAAATATGAAGGATCCTAAGTCCCAAATCCTACTTTCAGAGCTTGCACGGTAATTGAGATAACACAGACAAGCAAGTGTGAGATCTGTAGTACTTGTCCAGGTATAGTACCTATAGAGCTGTAGAGAAAACACTATGAATATCTGGAGATGATAAAGGATCAGCATTTACTGAAATCTTTTATGTTGGTGTGGAAAATGCAATTATAGACAAGGCCTTTAGGGAAAGCCTCTCTGAGGAAGTGGCATCTGAGCTGTGGTCTATGTACTGAACAGGCAGATGCATGAGGATCTAGAGAATGAGCTTTTTAGCAGGAGGAAGGTCTGTTGCTCAGCAGTGCAGGAACGGGCTGCAGTGTTTCAGGTAAGAGGACTTGGTGGCTAGAAGATGGTATAGACACAGGCAGAGAGAGCCTGCAGGTTGCACACAGTTTGTAGGCTCTGTAAGGAGCTGGATTGGTGGCTTTGGGGAAGGCTTGGGAGTTGGTTGATTTGGGTGGTAGGCACTTTGCATGGGATTTCTCACTCCTCATCCCATCTGCCCAATGAGGGACAGCATTGTTCTTCCATTGCAGAGTTGGGGACGTACAGCCGCAGCGAAACCAGTGAGATGAGTACTTTGCTGAAGTACAGTATATTCATTTTCTTATTCTCAAAATAAGCATCATATGGATTAGCAATTTGTTTTCTACAAGCCAGGGATACAGACAGCTGTGTTTGTCTTGCTTCTTGAGACAGCAGAAAGGCTGACTCAGTGCAGAGGATGAGGAGCTGGATGTCTGCAGGTCATGTGGGTCAGGACATTTTCTGTTTTTTTTTTCATGTTGATTTTATGGGTTTTGCATGCATGTATGTGCATTTTTTTTTTTTTGCTTCTATCCAAACACGTTAGTTCAAATAAGTAGACAAGGGTCTGTGAAGGGAATGCAGTCCCTAGGAGCCGGCAAGACCAGAGCAGCAGCTTTGCTTACCAAGGGAGCATGAGGCTTCCTGTTTTGGGAACTGCCAACCTCCTACGAAAGTCCACCTGCCTCTGGTACCCCTTCAGGAAGGCGGCAGTCTGGTCTCTGTTTCTTCAGGTGCAAAATGGAGGCAGCGGCATGTGTTGCCTGGGGGCCTGGAGTGGAGGACGTGGGTATTGCGAGTGGGGCAAAGACCTGTTACTTTCCTTTCCTCTTGAAGTACTAAGGGAATTGAATAACAGTCCGTGGTTGACCCAGCTTTGCTCAGGGGAGTGTCGGTCACTCTGTGTGCCCTGAAGGTGGTGCCTGCTGGCGTAAGCATGGCCGGCCTCCCTCAGACATCTGTGTGTGTGACCTGGAGTGGTGGCCCCACCACTGGCAGGAATGGTGCCACATTAAACTGCAGTTCCTTTGGGGAAAACTTGCCCCCTGGATCAATCTTTGATGAACTCAGAAAACACAGTTCATATTTGATGTATAATAATGGTGTTATATTTTTAAAATAATGCTTACCTTTGAAAGGTACATCTGAGGTTTGAATTGTTAAAGCATGACACCTGACGTTTGCTTTTAAAATGACCCAGCATAAATGAAATAAATCAGACACAGCTAAGTTCTCTTCTATGAGAAAACCAAAATGTAAAGAAAAGAGAAAAACAGAAAAGAGATGATAGGAAACAGAGTGGCAGACTTCGTGGAAGAGGGAGGGGCACACGGGAAAAGGGAGAACAGAGGGCAGCCAGGGGAAGTGGAAACAATGAAGATGCAATGGGTACACGCACCAGTGCCCCAAACTGGACAGAATTGTTGTGTGTTGCAAATATACAGGAATAAAAATAATAATGAGTGACCCGGTGTATGGGCTGGAGTGTAACTCAGTGTGATGGCCCTGGTTCAATCTCCAGGACTGCAAACTAAACTAAAGTAAAATAAATAAAACATGAAATGGCTAGCATATAGGAGGTTAGCGAGGGAATGCATTTGGAAATAACACTGATCATAAACCCAGCACTTTTTGAAGCTGGGTGATGAGTAGCTAGTGGTTCTTTTTTTATCCTTTATACCCACTAACAACCAGTAGTTCCTTATGTATTTCTAGTTTGACATAATTTTAAAGTTTTGCATAATAAAGTTCTTTTTATTTCAGTGCATGGGTCCTGAGCTGAAAATGTGGTTTGGGTCAGAGTGGGTGGGATTTAATGCACAGACTGAATGCTATTGCTTTGGTTAGTTAAGTCTTTTTGGCCCATGCAAGGATCCTGGACAAGTTTTCCTTAGTGTCTGGGAAAGTGGCTGCACATCACATGTGATGAACATGTAGCCAAGACCCAGTAATTACCGAGTAGATGAAAGCCGAGTGACGACAGCCCTGATTCTTCTTTTCTTGTCTTGCAGCGGAGCCCAGGGGGAGTACGCTGGACTGGCCACTATCCGAGCGTACTTAGACCAGAAAGGAGAAAGGCACAGAACGGTGAGGATGGAGACATGACACTTGTTCACCAGCTTGTTCTGTAGGTTACTTCCTTGACATTTGCCCTGGAGCTGCCCTCCTTAGGGAGCAAAGACAGGAAGGAGCGGGAAGGCTGTCTGCCATTGCATGCCATTGCAAGCTTATTTTTTTTTCACACCTCTTGGCTTAGCTTGGTCCTGGGCTTGGACAAAAGACAGAGACCCCTCTTTAGTTCTGTAATCCCACTGTGCCTAAGCACAATCCTGGTGATATGCATGCTCAAAAAATATTTGTTGAGTAAATAAACTCCCCATTTGACGATTCTCAGCCTTAAGCAACAATAGAAAGACAGGATAGAGTTCATGTTTCTGCTTCATTGCTTGCTTAGAATAGGAGTCTAATCTCCAGGACCCAGACTGTCTCGTGTGGCGGGGTGTGGGGGACTTGTGGGGACCAGCAAGGGCTGATAAACAGCAATGATCATCAGGGACGGTGTCTTGAGCCAAAGCAGGTGTTGAGCTGTGGCTTAAGGAGGCCTGGCATCCTGGTTTCTTCATTTTGGTGGTCAGCAGCTTGCTAGATGCCTACTGAGTGGCGGAGTTGTAATTCTTAGAGCAGCACTGAGTTGGAGTTGGGGCAAGACAAATCACTATCAGTCCTAGGAGACTTCAAGAAAAGGGAGCAAGAAGGTCTGGCTGCCTGAATAAGTTATCTAATAGGGGCCCAGTCTTAGCCCATTTGTGGTTAGATTCAAACTGAAAAATTATTTATTAGTTTCCTGGGCTTTTCACTGAAGAATTTAGAAACTGATTCATGGCACCTTTAAGAAAGGGCACAAGAAGAAACATTTTCATTCTCCTTCCCTTGCTTAACCATTGGGATTCCACATGGGTCTTCTTAGACCTCTGTGCCAGCTGGAGATTAGAATTGAAATGCTAATGTATGTATGTATTTATTATGATGCTGGAGATTGAACCCAAGACCTTTCCACTGAGCTTTCTTTGTCTTCTGCCTTTTTTATTTTTAATTTAATTTAATTTTTTGAGATGAGGTCTTAATAAGGTGCTAACTTGTCCAGCCAGGGCCTGAACTTGTGATTCTCCTGTCTCAGCCGTCTGGAGTGCTAGGATTATTGGCATGGGCCACCATGCCCAGCTTAGAATTGATTTTCAAAGATCTTTGAAAAACAAGTCATTAGTGAACTCAATTAATTGTAGGGAGTGCAGGGAGTATGTGACAGCCAGAGAGAAACTGAGAGAGAACAGAGAGGCGAAGATTCTGACACTCCACGTGGGTTTTCTCATGGTGTTGAGTTTGTTCTAAGGCGGGGTTAGTTTTGATCTGTATGTGCCTTTGGGACCTCAAGACTCAGCACTCTCATAGAATCAGAAAGGAAATATGGGAGCCTTGGTTGTTTGGTGAAAAGGTGACAGATGACCTTTTTCCAGTTCTTCTTCATGGTTCCCAAGCACTGAGGTGGCTCCTGATGTTCCTGGTCAATACCCCGTTTCACCGTGTGGTGTCTGGGGATCATCTCAGGACCCTGGATATACAACTATTTGCCCTGGGTGACCATCCATTACTGCCATTATCTGAGAGTGAGGCTGCTATGATCCATGTTAGAGAAGTTTGTAGAAGGCCTGTACGTAACATGACAAAAGCCCAGCTACTCTGTGACGCTCAACTACCTCAGTATGTTCCCAGCTCCCCAGTCTGAGCTCAGGAAGTAGCTATGAAAGTCCAGGAATTAGAAACTAGGTCAGAAAGGTAAAGGGGAGTCAGAAATCACTGGAAAGTGTTTTTCCACGATACAGTGAATCTTTCCATCTCCTGTTCTTTTCCTTTTGTGTTTTGTTGGTCTTCCCTTTTCTCTCCATCCCTTTGTGTGTGACACCTCTCGGGGATCCCCTGTCCATTCTGCTGTCGATGGAGTGTCCATGAGGCTACTCTGTTATGAAGGATGGACTTTAGGTCAGGGATGGAGATGAGGGAGGGACAGGGAAGACCACCCAGCCACCGAGTTGTGAGGAATATAAAACTCAGGAGCCTGAGGGACTTGGCATCCTTAGGAACCAAAGATTTTTAATAAAAGCAGACTTTTTTGAGTCAGAGGAGAAAAAAATGACCTATTCTTCGAATAATCAGGGAAGGTTTTTCCACATCGCTGATGTCTGAAGCAGCTGTTCCCACACAATAAGCACTAATGGGCTCCAGTCAAATGTATCTTTTTTGAAAAAGAGCACAGGGAAATCATATGCTATAGAACCACCTGGATTTCTGATGGTTCTCTTCTTTCAAGCTGCTTTTTGGAATTATTTTCATATTTGCTCTGAGGTTATATTTCAGAGGTTCCTAAAATGGAATGTCCAAATTCTTTATTAACCAGTTTAATTTGGAAAAATACAACTTTATCTAAGAAACACCTATAGCAGTTACCATGTGCCAGGCACTGTCCTAAACACTGTATAATTAAAACCTAAATTTGCTTTGTCAAATATTAATTCGAGTTTGCTGATCCAACTGAGTTTTCTGTAAAAAACCAAAAAGCATCAAGCCCTACCCCTAAATACATTGGTGCATGTGGGATAATTTTCTCTTCCCAACTGATTGAAGTCACGTAAGACCTTCAGTGTTGCATTTTATTTGTGGTAAAATGTTGACTCTTTTACACAGGAATACTCCTTTTTATGAATTCTTTCTCTCTATGAGTCTTTGAGGAGAATTTGTGCCATTTCTGTTAGGGATTGTGCCCAGAGTTTGGCAAGACGCAGCAACTGTCTACATGGACGTGAATGTATGGAAAGCTGGATATACCAATATAAAATAAAGTATTTAATTTGGGTCCTGATATTCCCTGGCCCACAAACACTGTGAGTTTAAAGTAAGGAAAAAGCTAGCATTGTAAAAAAATAATTTAACTTCCTTAAATCCACCTAGAAAACAAGTGTCTAATAGTAACGTAAAATGAACCGTTGACAAAACCATGGAGAATTTCCCACTTTCTCCTACTTTCTTTTTCTGTTGTAGACCGGTCCCGAACTCACTATGTAGCCCAGGCTGGCCTTGAATATATGGCAATCCTCCTGCCTCAGCTTCCTGAGAGCTGGTATTACAGGCATGAAGTACCATGCCTGACTTACATGGTGGGGAATTGAAACCAGAGCCTTGCACAGGCAAGCACTTTTAACTGCTGAGCTGTGCTCCTAGTGCCTCCACTACTCTTTACACCAGGATATGTAATAGTTTCCTACGGCTGCAGTAACAAATTACTATCAATTTAGTGGGTAAAAATAGTACTTATTTATTTTCTTACAGTTAAAGAAGCTAGAAGTCTGCAGTTGGCTTGACTCAGCAAAAGTCATGGTGTTTGCAGAACTGGTTCCTTCTGGGGGATTCAGAAGGGCTTCTGTTCCCTTGCCTTCCTAGTGTTTGCTGGCCTCCTGCATCCCACGGCTCAGGCCTGCACCCCCCTCCCCACCCCTCCCTGCCCCCATCAGGTCCCCTTACGGTTGGTGGTTTTGTTGTTGTTCTGGGCACTGAACCCAGTGGTTTCACACTGGGCTATATCCTCAGTCCTTTTTAGATTTTTGAGGCAAGTTTTTCCTAAGTTACTACATGGCTGAGGCTGGGCTCGCAGTTTGCAATCCTGCTGCCTCGGCCTCTCAGAAAGCTGGAATTATAGGCCTGTGCCACACACCTCCTTCCTGTGTTGTTGAATCTTCCTGTATTTCCCTCTGAAATGGACACTTGTGAATATATTTAGGACCTAACCAAAAATCCAGAATAATCTGATTCAAAATGCTTTTGATCATATCCTCAGAGTTCCTTCTGCCATAGAAGTCATTTCCATAGGTCCAAGGATAAGGATGTGGGTGTCTTTGGGGACCCGTTATTCAGTTTCCCACAGGACAGTTGGTAGTTCTGGCTGGAACATTTTTTGTTTCAATACAACTTTCCTGATATGAATTCTTAATTTTGGCCTTTTATGAATAGCTTATATTTATTTTTAAAGTTCCTTTTTCCCTTCCTTTATCAATAGTCAGCCCAGAAGGGATCCTTTCCTGCGGTGCTCTTCCTGTAGAATAAAAAAAAGTTCATGAGAGGGGACAGTGACTCTAACTTTGGTCCTAGAAATTTGAGGAAAAAGGAAAACTACAAAAGGAAAACATTGAATAACAAAAAAGATTTGAGGACACCACAGCACAACCCACATATAACCAGCACCCATTGACAAGGAGCACAGTCCTGCTGACAGCAGAAGGGTGCCCCCGCTATGGCTCTCCTTTTATCATATGTAGTTTTCGTATGTAGACTACTTTACTGTTTTTGAAGAAAGAATTGGCAGCTAAGCTTCCCCTTGGCAATCCAGATTTATAGTAGTGTGTGTCCGTTTATTCAGAGAGGGATTGTTCTGGGATTTAAAAGAGAGAGAGAGAAGGACATTTTCACAGCAAGCATTGCTTTTCCTTGTTGAGACCCTACCTCAGAAGCAAACAAAACAAATCCATCCCCGTCCACCTTCCAAAAAAATCTACCCCCAGGACTGGCATGTGGCTCCGGGGCTGGCATGTATGTAGCTCAGTGGTGGAAAGCATGATCAGCATGTGCAAGGCCCTGGTGCCATCCCCAGCTCTGGGGGAAAAAAAAAAAGCCACGAAACCAGCTCATGTCAGAGCTGTAAGGTTAGGCTGTGCCTCGTGAGGTTCTTTCCCTTCATCTCTTCAACTTGAAGCTACACCCATTTTTAAAGTTTCCTACTTACTTGTGCATTCTAAACATTCACTTCTGCTTAGGTCAGTGTTGTCACTGCAGGTGGGGGAGCACAGAGCAGGTACTGATTGGTTTTCATGTTAGGTGATGATTTTCATGGCAGGTAACAATTCATTGCAGAGTAAGTATCCCATAAATATTGACATACTTGGAGTGTTGGCACTGAGAGGCCCTGGGTTATATTCATTATTATTTTTGGTCCTGGATAAACCACGGAAGGGACCAATAAAGCTGTGACATGGGCATTTGAGCCCTAGTATTTAACTTCCAATCTCATGTCTTCATAACGTGTTTCCATATGTTATAACTGAAACAGGGCTAGAATAAGTGCAGCCTGTTTTTAGTGAGCTGGGTTAAAAGAAGACATCTTTTCATCTTTAGGGAATAATATTTGGGGATTCAAATAGAAACTTCTTTTGAATATCGTGTTGCAATAGCGGTAATAATTATAGTAAATTTTAAGACACTAGTGGTTAGCTTAAATAAAAGCATATGGGGCCTATTTGTGCTACAAGCCTATTGTGAAACTTTTTGTCATTATTTATAGGCTGGTTGTTTTTTTTTCTTTTCTCCTTTTCTTTCCATTTTCAAGGTTTGTCTCATTCCTAAATCAGCACATGGGACCAATCCAGCAAGTGCCCACATGGCTGGCATGAAGATTCAGCCTGTGGAAGTGGACAGATATGGGAATATTGACTCAGCTCACCTCAAGGCCATGGTACTCACTTTCGCTTAGCAGATGGGAGAGGTCTGGGTTGGGAAGAAGTGGTGAGAAGCAGAGACCAGGTGTAATATTTACACATTATCTTCTCCTGCATTCTAGTAAAAGTCAAGTGTGGTAGTGCATAACTATAATTTCAGCACTCTGGGAGGCTGAGGCAGGATGATGGTGAATTCAAGCCTGTCCTAAGTAACTCAGTGACTTGACAAGTCTCTGTATCAATATATAAAAGGATATATGTCATTGTGAAGGTCCTGAGATCAATCCCTGGTGCTGGAAAACAAAACAAAACAAAACAAATGACCCTACTATTTCTTTTTGGAATGGGTCTTGGTAAATAGTGTGAAATAAAATCTAACAGACTGTGAGAAAACACTCTCTCTCTCTCTCTCTCTCTCTCTCTCTCTCTCTCTCTCTCTCTCTCAAATTTGGTCCCCAGTAAAGTTGACCAAATCTACCCCTTCCTTACCATCAGGAATAAAGTTGTTAAACTAAAATCTCCGCCCTCTTCATTTAACCCTGTGGAAGACACTGAATTATTCATGGTGGTAGTAAGAGCATTTCTGGCAGAATCTGCCAGCCTTTTTCTTATCAGCCTTCTCTTGACTTAGCCATCTTCTCCTATTAATAATCAAACCAGTGGTCGCAGTAACACTTAGTCTTTGTTTTGGGAGTTAAAATAGAAAGACAAATTTAATAAACTACCCCAGTCATAGTGTACTGAACTCCAGGCTGCATTCCACCCTGTTGCCTTTAACACTCTTGACCTTCCAACCTCCTGGAAGAGGTTGCTTAGCAACTGTATCTGCTTTCCACCAGTGGACTGGAGGCTGCATCTTAACAGGGGAAGGAAATCACTGGAATAGCAATGTGATTTTGTCAGGATTATTAAGTACGGAGACTGGGAATCTCATCTAATTTCTTTCAAAGGGAAGGAAGCTGAAAATACACAGTGCAACTCATATCTTCCATCCACCCCCCTACCCATCCCCAAAGTATTTCCCAACAAGAATTCTGGGCAAGTATTTGTAATTAGTAAGTCTCTCTGATATAGGGTGTGGCTTTATTTTCTTTTCATTTCCACATGCCCCTGCACTGACTTGCTGGCCAGGACACACACACGCACGCACACGTGCGCGCGGCGCGTGCGTAAAGGACCAAAAACAAAATCAGGAATGAGACTATTTACACTTGCCTTCTTCAAGAAAGAAAAGTGAAGGAGATATTTATCAAAGCAGTAACACTTTTTGTGGGGATTCTAATTTCAAGAGAATGTGAGAAGAGAGTGGTTAACTGTGAGAACGCATATTTAGAACAACAACAACAAAAAACCCGAGATAATTACTTAGTTGACTTAAACAACCAGAAGCCACATTAAAGAGACCCAAAACATTAGAAAAAATTAGTCTCTTTTGTCTTGCCCACGAAGTCCTAGTCTAGGAGGATTTAGCTGTTTGCTTACATTGAGCTGAGGACAGTAATACTCTGGTTCTTTCATTGCACAGTGAGTGCCAAGAATGCACAGGCCAAAACTACGTCTTTCTTATTCTTGTACAATAAAGGCAAAGGTTTGGCTAAGAACAAAACTTTTCTTCTCTCTCTCCCCTCTGTCCCCCAGGTTGATAAGCACAAGGAAAACCTGGCAGCTATCATGATCACATACCCGTCCACCAATGGGGTGTTTGAAGAAAACATCAGTGACGTGTGTGCCCTGATCCACCAACATGGGGGACAGGTCTACCTGGATGGGGCAAATATGAATGCTCAGGTAGGGACTCCCTGACTTCCTACTGAGAAACTGGATTAAAAAAAAAAGTTCCAAGGCCAGCCTGGGCGACCTAGTGAGTTCAGGACCAAGACAGTAGTTAATGTATATAAGTAATAAAAGTTCCTTTTTATCATTTTTATTACAACATTAAAAAATGAAGGGCAGAAAACTATTGGGCTGCATGTTGGACATGCCTGGGGGGTTGGGGTGCTATCCCTTGCTATTGGGAAAGATTCCCCAATTCCGTGGCTGTAGGAGTTTCAGACTCATGCTCTGCCCAGGGGTGGTTGTTGGTCTCCAGTGCTTTGGAGAAACCATTTTATCTGGTTTCATCTTTGTCACCTGTAACACAGTGAGTGGCCCAGGGAATCTGATCCTGGCCATTTGGGGTGTGAGGATCTGTGTGACACGATCCTCCTAGGAAGTGCTGCTGGGAG